>PJEM01002264.1:91937-227791 GCA_004023845.1 Helogale parvula
AAGTGCCCTCCTCCATTACCACCACTTCCCTTCCCCTTCCCCCTCCCCCTTCAACCCTCAGTTCCGTTTTCAGTATTCAATAGTCTCTCAAGTTTTGCGTCCCTCTCTCTCCCCAACCCTCTTTCCCTCTTCCCCTCCCCCTAGTCCTCCATCAGGTTTCTCCTGCTTTCTTGCCAGACTTATGAGTGCAAACATATGGTTTCTGTCCTCCTCTGCCTGCCTTATTTCACTTAGCATGACACCCTCAAGGTCCATCCACTTTCCTACAACTGGCCAGATCTCATTCTTTCTCATTGCCATGTAGTATTCCATTGTGTATATATACCACATCTTCTTGATCCACTCATCAGGTGATGGACATTTAGGCTCTTTCCATGTTTTGGCTATTGTTGACAGTGCCGCTGTGAACATTGGGGTACATGTGCTCCTATGCGTCAGCACTTCTGTGTTCTCCTGTTAAATTGCTCAGTTAGATCAGAGATTTTTCAGGCCTGGCTATGCCTTATAGTCACCTGGATAGCTTTTGAAAAAACATGCAGACCAATTAAATCAGAAACTCTGGGCATGTAGATCTGGTATCAAGATCTTGTAAAAGCGCTTCCCATGATTCTAATGGTCAGTCATGGATTGACGGACCCCCGGGTATGATGATCCTTCCAACTTACATAAGATGGTACACTAAATTGGTTAAAGTTAGGTTCTGGACTCTCCAACCTGGGTCTAAATCCTGGCTAGGCTGCATATCATCAGCACACGGTGAGATTTGCTGTGGTAGAAGGTAAAGCTACTACTACTACTAAAGATGATGATGATAACATCAAGAGCTGCATACATTTATTGACTGCTATGCCTGCATGTTCTCGGCACCAATTCTGAGTGCTTACGTGCTCCCGTTCACAGAATCCTTACAGTGGCTCTTGGAGATGACCGCTATAAATCTCATTTTGCACATGAGGCAACAGAAACAGATAAAAGTTAAGTAATTTGGCCAAGCCCAAACAACTAATCAGCGGTGGAGCCAGATTTAAATCAAGTTAAGTCCGGCTCTTCAAAATCAAATGTGAAAGTGTCACAGGGATACAAAAAGTCCTTAAAGCCATCAGGCAATCACATGTTTGGGTAATGATCTCCTCCTTGGGAGTTGAACTGAAAGCTTATGGACCCAAAGTTCTGATTTTAGGGAGCATCTTAGAGTTTTACAAGCCAAGAGGACAGATTGTAGAGAAAGGTTTTAATTTTTATGGCCTACCCATCACATTTGTGAAGACATTTGTATTTCCCTGACACAGCCGTAGCGAGGGGAGAAAGGGAAGCGTATTCCAAGGTCACATGCCAAGGTCACATGATTTTCCTGATATGCTTATTTGTTGTACTTAACAACATGCGATTTCTTTATGTCCAGAAGCACTTGCTGAGCTAACTTCTCATTGATTCCTTGAATCAGATTTGGCTAGAAACCAGATGCACAGGGACAGCCGAAGTTGTTTGAAGAAGAATCTGTCAATCAGCAGTACAGGGGGGAAGTGAGTCTCAAAGAAAAATGTAAAATGCTCTGAGCCGTGTTCGGTGAGCCAGTTAGAACACCTCTATAACCATTTCATCTTTGTGTTGAAAATAAACTTGCCCTTTCTAACAGAAGTCAGCATTTCATGTTGTTACGTATCAGCCATACCGAGGAATCAGAGGTTGGTAGAGATTTAAAGAGTATTGAGACAGCAACTCTATTATTTTGAAAATAAGCCAGAGGATTAACTTAATCTGCTGCCCAGAAATAGTCAAAGAGGAATCAGATCGTACTTCAAAATTTTTAATCTTTTGCCACGTCATCTGGCAGACTAGAAAAAGGTGAGCTTCTGAGGGAAGTGGGCCGTTCGCTCAACCCTCCAACAATTCTCAGGAAGTTTCAAGTAAATGTTTTGCCATTTCCTAACTGGCAGGGGAAAACCTGATGCTGTCCTGCAGCCTGTGATTTTAATGGTCTGTCTCTTGTTTAGATATTGCTTGGATGACCGGAAAGCCCTAGAAAGAGACGGGGGATTTTCTGAACTTCAGTCTCGTCTTATTCGTTACGAAACCCAGACCACCTGCACCAGAGAAAGTTTTCCGGTCCCCACGGTGCTGAGCCCTCTTCCGTCACCTGCGGTCGTGTCAGAGCCTGGAAGCGTCCCTGATGGAGAAGCTTTACAAAGCGAACTCCGAACTGAAGCGTCTCGATTAAAAAGGAGATCAAAAGATCTAAATTGCCTTTATCCCCCAAAAAGGTGATATATCATGTGCATAAAAATAGTCTCTTGACAGAAAGTGTTAGTCCTTAGAGTAATCTCTTTTTAATTTATTTATTTTATTTTTATTTATTTTATTTTTTAATGTTTATTCATTTTTTGAGAGACAGAGTCAGAGCATGAGGAGGAGAGGGGCAGAGACACAGAATCCAGAGCAGGCTTCAGGCTCCGAGCTGTCAGCACAGAGCCCAATGCGGGGCTCAAACCCACCAACTGTGAGATCATGACGTGAGCAGAAGTCAGACATCTAACCGACTGAGCAACCCGGGCACCCCTGATTTTTATTTAAAAAAAAAAACTTTTTGAGAGAGAGAGAGAGCAAGGTGTTAGCAGAGAAGGAGGCAGAGGGAGAGAGAGAGAGAGAGAGAGAGAATCCCAAACAGGTTCCATACTCAGTGCAGAGCCAGACACAAGGCTCGATCCCACAACTCCAGGATCATGACGTGAGCTGAAATCAAGAGTTGGATGCTCAACTGACCGAGCCGTATTAAACCTTCCTATTTTTAGGTAGCTTTCTGCATAGATCTTAGATTAATCCCTTCATATCAGGAATTTTGGTTTTACTGTGAGCAGTTGACGCTTACAAGTTATAAGAAGACACGACTTGGAATTTCTTGCCGTTTGTGCTAGTACACAGTCTGTCAGCACGGCGGGCTGGAGAGCGGTGAAACCAGGCGGGCTCTCACCCAGCTGATAAAGCGCAGAACTGATTTGTGGAAGAGGGGGTGGGGCTTGGCGGCTTTCTTGTGTCCTCTGCCTCCTTCCACCTTTCTGCCCCCCCGACCCCCGCCCCTCCAACAGGGGCTTCCATTGTGTCACATAACATATAGCTTGAAACACTACATAATATTATAGGACACTTTTCCAGATCCTTTGTTTGCTAGCTAAGTAAAATGTCCAAATACTGGAACAGAAGTTTGCAGAAACACTGAATCTTATTGAATTTATATATCTTTAGGAGCTTTGTCAAATTTAGGTCTTTGACATCTACAACAAGCTTTAAATTGTTATTGTATATAAACCTTTCAAAAAGTATGAAATATGCTAACATGACACTTTCAGGGTTTTTTTGAGCAGTGAAAAATATTAGAATACTATTTCCCAGATATGGAATAACTAAATTATTATTTTTTAATGAAAAATTTTTTAATGTTTGTTTATTTTTGAGAGAGAGACAAAGCACAAGAGGGAGAGGGTCAGAGAGGCAGACACAGAATCTGAAGCAGGCTCCAGGCTCCGAGCTGTCAGCACAGAGCCCAATGCGGCGCTGGAACCCATGAACCGTGAGATCCTAACCTGAGCTGAAGTCAGAAACTTAACCAGCTGAGCCACCTGGGCGCCCCTGTAATAACTAAATTATTTTATGAGGACTGTACAAATTTGTGGTACTTTTTACATGTGATAAAGCTAAAAAGCAAATCTGTTAACATTTCCGAGACTGTATTTTGTAGCAATGTTTGTAATTTCCGACTTGAGACTAATAATAAGATGTGTGTTCTGGAAAAGAAAGAACACTCTGGTCTGTGGGTTAGCAGACTAGAAGGATATGAGACCATATCTTGTAAAAGGAAATTTAAACATCTTAGAAAGATTGAAGCATGAGCCAATTTTATAGTTCCATTTGTATTTAAGATTTACTTATTTTGCCCAGGTAGTTGCATGGGTACAATAAGTGTGGGTTATGGTTGCTTTGTCAAATTTATCTTTATAGAAAAGCATAAATACTTAACAGATGATTATTAAATCTATACTTGTCACCACCTGGAGTGCTGGAGGGGAGAAGTTGTGACTTGATGAGGAGGCCAGCAGTGATAACTCCTTGTTGCTTTTCCTCCTAGCTGGAATTCTCGTTTGCTGTTCCTTGCTCTGTATGTTTCAGTCATTCGTTTGAAGAACTAAGAGACCAGCTGCATAGTTGTCAATTACTTACTAAAGGCGGTCGTCGCGAGAGATCGTGGTTCCTTTTCTTGGGTTTATATTTCATTGGAGATAGTTGTCACATTTAGGACTGAAAATGGACTCCATTGTTGATTCACTTCCTCTGTGTTTTTGATATATTTCTCCACGATAGACTTGTGAAGTCCGAGAGTTCAGATTCTCTTCTCTCTCAGACAAGCATGACTGGCAGAAAACCGCGAGCAGAGCGACCGTTCTCTGTGACCTGTCCGTCCGCTCCAGGTCTTAGCAGTGAGGCTTCGAAAGTCACTACGAATGCGAGTTCTGGTCACAAAAGTGTGCATGGATCAAAAACATCAAGGCAGACTAAGGAATCAAGGTCACAGAAACACACACGGGTAAAGATCTGTTTCCAGTCTCTTGTTCTACACGGGAAGAAATTCCTTTATTTGGTTCATTTAAAATGCATGTCTAAAAATTTTATGAATGGAATCAAATGGTATCTGTAATGTACTTTAAAATAATTCAGCATAAGAAAGATAATGGATAAGTGGGCAGAGGTATAAATGAAATTAGCTACAAATTGATCCTTATTGAAACTGTTTGATATATTGAGATAGTGATTCATCATAAAATGTTCTGTCTACTTTTCAGTGTTTGAAATTTTACATGATAAAAAATACATACACCCCATGTATATCTCTACTGTGTGTAGCCTTTACACTGAGGTTTCATTTAACAACTCATGATTCGAATTCCTCTTAATATACTCCAGTCATTTCTTCCTAAAAGATATCTTATGTGTGACCATATAAATATTCCAGATCCCTTTTTTTCTCAATTGTCTTGTCTCAATAAACTTACCTTTTTCACAGAGTTACAGTGTAATTCACACAACTCCAAAGATGCAATACATGTGTGTACCTTTTCCAAGAAATATTAGTCATAAGTTATGTTCTCTTTTAGATACTGAAAGAAGTAGTTACAGAAACCTTGAAGAAACACGGCATTACTGAGACTCACGGATGTTTCGCTGCGTGCAGCCAACGCCTCTTTGAGATCTCCAAGTTCTATCTGAAGGTACAGTGTCTAATCTCCCAGCAGCAAAATTGAGGTCTTGATGTTCCTATCTGACATAAAGCACATTGATGGCTTATAACTTGTTATCAGATTGTTTTTTTTTAAGTGGAGATAGAACAATTGGAACCAGTGGGGTGCCAGGGTGGCTTAGTCACTTGAGTGTCCAACTCTTGATTTCAGTGCAGGCCATGATATCACGGTCGTGGGATCAAGCCTTGCGTTGGGCTCCACGCTGAGCTTGGAGCCTGCTTAGGATTCTGTTGCCCTCCCTCTGCCATTCCCTGTTTGTGCTCTCTCTGTCTCTCTCTCCCCCTGTCCCTCTCCTCTACTGCCTCTCTAAAAAAATAAAATAAAATAAAATAAAAAAGAAGAGAACAATTGGAGCCAAAATATTTTATACATGACTTATTTGAGTTTTGTCTTCATATATGGAAAACTACCTTTTAGCTGGTGTCCTCCGTATCTCCCTAACAACTTAAGTTGATAATAAGCTTCAAAACATGCTTAATTAGTCATTTTAGCATGTAGTGAAAAAGGCAACGGCGATGAGTATCAGAGCACCCTGTTTCTAGTTTTGGATCTGCTCCCGGCTGGTCATGCGACACTGGACAGATCAGCTACGCAGATGATGCTTCTGCAAAACTGGATGGTGTTAGATTATCTCCAGTTTTAAGAGTTTCTGACTCAAATCAGAGTTTTGCGTGAGTTCCTAGTTAAAACTACGTGATTGGCCGTGTGTATTTAATTCGCCTTCTTTTTAAAATCTCTCAAGAAAGACAGCATTAATGTACAAAAACAAAGAAACAGAGAGAAACAAAAAACCTATAGTAGTGCGTTTAGTACGTTGTTGAATAAGACAGAGCCCGCGGACACCTGGTGTCACAGTTACACAAGTTTGCACCCCGCCGAGGCCCAGGGAGGAACAAACGACTTCACGTGACATGGTCTCCGAGGTGCTTAGGCTTTGAAGACACCCGGTGTCGTGGAGAAAAGGAGATGGTGCAGGCGGAGGAGCAGGGGCTGGAATAGAGACCCAGAAAGCGAACTGGGGAACCTTGCCCCGCAGGTCCTCCTGCCGCAAGGGTAGCTACGCGGTATATTGTGTGGACTCCCCATGCCCAGCTCTGTGACAGTGCAGGCAGCAGTCTCTGCAGAAAAAAGAATTAAAGGCCACAAGGAAAAGGCCAGCTGGCCTCCTAATAACCCTTGTAATGCCTCCAGACAGAGCTTCCAGTGTAATTTTATATCTCATTTATAAATATGAGTGGACCTCCAAGGTTTAGCAGGCTTTTGAGGCTATTCCAGTAAAGCGATACCAAAATGTAAAGGGATGAAGGGAACGCTTAAGGAGCAGAAAGCTATAGAAACTTCATAAAAACTATAACTCTCAAAGAGAAGGTAATTGCATTCATAAAACTAGAACAGGATGCTGTTTCCAGAAACTATAGAACATGAAACCTCCTTGAAATTAAAAATGTGATAAAATCAACCCAACAGAAATGCTGAACTGTTGAGATTAAGAAATATACCAGAAATTAGGGGTGCCTGGGTGGCTTAGCTGGTTGAGCCTCCGACTTCAGCTCAGGTCAGATCTCACGTTCGTGGGTTCAAGCCCCGCATCAGGCTCTGTGCTGACAGCTAGCTCGGAGTCTGGAGCCTGCTTCTGGTTCTGTGTCTCCTTCTCTCTCTACCCCTCCCCCTCTCATGCTCTGTCTCTCTCTGTATCAAAAATAAGTAAAACATTAAAAAAATTAAAAAAAAATATACTAGAAATTAGAATCAAATGATAAAAACAGGAACCATAGGATAAGAAAACGGGAGATTCCTCAAAAAACTAAAAAGAGAACTACTCTACAACCCAGCAGTTGCACTGCTAGGAATTTAAACAGAGGATACAAAAGGCACATGTACCCCAACGTTAATAGCAGCTCCATCAGCTGCCGAATTATGTAAAGAGCCCAAATGTCCGTTGGCTGATGAATGAGTAAAGAAGATGTGGTGTATATATACAATGGAATACTACTCAGCAATGAAAAGGAATGAAATCTTGCCATTTGCAACAACATGGATGGAACTAGAGGGTATTATGCTAAGTGAAGTAAGTCAGTGAGAGAAAGACAAATATATGCTGTCACTCATGTACGGAATTCGAGAAACTCAGAAGATGTGCATAGGGGAATGCAAGCCTCTTCAAAGCTGCTGTAAAGAGGATGAAGTTTAGCAGAACAAGGGACTGAGTCAAAAACTGAGAACTGACCTAGGGAGCAGGTAGACCAAATCGGAGCAGGCTTTGGGAGAAAGGTGAAAAAAATAAGATTAAGAATAATAAGAATTATTAAAAAGCTGAGAGATTATCCAGTGTATTTGAGTGTTTGGAAACAACTTGGTTGTTTGTACATTGAATCAGTCTATTACAGCATTTGGCGGGGGACCTAGAATTACATGCATGACAAACTAAGCAAATGTACTTTAGCTACAGGATGGACAAAATGTTACAGGAGAGGAAAATTATAATACATTACTTAATTCAAGACTGAACGGTATTGATGGAGGTATAATAATGCAAACACACACTATTTATTCATCAAAAATGTGGTCCAACAGTTACTGAGAGGAAGAAGAGGGGCTGGCAGGATTCAGACCCTCAACCTATTATCTTTATAACTCATAACAGCGCTCATTGCCTCTAATTCCAAAGTCAAAAAGTAGCATCATAAGCGTATTATTCAGAAACATGAAAGTATAAATAAGAAAACAGCTAAAAGAACTGAATGTGGTTATATTTCTTCTGGGAAGCATAAGACTGCTTTTCTTTTTCAATACAATTAGATTTTTTTTTTTTTACTTTGTTATCTAATTTGGTATAATCATATTTTTTAAAAGTCAGAGATTTCAGTTTCCTTTTCTGTCAACAAAGAGTCATTCCCTCTGTGTTGTAGAATGAAATAGCTGGAAAGAAGAGAGAGAGAAGAGATTTTATCTCAAAAATAAACACGAAGGCTGTATGTTCATTTCCTGAGTACCAAAGCATTAGTGGATTCTCCTAGTCAAGGGTGGGGCTTAGATTTGGTCAGTGCTGCTGCGAATATGAGGTTAGAATGACAGATATATACATACATAAAATACTTATTTTATGTATGTATATTTAATATATTTATTTATATTTATATGTGTTTTCCTGTTATAGATGTTAAAGTATCTTGATGCTTCAGGGTAGAGCTAATGATAATCTTTTACTTTGATTTGTTCTTTTGTAATATTTCCCGAGTCACACTGATACTTGTAGAGTGTTTTAGGATGATCTCAAGTTTATATAATTAAGAATGACTTGATCTCTGTAATTTAATGTACAAATCGTGACATGCTTTATTTGATTATATTTAGGATCTTAAAACGTCAAGAGGTTTATTCGAAGAAATGAAGAAAACAGCAAACAACAATGCCGTACAGGTAAATAACTTATTCCCAAGAAACTACATTCAGTTAAGTTGCTATTTTATTTTACGGCAGCTGTGACGCAGTTATATATGCTGTAAGAACTCTCTTTAAATTACCTAATAAGAGACTCATGGAAACAGCATTTTTGAGTATTTAACAGGTTGCTCTGCTAACAGAAGAGTTTCTAAAAATGATGTTAAGAAAGAAAAAAATGTTTAAATAATCCAAAGAACTGGAAACATTAATCCATTTTGATTAGTTGTTTTCAGAGTTTGGTTTAATTGCTTTCCAGCGACCCTTTGAGAATGTTTTTTTAAAAAAGTGAAAAAATAGAGCAGAATCTTGATTGTGTTCAGTGGGGACAATTCCCGTTCTCTGCAGTAGAGACCTTGCTTCAGTTTTCTTTTTTTCAGTCAGAAAATAAAATGTGTTTTTAAGATCAAATGTGTTTTAAGATTTTGACGTGCTACTTCTTATTTTAAATTTCTACCATACTGTTTTATCTTTTTCTGTCCCTTGTGTTTTCAGAAGAAATAAACCATAATCATATTTTTTCTCTTCCTAGGTGATTGAATGGGTATTAGAAAAGACAAGCAAGAAATAACACAGAATCTTTCTCTTTGGACAGTTATAAGTTGGCCAGAGCTATGTTTTTGGTTTTGTTTTGTTTTGTTTTTGTTTTTTGGCCAGAGCTGTTATTTACTACTTCCTTTCTTAGTTAGAAAATTATAAGCAAATTTCAAACTTTATTCATAGAATAGATGCTACATCTATAAATAATTTTATAAATATCCAATATTTATGTAGTTTTGAGGATGCTCAGTTAAATGTGCTTTAATTGTATCCTTATTTTACAGTTTCAGTATATTTTAATTTTTAAGGTTAATATTTTTAAATATGTTTTTAAATGTTTACTCTTGGCTATTTATTTCAATAAATAGAAAAAGTTATTTCTTTCCTTTTGGTAAATGTCTTTGTTGTCAGGCCTGTTCAAATTATTGACTCTCAAGTAAGACCTTGCCAGTGGCTTTTCTCCTGTGACTCAACAGCATACTTTACTGGGTAGTTCCTGGCTTAGAAAATATCGACGAAGAATTCACGCGGGTGGCCGTCTTCCCTTACCCCTGCCTCGGGGCCACGGCTGTTGGAGCTACTTATGTTTATTTGGGATTAAAAATGAAGAAAGGGCACAAATTGTGGAAATAAGATATAGTGAAAATGACTAAGTAGAGACTCCTGGAAAACCAGATCATGGTAGATTATTTGGACAACGTGGAAAATACAAAACAGAGTAAAAAAAAGATTCCAGCATTGCCCCACTATCTTTAGGTAGCCACTGTTAATACTTTTAAAACATACATGTAATTATTTTAAAAATATTTTAAAAGTTGGGGCCATATACATGTGTGTACGTGTATTCATATGTCTGTGTGTTAACTTAATAGCCTGTTTTTCAAATGACAATATATCATGAATTGTGAATATATCTCATTTTAATATACCACAGAACCGCCATTTGTTTAGCCAGTCCCCACTGCTGGACATAATAGGCGCGATTTTCCCCGATTATAAATGAAACTGTAATGAATCTTCCTAATGTATCACTGATTATTTTCTCTGTATAACTTTTCTTTTTTATGTATTTATGTATTTATTTATTTTGAGAGACACAGAGAGACAGCACGAGCAGGGGAGGGTCAGAGAGAGAGAGGGAGACACAGAATCTGAAGCAGGCTCCAAGCTCTGAGCCAGCAGTCAGCACAGAGCCCCATGCAGGGCTCAAACCCACAAACCATGAGATCATGACCTGAGCCAAAGCCAGACGCTTAACCGACTGAGCCACCCAGGCGCCCCAAAAGTATAACTACTTAGGAGTGGAATTTGTGAGTCTTAAGATTGAAGGTAGTATTTCCAAATTGCCTTTCTGAGAAATCAGTTTGTACACCCACCAGCAGAGTCCCTGTTTCCTCTTTTGATGACTGAAAATAGTGAGGGTGAGCATTTTATTTATAGTACATAAAGAACCAAAGAACCTTTTCAGCTTAATAATTAGATGTAACCTAGACTTTTTTTTTTCAGTGGGCAAGGAGTTGAAAAAACATTTCACAAAAGATGTAGGAATGGCAATAACACATGAAAAGATGTTCAGTGTCCTCACTCATCAAGGGGGAGTGTAAATTAAAACTAAAATGAGATGCCCCCAAACACCAACTAGAATGCATACAACTTTAAAACTGATGATACCATGTCTTGGTGACTATGTGGAGCTCTTGGGAATCTCATGCATTGCTGTTGGGAATGGAAAACGCTATCATCATTTTGGAAAATATTTAGGTTTCTTATAAAATTCAGTTTATACTCAGAATATGACTCAGCCATTCCCGTTTGCCCAAGGTAAATAAAAGCCTGCATCATAGAAGAAAATTGTATCTAATACTCATACCCGCTAATGCTTAATAGCACCAAGCTAGAAACAACCAAGAGGTCCACAATAAGCGAATGGATGAGCAAATTATAAAATAACCATGGGGCGCCTGGGTGGCTCAGTCGGTTGAGCGTCTGACTCTTGATTTCAGCTCAGATCATTATCTCAGCTGTGAGATCGAGACCCATGTCCGGCTCTGCTCTGAGCATGGAGCCTGCCTAAGATTCACTCTCTCCCTCTCCCTCTGCCTCTCCTCCCCCACAAATAATAACAAAATAAAATATAGTGGAATAGTATTTATCAATATAATAGAACAAACTAAAATATGCAGCAACATATGGATGACTCTCAAAGTCTGCTGAGAAGAAAATGGCAGAAATATGAAATTCTAGAAGAGGGAAATACAGAGTCACAGAAAGCAAAAATGGCTTCCTGGAGTCAGATGTTGGAGTGAGCAGAAAGTGGCATGAGGAAACTCTGTGGTAATCTACATCTTCTACGTCATGGTTGTGACTGTGGCTCTACCGGATACACACTTCTCAGAGCTCACCAAGCTGCATACTTGGAATTGTGTGCTGTGTAACATGCGTACTAGAGTGTTCTAGATACATAGTCAAAGTACTCTGCCTTGATTTCCTTTCAAAATCCCATTGTCCTACCAAAGTCTCCGCTTGGTTCATATTCCCAGATAATTGGTAGAGAAACCCCGGATCCAATCTACTTGATTAAATGTGTGCATTCTCTGTTGTATTTGGTCGAACTATTTGCAACTGCAGATACCCAGCCATTTTTGCCCTCGAAACAGTCATCAAATAAAGTTTCCAAAAGCACTGTACATTTGCCATATCCTTGTTTGCCACACGAGGCCGGAGAGCCTCGGGAGGTGACTGGGTGGTGGCATCAGGTCAAGCCTTGCGGAGAGAGGCAGGGGAGACCGGATGCATACCCTTGCCAAGGAAACACAGGAACTCCGTCTGTTTTGTAGGTTTGTTTTGTTGAAGTTCTAACAAAATATTTCAATTTTATAATATAAAAAATATATAAATAATATAAATATAAAATATTGTATTTCAGTCAATCCAACTGGTTCAAGAAATTGGTTCCTAAATTTTTCGATGCCTTACTGGGATTCCAAAGTGCATTTCACATTCTCTACCTCAAAATCTGGATTCTCAAGTAAAATGTGGTCAACGATATTTCAAATAAACCTGAAAGCAGGCACAAAGGAGAGACGTAAAAGGCCCAGAAACTTCAGGTCAGCGTTTGATCCTCTAAGGGCATCGAGGAAGGAACCTCTGGCAAATAGCGCTTAGTGTAAGCTACAACTCACGGAAGGAGAGGCGGCGGGGTGGAAGTACAGATGCACACACTTTGGAGCTGTGCTCCCTGGGAGGAAGGAGCCCAGCCCAGCAGGTGCCCTGCCTTTCTACAGGGTAAGCCTGACGGGCCCTCAAAGCTCTATGGGCAAGAGTGCAGGGCCTGAGCTGAGACCTCACCGTCCCGGGCTTATTTGCCTGTGCTGGGAATAACGCTGTGAGCTCACCCTCTTCAAAGTGAGGAGGGTAGAACGAGGCCCCTGTAGGAGGGAAAGAGGGAGCCACGGGGCCCGACCAGCTCGCTGTGTTATGCAGAGATGCTACATTTGACAAAACTTGCCTGAAGAACCTGGAAAAGAGAAGCTGTGCCTAATACACTCATGGAATATCCGGGTTATGTCTAGGCAGAATGTTACAAATAAAATAGTGTCAGGAGTCCATTTGTGAGCTGCATCTGTAAGATGCAGGAAAAGATAGATGAGCCCAAGGAGCCGTGCAGTTTTCCAGGGTTTCGCGGGGACCCTGAGGCCTGAGGACGGTGTGAGTCAGAAAGCGAAATGGTTTCGCACTTCCAACTACTGATGGCAAAGGATTCTTGAAGGAAAAAGATCAACCCTAAGGTGTGGTTATGTAATCCTTTATTAAGACCGCAGAAATATATTTAAAGTGGATGATTTAAAAGTAGACCCGCTCAGCTAACTAAAGGTTTTTAAGAATCTTAAGGGTGTTGCCCCACAGGCACTGTGACACCCAAAGTGAGGAGAGACCTGTCCTAAAGAGAATGGCGGGTGTGGCTGTCACCTACCGGACTAGATGAGACCTTGATACATCAGCCATGCCCACAGTGTAATTTTTTGAGACCTAATTCGCATCTCATAAACACCCTGTAAAGTATATAATACGGTGGGTTTAGTACATTCACAAAGTTGTGCAGTCAGCACCACTACCTAATTCTAGAACATTCTCATCAACGACACAGAAAAGCCGTCATCCCTAAGCAGTCCTCCCAACCCCTGCCCAACGTAATCTACTTCGTGTCGGTGCAGATCTGCCTCGGCTGGACATTTCGTGTAAGTTGACTCATACAATTTATGTGTCTTTTTGTGTCTGGCTTCTTTTTCTTAGCATGAGTTTTCAAGGTTCATCAGTGTTATAACATGTCAGTGTTCCATTCTTTTTTGTAGTCAAATGTCTGATTGTGCGAATCAGCCATATTTTGTTTACCATCAGGTAACGGACATTTGGGCTGCTTGCACGTTTGGGCTAATATGAGTAATGCTGCCGGTGGACATTCATGTGTAAGTTCCTTGTGTGGGCACGTGTTTTCCATACTCTCGGTATATGCTCATGAGTAGAATTGCAGGACTCTATGGTAACTCCATGTTTTAACATGTTTGCTTTAACTATTTTCCAAAGCAGCAGCATCTGACATTTCCACCAGCCAACAATGGATTAGCGTTCCGCATTCTCCACATCCTTTCCAATAGTAACTATTTGCCTTCTCAACAAACGATATGAAGTATGAGGTAGTGTCTCATTTTGATTTGCATTTCCCAGATGACTACTCATGTCGAGCATCTTTTCATGTGCCTGTTGCCCATTTACATATCTTCTTTGGAGAACTGTCCACTCAAATCCTTTGGCCATTTTTAATTGGATTATTTGTCTTTTTCTTGCTGAGTTGTAAGAGGTCTTTATATATTCTGGATTCTAGTAGCTTACCAGATATATGACTTACAGATGTTTTCTCCCATTCTATGGGTTATCTTTTCACTTGGTTTATAGTTTTATTTCTTATATTTAGGTCTGGGATCCATTTTGAGTTAATTTGTGTGTATGATAGGATTAGGTGCTGAAGCCATATTTGGAATGTTCAATTCCAGGGCTCTGAGAGGAAAGAAGAAGAGGGAAGAGAGGTGGAGAAGGCAGGGGAGCAAAGCAGCTGACCCAGTATCCACTTCTTCATGAGGTCCCCTGGCAGGTGTCTTCCCCGGCACAGGGACTGTCGTAGGATACAAAGTGTATGGAGGAACCGTGTCTCAGGGATGTACACAAGGAGGAGGAAGGGAAGGATTCTTTTTCTGCTTTGCTCCTTCCTATTATTATCTCCTGTTCGGCCCCACAAAGATTTAAGTCCTGTACAGTTCCGGATTGCTCAGATCATTAGTGGCTGCTCAGGACAAACTTTTTTGGTCTTTGTTTTTAATTGTTTTAAACTTTATTTATTTTTGAGAGAGAGAGAGACAGAATGTGAGCAGGGGAGGAGCAGGGAGAGGGAGACACAGAATCTGAAGCAGGCTCCAGGTTCTGAGCTGTCGGCACAGAACCCAATGCGGGACTCGAACTCATGATCTGTGAGATCATGACCTGAGCCAAAGTCAGAAGCTCAACTGACTGAGCCACCCGGCGCCCCAGGACACAGTTTTTATCCCCTGCAGTGTGTGGCTTTTCATCCAAGTCTAGAATGCATCTCCTTAGCCTGGCTACCTGACAGCAGCCAGGGGGAAAGGAGGCTGGAGAGGCAGCATTTCCAAACAAGTAATGGGTTGGATGTAAGTGGCAGGATCACTGAGGTCAAACAGAGCTCGCTATGCTGGTGTCCAAGGTTAAATAAGCAGCTGAGAGTCTAGGACATCAGATGATGGCATCAAGGGAATCTGAGGAGACGGATAGGATATGTCCTAGTAACAACCTACATGCACTCAGGATTGTTTGAAAATCGATACCCCTAGGGGCGCCTGGGTGGATCATTTGGTTAAGCTCAGGTCATGATCTCATTGGTTTGTGAGCTCAAGCCTCGAATTGGGCTCTGCGCTGACAGTGAGGGGCCTGCCTGGGATTCTCTCTCTCCCTCTCCCTCTTGCCCCTCCCCCACTTGCACCTGCACTCTCTCTCCCCCCCTCTTGCTCTCTCTAAAAATAAATAAGTAAACTTAAAATATATATATTTCTAACTATCAGGTGAAGAAGTTTTAGAAAAGGACAATAGGATAGTAAGATAATATTCATTTCAATATGGCGGTGCTGGGGTACAACGCTACTAAAAGATAAAGCGGTTGAATGTTTTTACCTTGATTCAGTGTGAATGAGGCACATAGAAACGTAGTCAGGTGTTCTGTGCTGATGATTCAAGTACCATGGACGTACACACTTGCTAAGGGTGACTTGTTTTTATAAAACGTTTTATTAAATGCCCTGAGCAAAACAAAAACACAGTCTTCCTTCCATGTACGTGGTAGCTGCACATCTAGAAACTCACACTCTACTGAATCAGTCAAAAAATGTTTTCGTATGTAAAATGTAGTTAGGGTCTAGGCTCAGATAATTATGTTTTTTACCTACATGAGCATCTTGAAGGACAGAACAATTCCATTGAATGGGGGGCTGTCCTCACATTGCAAGAAGTCTGCCAGCTGTGATTCTTGTTCAGTAAATACTAAATGTCCCCTACCCCCTGCCCATCGTTGTGATAACAAAACAACACCACAGATTTCTAAAATGCCCTGACAGTGCCTCTCTTCCTGAGAATCACTTAAAAAAAAAAAAAAAAAGAACGGAATACATATCTATGTATCTGTGTTTTTGTCTGCATTTTGCAGAACTCGCTTTTAGACATTAGCACTTACAGACGGATCAGCTTTCTAAGCATCAGTGTGCCAAGATTTATTTAACGTATTTATTGACCTTTTTAGCTTCTTGTTACAAACGATGCTGCAAAGATGACCCTTCTATGTTAGTCTACTTACATCTCTAGAATAAATTCTCAGAGTCAAAAGGTACGTGTATTTTAAAATTTTTATAGATTTCGCCAAAATGCCTTCTGAATTATTGCCAAATGCACACCTACTCATGGGCATATAAATGCCTGTTTTCCTATCACTCTCCACCACTAGGTATTATGGAGACTTTTAATCTTGGCCAATTGGTTCTTCAAGGATAAAAACAAGGCATTTAGGTGGCCTATTTAAAGCCATTTTCAGATCATTTTATATTGCCTACCAGCCCCCAGCCTTCACCTGTCTTTTTATTGTATAGGACATTCATGTGGAAGAGATGGGACTTTAGTGTTTTCTAGGGGAGAACAGGGTCATGACTGAAAGGCAGACCTAAGTTTTGGCTCTAAAAATGAAGGGACTTTCCAACAACTCGTCATCCAGCAACGGAATGACCCACCTCGGGGGTTAAGGAGTCCCCATCCCATAGCTCAACATTTCCAATTTCAGGCAGAATGAACACTGCAAGGGATGTTCAAGGGATGCCCAGTTTAGTGGAATATTCTACAAGGTCGGTGTTTCCCCAATGTAGTGGTACATGTGGGAAGACCTTAGGTGAAACAAACTTTTTAAAGAATTTAACTGGTGTGTATTCATTTATAGATAGATATATACACACTGTGTTTCTATATTTCTAGCAAACCATATTCCCTACGATATACTAAGGTAGTGTTGTTAAAATTATAAACAAACTTTAGGCAGTAATGTGCTTGATGACTTCTAAAGTCTCTTCAAAAGGGAGATTCTACAGTTCTGAATGGAATCCTAATACTACTACATTTTCAAATAGTAAAAAGACATCCCAGCCATAGACTAAGCTATTATAAGCAATTGAAACATAAGCCAAGCTGTGCACTACAGAGGATTTGAGTGTTTGGAGCTTAGTATACAGGTCAAATCCCATGTATTTTTAGTTTAAAATGAGAGCCAAGATCCCTAAGCCCCTGATCAAGAACCATCTTGAAATTATACACCAAATTTTCTAGTGGCATCCCTGTCACCCATTAGCGCCTTCCAAGGCCAGTCTTGGAGGAAGATGTGTGGCTACCATGAAACCACCAACCAGTCCACCATATTCAGAGGTGAATATTTATTTAATTCATATATAAAGTTTACATGATATCCATAGTGCTATAAACATAGGCACATTTTTTTAAACTCAAGGTACATTCAGAAGTTACTCCATCGCCCAACCCACTCCCCTCAAGATGGAATATCTAATATTTGTAAAATAAGGGCCAGAAAGTTCCCGCCCATTAATTTTAGGAGAATGCATTTTTCAGCATTTTAATGCCATCGATTGATAGAATTAATTAAATGCCTCTGCCTGGATGTTTTTAAGACATTTTTGATTTTTTTTTCTTCTACTTAGTTCAAGTCAGAAAAGAGATTGCTTTCTACATTCCTGTTGGCCTTTAAATCCCTGGGATGCTTAGGGATCACCTAACCACATCTACCAGCAAACTGGGCAGCTTCCCTGTAAGGACAGTTAAAACATCAGTCATTTGTATTGATTTACCCTTAAAGGGACAAATGTGAATTCAATAATTCATTGATTCAAATAAGAAACAGACTGAGCACAGAGCAGATTGGACAAAAGCAAATTCCCCCCAAAATGACACAGTTGATTCACTGACTGTATCCAGACATAGGAGTTTGTGTCTTTCACAACATCCGTAACACATATCAAGACAAGATTAAATTTTACAGTGCAAAATCATTGTAATTTGCTGAATTCAGAACGAGGAAAAGTGAGTATTTGAAACTGATTTATCATAGCCACTCAGATATGATACACTTTAACTGTGAAAGAAAAAAATGATTCGTATACACAATTCTCTTAGTAAAATTGTCTATTTCTTGCTAATAACACATTTTGATTCAGAAAATGCATGAATTTATTCAAATGTATATTTTCTAAAATATAAATATTTAAATTAAGTTTTTATAAATGCAGAGAATGTAGTTTGTTGACCCCCACCCAGATATTAATCAGTCTAAAACTTATGTGAAGAAATATTTGTAATTATGATCATTTTAATTTGTCTATAAATATATAATAAGATCTTTGCAATTTAATTATGAGTAATTAACTCATACTTCATGTAGTACTGAGCACCTTAGATTACATATTGTTGAACTATTGGCATTAATATATGTATTTTAATGTTATTTACAATGCATAATTCTCTTGTATAACAACATTCCAGTGACTTCGAAAATATGTTATGAAAGAGTGCAGTGTAATTTACAAGAGCATCAAAGCTTTCCCGTAGTATTCAGGTGGGACTTCACTCCTCAGCATTTTAAAATAAGAAACCAAAAAAAAAAAAAAAATCGGTGTCCTAAAGCTGTTTCCAAAGTGTTTTCCGTTTTGTTTTGTTTTTTAAACACTGGTCTCGAAAGATGCTATGACAGAAAGGAGTTCTATAAATGTTGGAATAGTACACGGATGCCCTTGAAGAATCTCAGTGTACACATTAAAGCCTTGGAGGAGGCCAGCAATCAGGAAATCTGTTTAACATTTCTTACCTCGGTATTTAACACAGGTTTGGTTATCAGACCTCTTATTCTCCTTCTGTCGATGCCCTTTGGAACTATAGAAACATGACACATACTTCGGGAAACACTAATCTAAAAATCAACTTTGTAACTCCATAAACACCTGTCTCAGTGGGCAAAATTGCATTCCTTTCACTTTTAAAAGCTCTTTGCATAGGTATTTGCTAAAAGACAGTTCTGCAAAAACACACAGGTCCAATCCAGAACATTTCTTTGTGTAAACTACGGGGGAAAGAAGGAAGGGTCACAAATGCTTATGGAAACTCTAGAGCTAATGTTTAAGCTTTGAGGTAGGGGACTCCAAAATCAAATGATACAGATGTCTTTTTACTGAATTTGTATTGAAAGGTAAAAATAAAAACATTAAATCAGAAATATGCTCTATGGTGTCTGAAAATATTCTTGTAGAAAAATATCAGGTCATTTATATTATTTCCCTGGAATTCCTAAGAGCTGTGGATGCAGTCAATAGATTTGATTATCACGCTAGGTGTATGCGTAAAGCCCGTCACCGTCCAGAATGACGTGCGGCTGCTCCGTGACTGGTTCGAAAATGCATGCACGCGAGCATAGGCACACACAAGGGTCAATAAATTGCTCAGTACTTCCACTGAAAACCACGGAACGGGGATAATTAGTTAACCTCATGTGAGCTGTTATGTATGTGTGTTATATATATAGGAGAAATACGTATGCTTTTATATATCTCAAATGACAATCTTTTAAAAAACATATCCCTAATTTGCTTTCTGTAAGTAAAGCTATCAGTCTTGGCTCTCAGAGAGCACACCTTGGTGTGAGTGCAGTCCCAGATTAATCATCTTCCAAGCGCGCGACTCTTCTGCAAAGCTTTGCAATATAAACAGTCTACTTTGGCTCAGATTCCACCAGCTCAGAGCTCAGATCAGTATCTGACACTTTATTTAATTCCTGCTCAGCATATGCTAATGAGAATACTTCAGACTCATTCTACATCTCTGAAAGATAATTCATTAAGAAAAAAAATTACAGCGGCTTCATACTTAAATAAAAGGTGGGTTTCCAATCTGAAGCGCTTCTCTTTCCTTACCAGCACAAGTCAACTCCATTAGAAGGAGGCAATCAATCACACTAACACAAGGGATCATTGTTACGGGGTGGGGGGGGGGGGGGGAGGGAGGTAAAAATGTCCAGTCCTCATCTAGTCAGCCCTTGCTTACCTGGGTGGACCAGTTGCCTAGAAACTGGTATGATTAAGATCTGCACACGCTGTTCTAATGTTCATGTCCTTGATTGTCAAGATTTCAAAGCTATGCTGTGTATTTCCACTCGCCCTCACCTTTTACCTTTCTATGGTTCTAAAAAGCCAGTTTTCTTCTGATACTCCTTGCGGTAGTTCCTTGGGGCACCCCCATGCAGTTGGGGAAGCTGATGAGAAGTGTGGGGCAGCTCCGAGGACTTGGGGATCTAAAGCAGACTGCTGCATGCTACCTGCTCAGTGAGCAGGGAAGCGGGGCTGATGGTCCGCTCTGGTGACACAGCAGTCGCCTTTTGTCAAAGGCAGGTCATCCCCTGCTCAGGCCACCAAGCCCAGTCTTGTGATCTTCGCCGACAGGAAGGAGTGAATGATGAAAACAATCGGCTTGGGGCAGGAATGAAGGTCCAGTTGCTGAAATTTAAAAAGAAGAGAGCTCTAGAGATTTTCAGTCAACTGATAGAGAATAGTGATTTGCACATCAAATGCATCTGCACACTTCCTGCTTTTAAATGTGAACTGGAGCAATTATGACTTTAAATCCTTGCCCCCACCCCCCACCCCCAGTGAGATTTAAAAACCAACTCTTTGAACTTCTTTCTTACATCTCATCTATCCTCTTTTTTCCAAAATAGGTTCTGTGAAATTTATATGTACCAGTAGCATAAATAATGATGTTGCCTTTCTTGACTGTCTAAACCATTTATTTTTGGTATCACAATAGTGATATTATTTATGTTGGATTAGGTCCAGCTTGAAGGAGCACTAAATTTCACATCTGAAGATTAAATCTGAGTATTGGTTTTAACACTTTATTTTACACTTTTTAGATATAAAATCTGGGACAAGTCACTTAAAATTTTTCTCAGTCTTACCTAATTTACAGGGTAGAGTATTAAATGAGATACTGTATGTGAAAATCTAGAATACAGGGGCGCCTGGGTAGCTCAGTTGGCTAAGCATCCGAATCTTGGTTTTGGCTCAAGTCATGATCTCAAGGTTTGTGGGTTCAAGCCCCGCATCAGACTCTGTGCTGACAGTGTAGAGCCTGCTTGGGCTATCTCTCTCCCTCTCTCTCTGCCTTTCCCTGTGCGCTCTCGCTCTCAAAATAAATAAACAAAAGAAAGAGAGAATCGGAATGCAGAAGCCCCGTGGTTAGGCAGCAATGTCCCCGGGGTGCTGCGCTCCTGGATTGTTGTAAGCATGTGTGTCATGTGTCTGTTAAGTCCCCTGCTCAGTGTGTGCCTACATGTGTCTCAACCCATGACTAGAGAGAGCACAGGAGTCAGGTTGAATTTTTATCACTGGACCTAATGCAGGAAAACTGGAGGAGCTGTTCCCAATGCTGTTCTGATGATGACACTACGGGGCAGTTACAACCTGAATGTATAATAGCATCTAGCAGAGTTAGGGTTGTATTTATCACAAACCAGGCACTGTGCTAAACATGAGCGAGGCACTGTGCTAAATTTTTGCTATACGCCGTCTTATGTAATTCCCACAAAATCCCGTGAGGTAGTTATTGCTATTGTCTCCATGTTTTATATGGGAAACGAAGACTTAAAGAAGTTATAAAACTTTCTGAGCTCACAGATCTTACAGGGAAGGGTAGATATGGACTCAGATGCAGGGTTCTCTGATGCCAGAGTCCAGGGTTTAACCACAGGATTCTGCCTTCACTAAGACAGAATGCAACTTTTGGAAGTAATCTTAAAGATTACCCACTTTAGTCATTGTTTTTATGGACAGAGAGACTCAGACCCAAAGAAATAAAAGGACTTGCCAAGACCATTGGTGAGTTAGTTGCAGACTCAGAGAGAATACGGGTCTCGTAGCCCTCAACTTATTCCATTTCCTACAGCACATCTCTGCTCCCTTCCCTAGAAAGAGAGAGGAGAGGCCCAGGGTTGCCTGCCTCCTGAGGTTGCTGACTTGACCTGGGGGAGCTGTGTGTGAACTTGCACTTCTCAGCTGAATGGACTGACAGCAAAAATTCAGTCCTTCCTAAATCTCCCAAGTCAGGTTGTAATTACAGGCTTCAGAAAGGCTGAAATTTAGACTTAAGTGATTTTCCTCACGGACAAAAATAACCTTGATTTTTCAAGCCAAGGATAAGGCAAGAGACTTTTTTTTTTTTTTTTTTTGCTAGGGAACATCACCTTTAGGAAAAAGCATGCAGTTGAATGGTTGGAAAGGATGGCAACTGAACTACAAGGATTCTTAGTAAAAGGGACTTTCCAGTCACTTGTTTATTTCCAAACTGGTGCTTCAGGCTGAAACTACTGGTTGAAACACACAAATGCTATAAAATCCTGCAGATCCATTGTAAGGGTTAGGGAAATGGCTGGCTGGAAACTGTTGTCAGAAAGCATAGGGTGTTGACCCCACGACCCCATGTGGTACCCACAGTGGGAAGTGCAATGCTATGTGGGGCCGGTGGTGTCTCGGGGCCCAGAACAGCGGTGCCCGTGACTTTGAAATGAAGATCTTATGCTAACAGCTTAAATGAGATGCTATGTCTTCCAGAGAATGTCAAGAACTATACTTGCTTTCTAGAAAGAACATGCAAATTCCTACCCTTCCAGGACTGAAGAAATATATTATTCTTATAAGAGGCAGTAATGATCACAGCAAATCAAGAATTCAAATACATTGCCTATTTGCATTGATCTGAGTCTAAAAGTTACTGTAACTGACAAATTTGCTAATTTTGTTAGACATTATTTACCATTAGCCCGAACCTTCTGGGCTCCTGTCTGGCTCTCTCCATGCAGGTATTGTTGACCACATTTCCCTGTCCCCCACCATCCCTTCTGCTCTGCCCCTCCCCTAAACCCTCTGCCTCTGTGCTTCCCATGCGCTGTGCTCTTCGGAGACCTCCTGGCTGGCCGGCATCACACGTTTTACGTTCCTGCACATCTCACACCAACACAAGGCCAAGGTTAGATGAGATGCTCGATACTTTTTAAGAATAAATGGTGCATTTTGAAGTTGGTGGGACCCCATTTAATGAGCATGTAATGCTGACTTTGTAAAAGATTCTTTGATTCAAATATTTAGTTGGTATGCTAGTGGAAAATGAGACGAAAGTTAAGAACTTTGAAATAATTGGACCTAATCATAGTTTTTCAAGGATCAAACAAGACATGAACCTACAAGTGCTCTGTAAATAGTCAACTGCTAAATAAACATAAGGCAGTGTCATGTTTGCAAGCCATCGCAGATGTGCTGCCCAGCAAAATGTATGAAATCCTACTGTCTACAGAAATACACTTACAATCTCTCCATCTTTGCCTCCAAAATCCAAATACAGCATCCTGATTCCGTCATCTGAAGACATTTTCAGCTTCTCATAGGGAGACTGTAGGACTGTCTTGGGAAAGGCACCCTCCTGCGGATCCGTGGTAATAGAAAATCCATTCTCGTAATGTACGGTCAGGCAGCATGCCTGGTTTTTGTAGGTGCAGGCTGAAGGGGGAGAGGGGAGACAGAGCAGTGTGAGCTCCGAGGCCAGTCCATTTTCCCAGTCACTGAACTTGCAACCCTCCCCGGCCCAGAGCCGGCCACACATTTCTTCTCAAGCTGAAAATCAATCATTGCTCCTGAGAATATTCTCCCTGGATGGAGTTTGATATTGTATCTTAACTTGCCCCATGAACCCAAGGGAAAGCAGCTGAAAGAATTCCTTTTGCTGGGATTTTCTGACTTGTACCTGGGCTCTCGCCCTCCTCCGATCCTCTGACAGCACACGGGGGGACAGGTGGACTTGCCTGCCGCTGGCCTGGTCCCAAGCGGGAAAAACCCTGGCATTTGATTTAGGGTAAGCTACCTCTGACTCGCCGTCATCAGCATCACCGCCCCCCTCCCACACACACACCCCATGCCATGGCTACCAGCTGGTGAAAGAAACAAGCTTTCCTCCATGATATTACCAAGTTAACACACCCAAGTAGCCGAAAAACCATCGCGTTTTCATTTTATAAATAGAAATATGGGTTAAAAATTTTTTCTCTGATGATCTGATGAGCTTGGGTCCTAGCAAAGCTGTGTAGTAGGCAGGTAGGAGATGTGGCGTCTTCCATGGAGAAGGCGCTGTCCTCTCAGTGTGGCATTCAGGAGCCCCAGGGAGTGTTCACAAGGTGCTGTCTGATCCAAAGGAACAAACCTAAAACCTCTTGATCAGGACAGGTGCCAGCTTTTATGTGTGGTCCTCACTGTGTTTAGGACAAGCGACCAGCCCTCTAAGCTTATGAGTGGGATGGGGCTCTGCCCTGAAATCCTACTTCCTACTTAGGAAGACTTGTGAACATTTAAACCCCTAATCAAAGTGTTCTGAAAAAGGTTATTAAATAACAGATTGGGGTCTTTGCCTCACAGATCACCACATTTAACAGACCCTGGCAAGTAAATTGGCTCAGACCTTCATACACATCTGAAAGCTCTTTATGGAAACCAGGACATTTTCCTTGCTGGGGAAGGGGGTTGGGAGGAGAAAGAGACGGGCATTATGACGGATCTGTATCAACATTAGCCCAGCTCGGCTTTATAAACCAAACTGAATTTCACCTTACCACAGACTTCGAAGCAGGACCTTAGCTTAATATTATAAGCGAAAAAGAGCAAAGCTCAGCCAGGTAGAATGTGTCCCAACTTAGGTGGTTCAGAATTCAAAATTCAAGTTCTTTCTACTCTGTGCAATGTCTCTTTCTCATTCTCTGACGGTCAGGATGTAGAGGGAGGTGGAGAAGGACCTTGGCAAAGAGGCAGAGTGATGACTGCACCGTCAGAGTGTGGAAGAAGGAGCAGTGGACTCTGCTAGTGGAATGAGGCAGCTTTTAATTGAAGCTGGGGGTAAAACCCATACCCCTTCCTCGGACTTCCCACAGGCATCTTTCAATTTGTAACTACGAGCTGATATTTCCCTAAGGCGCACTACACTCTCTAATAGATTTCTGGGTCCTGGGCAGAGCCCCTCAGTAAATCGCATCTTCTCAGAAGGCCTGTAGGCCTCTAGAACCCCCACAGTCCTAGGATAACCAGACAGTGGGACGGGTGTAATTATGGCTTCCCATCTTGAATCCTTGTTTTTTTTTTTTTTTAATGTTTTTTATTTATTTTTGAGACAGAGAGAGCAGGGGAGATTCAGAGACAGAGAGGGAGGCACAGAATCAGAAGCAGGCTCCAGGCTCCGAGCTAGCTGTCAGCATAGAGCCCGATGTGAGGCTCAAACCCACAAACTGTGAGATCATGACCTGAGCCGAAATCGGACGCTCAACCAACTGAGCCACCCAGGCGCCCTGAATCCTTGTTTTTGACACTCTTTACTTCTAATACCTGCAAAATAGGTGGGCAAATGAGCTCTCAACATGATTTTCTTCTTTCTTCCTCTATATTTGAACTTTAAAGCTATGCCATCAGATATTCTGAATTAACTGATTGTGGTTACTTTCAATTCTAGTTGACCTCAAATGGTATTTGTCCTTAATATAATGGAATCGGTTATCTCAAGATGTTCTCAACCCACACAGGGTAAACCAAGCACATTATCAAGTTAATTGAAGCTCTGATTAAAACGTAAGCCCCGTCCCCAACTCCCTGCAGGCATCTTTCAATTTGTAACTGAGTCGCACTTTTGATCATTTCCGTAATTTCTTCTCTTCCGCCACCCGGCTAGCTCAGTCCACACAATCCATTGTTATTTCCTTTGGCTGGTCTACCACCAGCCTCAATGTTTTCCTGTCCAAGTAGAGTTCAATTTATTGAAAGAGAAAGATTTTACAAAATCTGTGGAATGCAAACTAAACCAAATCCCTTTGGCCATCTCCATTCTTTCCTAGAACACTCCTGAATATATTGCAAAGTGCGTGAATCTCTCTGGTATTTACATGTATAACTTCATTAAGTTTAGTTTTCAGGTTTTCCAAATCTCAGGTGCAAAACTGTAGTTTTTCTTGCCATAGAGATTCGGCATAAAAATAAAATCTTCAGCGGCACTCCTAAAAGGTTTCCCAACAATGATGGAAAATAGTTAGGGGCACCAGTTTCAGGATAATCACTAAAAGACATGGATTTTGTTGGAGTTGCTGCAGTGGGAATTCTACAAAACATCTGCTTTTTCACATTTGCATGAGTAGAGGAAATGTGGAGAAACCCTACTACACATCTGAAAGATGTGTGTCCCAGCCTTCAGAACATTGCTGAGTCCAGGGAGAAGTTGCTCCCTAGCATGGTCGCTCCCAAAGTGGTCCAGGGCCCCGCGGCATCACCACTTCCTACCATGTTATTAGGTACCGATTCTCAGGCCCCATCCCCGAGTTGCTGAATCAGAACCTTGGGGGGGGGGGGTATAGGTCAGCAATCAGGCTTTTGAGAATAAAACAACAATAACAAAAACCTTTATTTCTTTTGTTGTTTTTAGCGTGGCTGAAGTTTGGAAATGCTCCACCTAAGATGTCTTGTGGGCAATCCTGTTCCTCTAGAACAAAGCCGTAAGGTACGACCCGCTGCCGTGATGGAAAGGTTCTAGATCTCACTGTCCAACATGGTAGCCATTAGGCACAGGTAGTGACTGAGCCCTGGAAATGTGGCTAGTGCGACTCAGCGAGTAACTTAATTTTAATTCAATTACATTTAAATAGCCACATATAACCAGAAGCCAACATACCGGACCGCACAGGTCTGGAGAAGTCATCAAAGAGTAACAACTAATAACAACACTGAGTGAGCCCTTACTATTTGTAGGACCTTTGCATGGATTACTTCTCCTAATTCTTGACAACAACCCTATGTGGTTCGTACGGTTATTTTCTTCTTTTCACAGATGATGGAAATATGAGAGGCAAGTAAGAGTAAGTAAGAGATTTGGAAAGAAACAGGACTGGAATTTGAATCAAGGCCTTTCTGGTGTAAGTCTCACACTGTGGCTATTACCTTATACTGGGTGCTCAGAGATGAAGAGAAATGAAAGAACGGGCAAGAAAACATGATAGAAGAGGCCGAACAGAGATCGCTGTAAGAAGCGACCCTATGGGACTCAGTGTTGGATTCACTGGGAGACTGTTGTTGAGGAGACCAGCCACTCTGTCATATATGCCCTCTTTATGAGGGACCCCAGAAGACCCAGAAGACAGGTTGGTCTTAGATCTCAGAACTAGAACAGTCTGACTTACATCACAGAATCAGGAACCACAGCATTATGGACGCTGTTAGCTCCACGTTGTGCTGGATGCTGAAAATCACTGGGTTAATATGGGATCCACCTTAGCAAATGCACAAGATTTTACAGCACGTACTTTGTCTACTTACGTTACCTTAGATTCCTTTTACGTCCTAGTCTCTAATTTTATCTTTGCCCAATAAAAAATTAGATTATCTATATCTGCATATTTATATATGTATGTGTTTCTATCATCTATCTATCTGTTTATTATCTCTCTCTCTCTCTATCATCTATCGATCACCTGTATATCCATCCACTTTGGAGAGTGGCAGGAAAACTCTTGATCACAGCAGCCTGAATAGGACTGCTGCTTTCTGACCAGTGGTACAGCAGTGAGATCCATGTCCTTGTAAACAACACAGTCCATGAGGAAGGGTCTTTAGAATGACACAACCTGGTATGCAGGTTTGTCATTTAGGAGTTGTGTGATCTTGGATAAATTACTTAACCTTTCTTAAGGATTTGCTTCCAGATCTGTAAAATCAGGTTGGTAAAGGAATTGTGAGGCTTAGATGAGATAAGGCAACGTTTTGTGACTCAAGTCACTCACAAACCCCGGAATCAAAAGTTCTACAAACCTAGACAATATTTACACTGATTTTTCTGTTCCATTTAATTTTTAAATGTTGGTCTTGCCTCAAGTCATTGATTTTTGGACCCATAATAGGGTTCTTTCTCATAGGATGAAAAACACTAAGGGGTGCCTGGGCAGCTCAGTCAGTTAAGCATCTGACTCTTGAGTTTCAGCTCAGATCATGGTTTCGCATTTCGTGAGTTGAAGCCCTGAGTCAGACTCTGCGCTGAAAGTGAGGAACCTGCTTGTGATGCTCTCTCTCCTCTCTCCCCGCCCCTCCCTTGTGCACTCATGCTCTCTCTTTTCTCTCTCTCAAAATAAATAAACTTTAAAAAAAAAAAGGAAAAGGAAAGCACGGAGAGGCAGTCCATGAAATGCCTGGCACATTGTGAGCACTCAGGAAATAGCACAGTGTAGAAGGCTCTTCCTTCTGTAGCCCAGTCTCCCCACTAACTAGCGCTTTCGGAGAGCCCTGCGGGACCTTGGCTGCACTCACTGTGTGTTCCTTCCGTCCAGTCTCGGCCTCTCCCTTCACACTAGGGGCAGGGGGCCCTGGGGCCTCGCCCTTTACTGTCTCATCCCAGCTAGATGCCGTTTCCTGCTCTGTCTCACCAACTGGTTCCCCAGTTTTGTAATCAACTCTGTGAGCTTCCAACACGATGTCCAAGAACTTTATTCTGTGATAAACTACTCAGAGTCGGTCTCTGCTATTTATAACAAGACCCCAACTACTTTGTGCCTCCAAAGTACATGCCTCCAGGAAGCCACCCAGGGTTACAGGTAGGAAAATGACATCTGACGCTCCAGGTTACCAACGTTTCTTGAATGAAGGTGGGGAAAGGCTTGCTTCTCAACAGTACCTTAATTTGGAAGAATTTAAGTTTATTTCTGGAATTCTCCACAGCCCAAAAGGCCAATAGGGGAAACTACCTTGAGGCCAGGGCAGAGGAGAGGGCGCAGTGGTCCCGCGTCAGCCAGCAGTGCTCACCTGTGGTGACCTCAGTGACGAGTTCCGCCGAGTTGTGACACCCCTGCACTATGCTCCGCGTCCAATGGGAGAGGTCCCTGCCCGTCTCGGCCCTGAAGAGATGTGTCTCAATCCCCTGCCTGGTGCCTGTTCGCGTAGCAAAGGACAGATCCACACCAGCCTGAGGAGATCCTTTGCCCGGACCTGAATGGACCAGCCTGTTGAGAAAGAGAGAAAAAGCATCACACTGTATATCACTGGGTTCACCTGACTTGTCACCTGCTCAAAGCTCCCACATTGGTGTGACTTGCTCCCATTTTTCTGACCTAGAATCTAGGGGTCCAGCCTAACCCCAGTGTCCCCCAGGGTTTTCTGCCTTCTGCTCACCCAGTTCCTCTCCAGGGCTACGAGGAGATTTAGAAAGTGCCCTGGGATCCGCATCTGGCTAAATGTGCAGAGGAGTCGAATCACATGCCTTTAACTCCCGCGAGACAAATTCCAAGATACCCACTGGGCCATAAAGAGAGCAGAGAAAATGAGAATGAGAACCACTTAAATAGTGTGTAAAGCCCTCCCCATTCCATTCCTGGGCAGGAGTCTGTCCTGGAGTGAGCACAGCACTGTTTCTCGGCTTAGCCTTCGTCCCCCTGCGTGTCTTGCAGTTTGGCTCATCTGGGTGCACCGAGTGCGCTTCCCGAGCACACGGCCTCCAGATGCAAGCAAACCACCAGGCGCTCGGCTGAGGAAGCAGCAATCTACGGATGCGTGTTAAGGCCTAGGAATAACTGGCGATGCTGGGCTTCCTGGGAAATGGAAGAGAAGGCACTTCACCCAAGATTTAACGAATTTCCAAGAGGGCTTTTCACCACAGTTTTCACACTGACTTGAAAGCGCACGCTCGGCATAAATGTGACTCCCGTTGTAGATACGTTCTGAAAGGCCAGATGGAACCCGGGAGGAATCAGTCTCTGAGCCCTACCCCCGGGGCAGGCGCTGGCTTCCCCTTCTCACGCGACCTCTTCAAACCCTTGGATCTCCCCTGCTCCTGGAGATCTCAGCCTTCCTTGGGGAGAGACGCCCGGATCAGTCATTTGCAGGACAGCACAAGCAGAATTTAGTAAATGCGACTTCTCCCCAGGATATTTGCATTTGCAGCCTTATCTTTTAGTACAGAAAGAAACACTACCATTTGCCAGAGAAATTCCAGGTGTCGATTCACTCGGTGTACAGGAGATGGGAGACTGACTTTCTTAGGCAGAGGGCTTATTACCCCTAGATTTAAAATTGCACAAAGAAATCCAAAAGCTCATTTCCTCTTGTAAGCGTAGTACTGCAGAGCAAAATTACCGGTGAAATCAAACACGGTACCCTGTTGGACTTCGAGCAACAAGCTTCCTGGAGAGCTCCGAAGAGCTCTCTTTTGCTCACAGAGCTGGAATTGGTGGCGGGGGTGGTTTGCTATGCCACCTTGAAGAAAAAGGTTTGCTGAAAAGTTTTTTTGGTTGTAAAATTCTTTGAAGACAGAGAAGATTCTGAAGAGATCATGAAGGTTGGCAAGAATGTGGAGCAAAGGGACCCCTTGCACATGGTTGATGGGAATGCAGATTAGTGCAGCCGCAGTGCAGATTGGTGCATGGTGCAGTATGAAGGTTCCACCAAACGTTAGAATGAGAACTACCACAAGATCCAGCAATTCAATTCTGGGACTAGGTATGTAGGAAGCACACTCAGTATCTTAAAGAGATATCTGCAACCCCGTGTTTGTTACAGCATATTCACAATAGTCAACATATGAAAACAACCTAAATGTCCATCAATGGATAAAAGGATTAAAAAAATGTGATGCGCACATGCGCACGCACGTGCACACACACACACAGGAATATTATTCAGCTTTAAGAAAGAATGAAACTGGGGCGCCTGGGTGGCTCAGTCGGCTAAGCGTCCAGCTTCAGCTCAGGTCATGATCTCAGGGTCCATGGGGTCGAGCCCTGCGTCAGGCTCTGTGCTGACAGCTAGCTCAGAGTCTGGAGCCTGCTTCAGATTCTGTGTCTCCCTTTCTCTCTGACCCTCCTCTGCTCACGCTGTCTCTCTCTGTCTCTCAAAAATAAAAAACATTTTTAAAAAATAAAAAAAAAAAAGAAAGAAGGAAACCTGCCCATTTGCAACAGCATGGGTGAACCTTGAGGGCGTTATGGCTCAGTAAAATACGCCTGGCAGAAAACAACTAGTGGGTGGTATCATTGATCTGTGAAATCTGAAAAAAGTCAAACTTTTAGTTGTAAGATGAATAAGCCCTGAGGAGCTAATGTACATCGTGGTGACTGTACTTAATAATACTGTACTGTGTACTTGAAATTTGCTAAGAGAATAGATCTTAGGCTATTCCCTGCATACCCACACCAAAGAAACTATGTGAGGATACAGATGCATTATTTAACTTGATTGTGGTAATCATCTCACAATATATATGTATATGAAATGATTATGTTGCGCACGCTAAATTTTATTTGTCAATTATACCTTAATAGGAAGTAATAATATAAGAGAAGTTCCATGAATCTCACTGAGAGTAGAATCTGGAACAATGTGAAGGAAATTGTCTGTTGACATGGATTTCAAAAACTAGGTGAGGCTAAAGAAAAAAGAAAACATTTCTCAAGAGCCTAACATGGGTTATAAAACAATTGAGGGTCAGATAAAAATTCATTAAGAAAATGTACATATAAAAAACAAGCGTTTATATTTTTTTTAGTTGCTTAAACATGTTTTTATAGTTGATGGTGTTGAAGTTTTAGTTACTTGAGGAAATACATCTAGCTTTTCCTTTTTAAAACTCTTAAAATGTGTATAGGTTGGGGGCATCAGGATGGTTCAGCCAGATCTTTGATCCTGAGTTCGAGCCCCACGTGGGATGTAGAGATTACTTAAATGAATAAAACTTTAAAAACATCTGCAGTGTTTGGGCATAGCTGGCCAGCTGCACTGTAAACTGAAGAGACATAAGGTTTAGGGGGTAGAAAAGCCTCATGAGACCCCTATCCTGCCATGTGTTAAATGTTCTAGGAAGCCCTACCTCATAAGGTAGTGTTTTGAAGAGCAACTGAAATAATCTGTGAAATCCACAAAATAATAATACTCTAATCTGTCCATGTCTAGCGCAAACCCAGCATACAGTTTGTACTCAGTATTATTTCCATACCCCTACCCTATCCCTCAGTGCCCCTACCTTTAGTTTCCTTATTTTAAAATAAACAAAATGGATTTTTTTTAGTAGGCTCCATGCCCAATGTGAGTCTTAAACTCACAACCTTGAGATCAAGAGTTGCATGCTCTACCGACTGGGCCAGCCAGGCACCCCTTGGTTTCCTTACTTTAAAAATACAATTCCTGCCTCCCATGCTTGTGATTCTTTATAATAAAATACCAAAAAAAAGCACTTAATTCAGCATTTAGTGATCATCAGAAGCATTCAGTAAACGTCAATTCCCTTATGCCTTCCCTAGCTGGGCATGTTCTTATTTTCTATACCCTAAATGTCCGCCGAGGGGCCTCAGCTCGGTCACAATCAGGCCAGCGTAAATGTAACACAGAGGCGCAAATGAAGGGAGAAGATGTACTGCCCTCATGTAGAATGTCACTTTTTTTGTGAATTTCCTACCAATATTAATTTTTCTCCAGAGAGACTATACAATTGAAGCCAATAATAACTGGAAATTCAATTTGTTGGAAAATCTGCACTTGGTTGGCCTAGGTATAGAGAATGAAATTACCAAGCAAGCATAACAAGGTATGAGAAAGGCCTGTATCCAGCTGACCAGCACTATGCACGGGGCGTCCTCGATGGGGAAACTCGGCAGGTTAAGAAGGAGCACCACTTCTGTATTTGTTATTCGCCTCCTTGCCAAATTTCATTCATTGAAAAAAAAAGGGAAGAGGAGAGAATGATTTTTCCACTAATCAAGCATGAATTATCTCATAGCTATATTAAAGAACAGGTTGATTTGCTATCTGAAAAACAGCAGACATGCTGAATAATGTATTCTTTTGAGTACACCGATACTGATTAATGAAAATGTGCAGAGCTGCGTGTAAACAATCAGATAAAGCAAATTTCTTTTTCGCTACCTCACGTGGATACTGGTAACAAAAATATTTTCCAGAGTGAAATCCAGCGAACTTCACCCCTGGAATCCACACGATGCACATGGGGACACTCCTCTCGGTAGAGTATTACACAGACTTTGAAAATTATTTTACAAGCACGGATAGCAAATGTGGGGAAATGTGTATGGATCTACTGAAAGTGTCTAGATACTCAATTCAGTTATGTAAGAGAAAAGCCTGGAAACAAATCCATTAAAATGTTGAGTTATTTTATGGGTGATTTTATTTCTTCTTATGTTTTTTTAAAATCTTAAATTCTTCACTAAGCAACAGATACCATATAACTGAAAGATTCACTTTAGAAGGTTATGAGGCTGGAATGAAGTCAAAACTTCCACTTTAGTTTTTAGGACCAGAACTTGTATTCCACTGAAAAATACATGCACTCTGATTCAGAATAACATATGTGTTTTGGTTGTTGTTTGTAAAACATTAGTGTCAATTCAGTGTTGGAACACTGGATGCGCTCCTCTCTGGCCCTACACGTCCCTATGTCTGGGTTATTCTAAAGTGTCCACGCCTCCCTGCTTGGACTTACCACCTGCTGTGGAAGAGCCTTTCTCAGCATGAAGGTAACTGAGCCACGTGGGGTGAAACCTACACCTGTGGCCTCATTAATCCCTCACACGAGCCAACTGGCCTCTGGCAAATGAGACAGGAGAGACCCTGAGACCTGCCAGTTGAAGTTACAGGATCCTTTTTGATTCAGGGATGCTCCGAGGGGCCTTAGAGGAGCTTCCTGCTGTGTTCAAGTCTCTTCTCTACTTCCAAATGACCACCAAAAAAGTCACTAAATTCCTTCATTCAATCGATCAATAAAGATTTCGCCATTTGCCAAGTGATACATCTTACAAACATATCATTGTTACGGACTGAACTGTGTCCCCTAAAATTCCTACGTGGAAACCTTTGCCCATGTGACTGTATTCAGAAATAGGGCCTATGGAGGTTAAGTAAGAATATAAGTGTGAGCCCTTAACCAAAGGATGGTGCTCTTATTAAGAAAAGAGATGCCAGAGATCTCTCTCCCTACACACACACACACACACACACACACACACACACACACGAAGGGCCAAGTGGGGACAGAGCAAGAAGCCAGCTGTCTATAAGCCAGAAAGAAAACCCTCACCAGAAACCAACCCTGATGACACATTGATCTTGGACTTCTAGCCTTCAAAACTACTAGAAAATAAGTTTCTGTTGCTTATGCCACCTGCTTTGTAGGATTTTGTTATGGCAGTCATAGTCAACTCATAAATACACGTACTCTATGCAGACCCAAGGCTAGGCATGGTGTGAGTAGAACAGATGTGGCCCAAGGTTTGAGGAGATGAAGTTCACTCTAGGCTCTGCCCCAGTTCTTGGAGGCTCACTCCTGAAGATAGAAGAAAGTCAGAACCAGCCTCTGGCAGATGACAAGTGGAAGAGATGAGCCAGAGTCAAGTGGATGGTTGGAGAATTATTCCTCTTCTTTGGGCAGCCTGATTATTAAGAAGATCTTCCTTCAGAGGGTGGAACTGAACCTCGAGAGAAAGCTGTCCCATCATAAGGAAAGCAGCAGTGGATTCTGGCACAAGAACAAAGAATCCCTACATTTATCAACATATTTATCATTTCATCCCTATCAAGATGGTGGAAACAATAGATTTCCTTGTTCTTTATCTCATCCCCAACTAATTGCTTTTGGTTGTCAACAGTAGTCAGTGGGAGACAATACCTAGAGATGTGGGCTTGCGCCAGTACTCCATCTTGAGAAGTCTGAGCAGAGAGTTGGTTGGTTTATAAATCGTGGCATTGCAAAAATACGACAAGGCAAGACCAAGGTCCTTTCTCTTACCTCTTTTTTGTTATGTGGGCTACCGCCGTGATAGGAGTGGCAGTTACAAGGAAGAGATAGAGGAAAATAGTGGAATGATGACATTTAAAAATGTTCTGTGAAATCTTCCTCTTGAGGTGAATGTGTATATTTCCAACTCCAACCAATAAAATACTATTGGATACACACTACTGGATAATGTACCGTCTGATTGTTCACTGAGCGTCTCAGAGGGCTTACAAGTACCTCGGATCAACATAAGTTAAAGCAATAGTGCCTAAGGTCCTTAAGATCTTAAGAACCCGATACCTGTGTTTTTTTTTAAAGTTTATTTATTTACTCTGAGGGAGTCAGAGAGAGAAGGTGAGAGAGAGAATCCCAAGCAGGCTCTGTGCTATCAGCATGGAGTCCAATGTGGGACTCAATCCTATGAACCATGAGACCATGACCTGAGCTGAGATTAATAGTCTGACGCTTAACCGACTGAGCCACCCAGGCACCGCCCCCCCCCAATACCTGGGTTCTAAATTAAGTAGCACCAGGACCCACGAGGGCCATGTCCACTTCAAAGGATAGGATGTTTTCACTGGGAGTCAAACCACTTTTCGAAAGAAACCTTGAGATGGGCAACCGAAGGTCCACACGAGGGAAGGTTTCCTAACGATGGCGAATACAACACGAGGCGTATCTTTAGATGTCTACGGTGTACAAAGGCAAGGAAGAGGCAGCTCCGTATCTCCAGGTGAACAGTGCTGTTGATGGGCGGCTGGAGGAAAATGTAACTTGTGAAATCCTGCTTTGCTGCTTTATGAAAAGGATGTTTTTGCACTGTGAGCCTGAGTAAGGTGCAGTGGAAGCCAAGAAGGGAGCAGCATTTGGAAGAGAGCACCCTGATGTTTTAAATGACCTCCAGCCCTGCCCGGGAAGATTATACACCAACGTACCGGAAGGGCTTGGATGTTTCATAAGTGAAACTCTGAGGGGACCTTTGGGAAATCAGGGAGAACAAGTCAGACTGTTCTGGAAAAGTGAACTGGAAAAGTGAAAATTATATCCTGGTTTTCTAAACACGGTACAAAGTAGATTCTTTGGCCCTGTTTCCAGGCAAAATTCAGTAATGGATTTTTAAAATAATGTTTCTTTATTTTGAGAAAGAGAGAATGAGAGCGAGTGGGTGGGGGAGGGGCAGAGAGAGAGAGACAGAGAGAGAATCCCAAACAGGCTCCGTACTCTCAGCGCAGAGCCTGACGTGACATTCGACCTCACGATCCATGAGATCAAGAGTCAGACCTTCAGCTGACAGAGGCACCGCAGTAATGGATTTTTAAAAGTAAGCTTTTTTCTTTTTTTTTTTTACTTGGAAAATAGTTAATAGGAGTTCATAAAGGCCCTTGTGGCTTCCTTACATCAACTGTTTTATCCAGAAACCAGATTACTAGAAAAGTAATAGACGAAGTGAATATTCAGAAAAAAGTGTATTGACAGAGTTTCCCTTAATATTCATTTGGACTTAAAAGGAATAAGTGTTGGGTACAAAGCTTATCAGTCAAAAGAGTACTTTGTTAAGTGGCCATAGATATCATTAGTCGATTTAACTAGGAATGGAGGCAGAGCTATGGCCTCGGTCTGTCCTGTTAAACACTTTTATCAGCGACTCCTATGAAGTTGCAGAGGGCGTGCACCTCAAATCAGCAGATGACCCGACACTGGTAAGAAGACGAAATATAGAATCAAGACATAAGACTGCTAAGCACTGCAGTGTGAGCCCCAAACAAACAACAACACCACAATTAGAATGGGAGAGGCTTGGTGTGGGAGCACCACTGGACGTACGTTGACTCAGAGCTACCAACAGCACTGACGTGAATTTAAACTCAGTTACTGGAGTGAGAGCAGGTGCTGGCCCTGTGTTGCTCTGTTCTGGTCAGACCAGGCCCAAAACAGCACTCAGTCCTAGGCACCAGCTTTAGGAAAGGGCTTCGTAATCTGTCTGTGCCATGAATCCCTTCAGCAGTGTAAAGAAACCTGTGGACCATTATTCTGAACAATGTGTATAAATTATAAAGTAAACAGAATTACGAAGGAAAGCAGTGATAATGAAATACAGTTCCAGGCAAGTATCCTCATGCTCAAGACAATGATCAGAACAGCCAAGTACCCAAAACTACTTCAGAAAGAACATCGTTTGGAGATATTCTGTCTGGAAAAGAGAAGACGGTGTGTGAGGAGTGGAGGCAGGAAGGGGCAGGCATACGTGTCCATGAGGTCTGTGGAAGTGCTCAAGCATAGGCTGGCCAGGGACTTCCTGGAGACAGCAGAGAGACTCTGTGAGAGTCTATAGTTGGATCAAAGCCATCCCTGAACTTTGGTCCCTCCAGGAAGAGTTACATTTGGAGCAGATGATTTGCTCCCGGGGGGTGCAGGGTGAGACAGCAAGACTGAGACAGTAAGACTGGGACAGCCTCCATGGCAGCCAGCAGGGGTCCTTGGACACCACTCAGTAAGGTTTGGTGCTCCTGTGTCAAAGTTGACAGTTCCAGGGTAAAAATACGTGGGCGGGGTGGACAGCACAGAAATCTTCTGGAGCTCCAGACCAAGCACAGTATGGTCTTCTGGAGGTAGGCGCCTCTCCTCCGATCCCTACAGACCACTGACGATTACCAGCTCATCTCCCTTGCTAGATCCTGACGCTCTTCAGGACAGGAGCCTTGTGGCATCTCTCATTGATTCCTTGGTGTCTAACATTCTACCTGAGCATGGTATTCAATACATGTTGGCTGAATAACTGCATGAATACAAGTTTTCCAAAATGTTTAAAAAATGTGAGTTCAATCATGAAAAGGAAAGCACGGCACAGGCATGTGCATGCACACACACACACACACACACACACACACACACACACACCCCGGACCTATTCTGAAATGCTATGAAACATGGGGCAGTGAAAAGGCCCCCTTATGGGCTTTTCATTTGCAGATCGCACTTAGGAACCCATTAGGCAGTCAGATTCTGGACACTAAGTGGCAAGTAAATGTCAGCTGGACATTAAGATTTTTAAAAGTCATCATGTGCACGGTTAGAAAGGTAGGGCTTAAGGAATGGAATGTGTCTGCCGGAGTTTGTCCTATTTTTTTTTTTAACATTTTTAAATTTATTTTTGAGAGATAGAGAGAGACAGAACACAGTGTGAGAGGGGGAGAGAGAGAGGGAGACTCAGAATCCAAAGCAGGCTCCAGACTTTGAGCTGTCAGCACAGAGCCTGATGCAAGGCTTGAACCCATGAATCATGAGATCATGACGTGAGCCAAAGTTGGACGCCTAGCCGACTGAGCCCCCCAGGCGCCCCAGAGCAGAGTTTGTCCTATTCTAGCAGAACAGCCTCTTTACATTCCTCCCAAGATTCTTCCCAAAGATATTTTCCGATATGCAGTCTCGAGGGGGACTCTGAAATAGCTATTATTTATATTTCAATTATTTTACATTTTAAGCTATTTGTGTATCCTTAAAAATATGACCATCTGTCTCTTATCTGTGGCAGGGACTAAACTACAGCAACCAAGGAAATGCTGTCTCCCAAGAGAAGAGAACTTTCTTAGCCAGTCAGGAAAAAACACAGGCATCCTGGGACAGGCTTTCAAGCTGTAATTCACACCCAATTTCTAAGTTTTAGCTGAAAATGTGTGAGAAACCCAAGGTCATGCCTTGTTCTCTGGTTACAGAAGTCACATACACATTCCCGTGGTTGGAAGCAAACTCCACAAACTCCAGCAAAGACGTCACATTTCCTATTATCCGGAAGGATGAGTAAGTGAACAAACAAAAGGCCCATATAACGTGAGTGGGCCTGGAGAGCGAAGCCCTGTCCCTCTGAGGGGACAGAGAAGAGAGCCAGAAATCCCAGCTCGGCTCTTTGCTGACCGTGGGAGCGCGGCAAGTCACCCACACCCCCGACGCCGCAGATTCCTCAAATGCAAACTGGGGGTAGCAATATGCCTACCTCATCATATTGTTGCTAAGGATGAAATGAGTTATATGAATGCTGCATGGAACAGTGCCTGGAACAGAATACATAGGAATACCCACTATTATCATTACATCAATCAGGGAGGGACTTCTTATTTGATTGTTCCCTGCTGTATGCATACAACCTAGAACGATTCCAGGCACACGACAAGTACTCGGTAAATACTTGGTAAATGAAATACTGAATGAATAGCTAGAATACAAGGAGGATTATTTTCTGAGAAGTTTGTGATTAATGACTGCTATGAGGTACTGTGATTTCTCTCCCATCCTCTGTCTCCCAGCCACATGAAACCGTAGCTAATGCTAGACCCAAAGAACCTGGGTTTACATCCGCTAAACGCTCATTTCCAGATTAATTCAATCCTGGCAGAAAGTGATCTCGAAAGATAACTGGGATGAGATATTCTATCGGATTAGCCTAACATCCATGTCCTGTTTCTTCCTTCGAAGCCATCTCTAGCAACTGGTGTTTTTAGCAGGGATTTGGTTGTTTTCGCAGTCAGAGTTAACCTTTTCTGGTCTGAGAGTGGAAGGTACCATTTTATCAAAGAAATAAGTCATTACGATTTCACATTCATGGCTCACATGGATCCAGTGTACATAAAGTTACAGAATTATGTATAAATGGGTCTCTAACCCAGAAAAAAAGAAAGGGTGAAATGTTTTTATTTTTTAATGTTTATTTATTTTTGAGAGAGAAAAAGAGAGAGAGAGAGAGAGAGAGGAAGAAGCAGAGAGACAGCATCACAGAGGATCCAAAGTGGGCTCTGAGCTGACAGCATCCGAGCCGAATGCGGGGCTCAAACCCACAAACCATGAGATCATGACCTGAGCCAAAGTTGGACGCTCAACCAACTGAGCCACCCAGGCACCCCAAGGGTGAAATGTTTTTAAATGACTTCGCTGTCCAAAGTGACTCACAAGGTGGGTCTTGCAAGGCTCAGTGTGGCTGTGGATAAGCCCACGTGCAAGTCAAATTCTTCGTTCAACATTTGGGGGAACTTGGTAGTAGAAATCCCTCATTTCCACAGAAGGCTGGGCAAAATGTGTCTCTACTACTAAGTGAGGGACTAGGTGCACACAGCTTCTGGACCCTCAGATCCCTTTGCCTGCTTGATTTTGAGAAAAACAAAAACAAAAAACCTGTCTCACCAAGGATGCTTATGCACTAATTTCAGTCCGGATATAGGTGTTAGAGAATGTTGCATAAAATGCTCCACACAAAAACATTATTATTAATATCCTTAATTAAAACAAAAACAGTTACGGCACACAGATTCAGCCAAATTAGTAAAATTACATATTAGGTAACTGGTTGCTAAGCAATATTACATTCTTGCTTAATTGCTGTAATTAGCATCTCCCAGCACATGCCACAACGCAAGCCGCGAGGAAAGAAAGAAAGAAAGAAAGAAAGACAACGATTCAGATCCCTTAACTGGTTCTGGTGCACTTGATTACTTCCACCCACTGGTCCCCCTAATGGAGCCCAGCAGCCAGCAGGCTGGGGAGGAAAGAAGTGAGGGGAAAAGTCACTAAGAAGCCCGGACTGTTGGGGCGGAGGGGCTGCTCAGGAACCGACGCGGCCCCTCAGTCAAGAAGAGCCAACAACTGCCTCCTCCCTCCCTCCTGAACTTGCATCTGCACATGGTGCGGAAAGGTCAGCACGGTCCTCACTCTCTAAAAGACACCACTGAGGGAGGCGGACTGTAAGCAGAGACCCATGTGATATAGGAGAATGAGCAGCAAAAGAGCCAGTTTTTGGTTTTTAGTGGTATGAATCCAGCTGGATTTGCAGAGACACGGACACAGAATGTCATGGTCACATGAGCTCACAGCCAGCTGCGAGCGGCGATGGGGAGGAAAGGCGACGCCTAATGTGACCCGTCGCACTGATGCAGTATCTCACTGGGTCTCCGCGATGCCGCTGGAAAGTAGTGTCCAGAATTTGAACCCACGTGACTATAAAGTCTATACTCCTTCCACTACCCCAAGAAAAGGGGCCACACTCCAGTGTGTCAACTGTTGTTAGAAAGGAAATTAAAAAGAGGGAGGCGAATCACAAGACTCTTAAATACAGAGAACCGACTGAGGGTGGATGTGAGCGGATGGGGAGAGAGGAGAAAATGGGTGATGGGCATTGAGAAGGGTGCTTGTTGGGATGAGCACTGGGTGTTGTATGTTCATCCAGCGATGAATCATGGGAATCTACCCCCAAAACCAAGAGCAACTGTATACACTGTATGTTAGCCAACTTGACAATAAATTCTATTTAAAAAAAAAAGAGAGAGAATAATGAACTCTTCAGGTCACCCACAGATTTAATTCACCCCCACACACTTGCCATCTCTAGAGATGAACATGGCTTACACAGTCTGGTGAATATTCTCGTATATGATAGTCCAGTGTCTTACAAAGTCTTCCTTTCAAGTTCGTGCTCTTTTTTGTTTTAAGGCTTAGTAACCTTAGAACTTTAATTTTTAAATATATTCTTTGAGTTTTCTGGTTATCTCTTCCACATTCCCTTATCCCATCTGTGTTTTAATTAGTTCAACATATATCACAACGTATGTACAATATGTATACTAAAAAGATCTTCAAGAACTTCTCCATGGAAAGTAATGACAATTAAAATCTGTCCTGTTTTACTGGGGAAATGTAATCATGAGTGAATAACCTGAAAAATTAGGTTTATAACACTTGGCTTTTATCTCTCACATTTTTCTTTTTTCTTTTCTTTTTTTTTTAATTCCCTAACCATCAGCTCTTGGTACAATGCTGGCCACTAACAGGAGGCTGTGAAACATCTCTTAAACTGAATTGGACATTCTTGCCCAAGGGAGAAGCCATCAGGATAGGCCACCTTCCTGCAGTTGTAACACGTACCATCTGGAACTAGCTTTTGGGGGCGCCTTTGTGCCTCAGTTATGGGTCCAGCTCTTGATTTGGGCTCAGGTCATGATCTCAGGTCGTGAGATCTTAGGTCATGGAGCCTGCTCATGCTTGGGATTCTCTCTCTTCCTCTCTGCTCCTTCTCTGCTCCTTCTCTCTCTCTCTCTCTTCCTCACACACACACACACACACACACACACACACACACACACAGAACTAGATTTCTGGTGTGAGTTAAGGGGCTCCACTCTCCCCATTTCCATCTCACATGCCCCCTCCCTACAAACTAAAGCAACAGACCCTTAGCCCAGTCCTTATAACTCAACAACTTTGATCTAAGACCCTACAAGTCCCTGATAAATGCAGTATTACATGTGGGACCAAATATGTCTACTTACTTATCAGTTATTCATACATTAATTTCAATTAATTTTTCCAATATTAACAATTGCTAACAATGGTCAGTCACATATTATATCTCACTCATATGTTAAACACTTGCACTTAATGTCCTAATCGATCCTATCAATAACTGAATGAAGCAGAAGATACTACTGCCCTTCACAGAGATGAGGCTTGGATTCAGAGAGATTGGTATTTTGTCTGAGATCACACAGCAAGTAGAGGTCTCGGGATCAACTCCTGGTTTGTCTGATTCCAAAGTCCTTGTAGCTCCTCACTAAGCTCGTCTCCCGTCCAGCTTCGAGAAGCTCCTGGATTCACAGGAAGGAGGGCAGGAAGGAGACGGGCTGTTAGTGTGAACACTAGGTGTGGTTCCCACAAACGGGATGAACGGGTGTGGAGGCCAACTCCACACTCCTCAGGCTGACGGAGTGTGGACCTGTGGGGTGTAGATCCTCTTACGCTGCCCTAGGGGAATGCCCACGGCACACGCCCACATTCCCTCAGAGTGAAGAGGCCTCCCACGCTTAGTGTGAAAACCACAAGGACTGTAGGTGAATGTTTGACAAATGTGATCGGCCAAACTTCCCCAGTGGAAAGCATTCCTAAAATTTCTGAGGCTGGCCTGAGGCGGCAACTCCTTTTAGCACTGAGAAAACAGGTTAGTTCCTTAGGCACCAAGGATGACCCAACATGTTTAATAGAAGTGCCAGTGCCTTTGGCTCCCAAGTGGTGTCAGAGGAGCGAAGTGCAATTCATCAGCTCCTGGTCCCCAGCTACCCCACCCCTTCTCTTGGACCCACGGGTGGGACAGCTGGACTCTGCGCCTCACTCCTTTTGCAATCTCTGCGCTTCCCAATCTTTCACCAACCACTGGGACTAGGTGTGCAGAATTTCTGGGTTAAATCTCCTCTAGAATTCAGAAATACTGCCACCTTAATACTCACTCTCTGGAGGCCTATAACACTTGCCAAGGATGACGACAGTGACAAAAAAGGAAAAAAACCAACATACGTCCTCCATATGGGCAAGAGTACCTTTTTTTTCCCTTCATGTTCAGCGACATCAAATAAGCTTTGGCTAAGCCAAAGAAAAAAAATGTTTTCCCAGGAACTCATAAAAGCTGAGGGATGAGAACAGCTAACATTACAACATGTTTGAAAACTTCCTGAGCACGCTGCTATAAATTGCACGGCGGATGCACGCGGGTACCATCGACGTTTGTCAGCGGGACAGGCGATGGCTTTTAAACTTCTCTGCATGGCGGTCAACACCAACATGTTGTGAGCATTTCTGGTGCCGCTGCTATGAAACACAATCAAATTTTCATCTTCCAGAAAAAAATAAATTAGATGTGCCTGGGATTCCAAAAAAATAAAAATAAATAAGAAGGAAAGAAAAAAAATCAACCAAAATAACCCACACCCAACCCTAAACAAATCAATAAATCAACTATGAACTGTCTGAGGAAGTAACTCAATTTTAGAAGAAACCTGCTTCCTACTGGCTCTGGCCCCGGTCAGTCCTTGTGCAAGGGAAAAGATGGTCTCTGACATTCTGAACAGTGCTGCCAAGCAGGGCTGAGGTGCAGAGAGGGCTGCACGCAGCTGCCCAGACCTGCTGTGGGCCAGGTGTTCTGATAAATAAGGCTGTCCCGTTGTGGTTAAAGACGGACTCTTCCCCACCCTCACCCCCTCCGTCCATATGTTGAAGACAGAACCCTCAATGCATATATAGGTAGAGATAGGGCCATCGAGGCAGACGGTAAGGTTAATGAGGTCATAAGGCTGTGGCCCTGCTCTGGTGGTTGGGTACCAGAATGTTCCAGAGCTCTCTCTGCCCCACAGACTCGCAAAGAAGTCATGTGAGCACACAGCAAGATGGCAGCCACCTACAGACCAAGCAGAGGGCTCTCACCAGAAACTACCCACACTGACACTGTGTTTTTGACTTCCAGGATCTGGAACTGTGAGGAAGTAATTATCTGTTATCCAGGCAGTGGGGTTTTGTTGCAGCTACCCCAGCTGACGGATACTGGCATCGTACTTCCATTTTCATAATCACTCTGCAGCAGACATTAGGATCCGAGTTTTCAGAGGAAGAAACAGGATCCGACAGCTGACATGATTTGCTCAACATCACAGAGCCTGTAAGCTGGGCCTGACTGGGCAAACCTGGAGTATGAACCCAAGCTGTCAAATCCAACAAAAGTTGTTGTTTTTATTTTAAAAAATTTTTTAATGTTTACTTATTTTTGAGAGAGAAAGACAAAGACAGAGCATGAACAGGGGAGGGGCAGAGAGAGAGAGACACACACACAGAGAATGGAAGCAGGTTCCAGGCTCCAAGCTGTCAGCACAGAGCCTGATTTGGGGCTCAAACTCACAGAGTGCAAGATCAGGACCTGAGCCAAAGTCGGACGCACAACTGACTGAGCCACCCACGCACACCTGTTGTTTTTATTTTTTAAGAAGATGGTTTTTCAGGCTTTCTGTTTGCTTTATTTTTATTTTGATATTTTTACTAACACAATGGGTTTGTAAAAATTTCTTTTTTTTTTTTTTAATTTTTGATGTTTGTTTATTACTGAGACAGAGAGAATGGGGGAGATGCAGAGAGAGAGGGAAACACAGAATCCCAAGACAGGCTCCAGGCTCTGAGCTGTCAGCACAGACCCCGACGCGGGGCTCGAACCCACAAACCGTGAGATCTTGACCTGAGCCGAAGTCAGATGCTCAACCGACTGAGGCACCCAGGCACCCCTGTAAAAATTTCTTAGATAGTGCTATAGTGATGACTTGTGGATTTCTTAGATAGTGCTATAATGATGAATTTTTTTTAAGTTTATTTATTTATTTTGGAGAGAGAGGCAGAGAGAGAGGCAGACAGACAGAAAGAATGCTAAGCAGTTTCCATTCTCCCTGAGCAGAGCCCGAGGCAGGGTTCGATCTCATGAACTGTGAGACCATGACCCGAGCAGAAATCAAGAGTTGATGCTTAACCAACTGAGCCACCCAGGCACCCCTGAAGTTGTGGGTCAATATACTATTAAACCCCCAAATAGAGAAAAGGTAAATAAGAGTAATAATAACTGAATTTATTTAGCACTTACCATGTCCCCTTATCAGGTAGGTTCAGATATTATCCACATTACAGAGGTGGGACAAGAGGCAATAAGGGATCACAACATTTGCCCAAGTTTCCAAAGCTGGTAAGTAGCTGGGATTTGGAGTCATGCCATAAGTTTCCAGAATCCGTGTCCCAGACCTGCCTCAGGGAATGCCCCTGAGCATCCTTGCCATGGAACACGATGCGGTCCCTAAATTAAAGCTAAGGTAGAGTGCAAAGTATCAGTGGAAATGTCTAGAAGGCCATGTTCAGTGAAAAAGCAGGGCAGCCGTACGGTACATTTTGGGAGCTTCTGATGACCGTGTGAGCATTAGATCCAGGACAGCTTTTGAACTAATTCACTGCTGGTGAATTAGTTCATACATAAGGCAACATAAGGCTTCTGAAAAACCACAGGGAAGAAAGACGCACGTCCCTGCCATGAAGTTTCCCTCTGACCATGAACCCTGGGAGTATGAGAGGCAGTAGAGCACAGTCTTCCAAACCAGACATTCTCCAACTGTAGCCTGTGTCAGAAACACCTGAGGGGCTGGGTGACTCAAAGATGGGCTGGGGGCCCCGCCTCCAGTGTCTGATTCCATTGGTCTAGAGTGGGGTGGAGGAGCTGCATGTCTAAGTTCCCAGGTGGTGCTCACACTGCTGGGCTGGGACCCCATCTTGAGAACTCCCGGGCTAAGCCATGGATAGAAAGAAACTCTAGGCCTCTGATGGCATCCACAGCCCTGTCCTCACTCTGTTGTGTGACCTGGGTGGCTACCTACTGCATGATTAAGTGGTCAGGAGAGCTAAGGAAAGATTTATAGGGTATGCTTGGCACATTCAGAGCACCACTAAAACTCCGGGGAGTAGGAACACGCTCTTTCGGGGAGTCTGCAGAGAACAGTGGTTAAAAAGGTACCCACAGAATCAGAATCTCGGGTGTCCCCCACACTAGCGGTATGACTGAGGGTGAGCTCCTTAACCTCTTAGTTCCTTCGTTTACTTATCTGTGAAATGGGCATAACCTAACCCTTATAGGGTTGTGGGAGTTTAATGTGGTCACCCTGAGGACCACATATGCCTGATGCTTGTTGAAAACACATACTCCTGACTCTGGAACTTAGCTACGGAGCCAGAATCTCCAGGGCAGCATCCTCAGGACCGGCCTCTGTTAAGAATCACCTCTAAACAATCAGGTGATTCTTAAATTGGAAGTTTTGCAAAACTGGATAGAATCCATGTAAAGCAACTGGCCTTGATCTCTGCTCCTTCCACAAAGGTCAGCCATTGGTTGGTTACTGCCTGGGTCCATTTGCAAATAGTGCTACCATGGTCTTCTTGATAATGTCACTCAAGGTGACTCATTAAAAAAAAAAGATTAATAAAATCTTAGACATTGTGCCTCTATACCCATAAATAAAAATTAATTGAAGTGTATATTTAAGATTTGCATACATACTGTTTATAAATCATACCTTAACAAAAGGTTGTAAAAAGATAAGAGTCTCCTTCTTCATAAAACTGCACTGAGAGATAAATAATGCTACTAGAGAGGCTGCCCAGTGCTAATAAATAAAGGACACACTGTGGTTCAGTCAAACATCCAACTTAGGCTCAGGTCATGATCTAGTGGTCTGTGAGTTTGAGCCCCACATCTGGCTCTGTGCTGACAGCTCAGAGCCTGGAGCCTGCTTCGGATTCTGTCTCCCTCTCTCTCTGCCCCTCCTCCGCTCGCTCTCTCTCTCTCTCTCTCTCAAAAATAAACATTAAAAAAAGTTTTTAAAAAAAGGACACACTGTCATAGGGGACTGCATAGAATAAATAGGAAGTAAACAAGTCACTCAGGAAGTAAACAAGTCACTTAGGAGCTTAAATATGTGGCTTGGGAAGCAGCCAATGGAAGTACTCGGGTAACTTCTGCAATGGAAGTTTCCAGAGTTTCCCTTTGGCTTCTACCACTTCTGGCAGTGATTTCTCTGTCAGCCCAGCGTCCCATCCCCAAGAGCCAGCTTTGTCTGCAAGGACAGAATGGTTTCTATCTCAGCGGCAGTACACCCTGCCCCATAGCCCGGAGCCACCCGAGGCCCGCATCCTTCCAGTGTGATCACGTTATTCGGGGTGGGGGGGGGGAGGGAGGGATTGTTTTCCTCATTTTTTTTTTGTCTGCTTTCCAAAAGTCCTTCTCTAGGTGCATCCACAGGCTTGTGGAGGGAAGATGATCATATCCAACGCGTGCAAACCATGGCAGCAGCCACACGAGCCAAAGGATCCGTTAGAAACCTATTTTCTCAAAGTCTGTCTCTGCCAGGCTTTGGAGAGACAGCAGCATTTAACAGACGCTTTTAACCGAGGAGAGGACTCTCAGACAGGGAGGTGACCGTGACTAGCCTGGGCAAAGCACTCCGCTAGCAGGAGGAAAACTAAGCCAGAAACTCCCGCTTGAGGGGAGGAAACAAGAATGAACAGCCAGGGCCGCCTTAACATCGTAGACACCCTCTGCCCAACAGGCTACCAGCTGGAGATCAAGGTCAGGATTCCTGCCTAGTTTGATCATTGCTCCTAGGGCTGATACGCGCACACAAGAACACAGTTTTCTTCAGCCGTTCAGCAGTGAGACCGGGTAATTTGGGAAAGAGGCAGTTAACTGGGAGGTCAAGTATGGACACTGCATCTCTGTTATGCTTAGGTGGTGGGTGCTGAGGTTTTTATGCTGCATCTTCTGTTCTAAATGAGCACAGTGCCCACTAAAGTGGTTTCCATTTCCATGAGGCTACTCATGTCCTTTGCTCACAATCCAGACGTGGCTTGTGAGCCTGTAGTGGGTGTTTCTGGTGGCCCACCCAAAGCCACCCAGATGCCAGTTCCCGTGCCCGTGCACCGGTCCCCCTGAGCTGCTGGGGGCCGGCTTGTGCAGCCTGCGAGACGAGCCTGCGAATTCTGAGCTGGTCATCTATGCTCTAGTGTGGTGCTGTGCAACACCACTTTCTACCATGAGGGAAATGCTGATCTGTGCTGTTCAAAATAGTAGCCACCGGCCACAACTGCTGAGTACCTGAAAGGTACTAGTGGGACTGAGGAACTGAATTTTTAAAATCCTAAATGCATGCATGAATAAACAAGCAGCTTCCAGGGGCACCAGGGTGGCTCAGTCAGCAGAGCATCCGACTTTGGCTCACAGTCTGTGAGTTCGAGTCCTGCATCAGGCTCTGTGCTGACAGCTCGGAGCCTGAAGTCTGCTTCAGATTCTGTGTCTCCCTCTCTCTCTGCCTGTCCCTCACTCGTGTCCTGTCTCCCTCTCTCTCTCTCTCTCTCTCTCTCTCTCTCTCAGAAATAATAAATAAACATTAAAAAACATAAAAAAATAAAAAAAGGCATCCTTTATTAGTCAGAATGCTTTGGAACTATGAGGAGAAAGCTATGAATTAGGGCAAGTTTTATTTCCGACTTGCCTGGGAGTTATCTAGAAATTTTACTTAAAATTTCGTTCCTGAAAATGATTATTTTTTTAAGTTTATTTATTTTGACAGATGGGAGGGGAGGGGCAGAGAGTGAGAGAGTTCCAAGCAGGCTCACCACTGCCAGCACAGAGCCTGTTGCAGGGCTGGGTCTCCCAAACGATGAGATCATGCCTGAGCTGAAATCAAGAGTCAGACGCTTAACTCAATGAGCCACCCAGGCGTCCCGTTCCTGAAAACCATTCTAAAAGGATGAATCCAACTTCTCTTCTTAGTACCTGGAATTCAGGGGCTATGGTCTAATCTTTCTTCGACACCAGCTGTGAGAATGTCTCAGAATCTGAATGTCAGTGCCCATGAGTGAGGTCTGAGGCTATAAACTGTGGAAACGAAATGTGAATGGATCCCAAGATACAGCGTGAATCTCCACAGGAATGGGAACATTTTAAGATGTTTGGATTCTGATTATCGAGGCTTCATTGTAAATATCAATAGTACTTTAATAGCTATCCTGCCAAAGATTTTGACGCTTAGGATACTAAAAAGTTAAATTACTGTTTTATTTTGTTTATTAATATCTAAGTGATCTAGGCTTGGTCCCTGGTCCCTGAAGGCCTCCTCTATTCGCCTCTGGAACCAATAATCACCTTCTTCAGGCCCCCTCTGCTATTCTCCATAATCACCATCAGTGGAAGGAAAAGGGCTTTGCAGGAGTTTCAGTCCCACTCACCAATGCCATTGTGTCCCCTCCTTTCTGCTCCTGGGTTTCCTTCTCTTCCCTGCACCTGAGCCTGGGCTATGACTCGTTTGGCACCTCAGTCCCTTCAGAATGGAGAACCATCTTGTTTCTGCTCTTGCTCAGGACCGCTGCTCCTAAAACCTCAGTCTACTACGCTCTCTGTCGGTTGGACCAAAAGTCCCACATTGTTCAATAATTCATTCAGCAGACATTTGACAGCCCAGTATATGCAGGCACTATGCCAGGGAGGCCATACACATTATGTTAGCATACCTACCTTCTAGGTAAAGAAAGAGAAGTAGAAGAGTAAGGAAGACTGTGTCCATTATCACAAAGCACATACAGAAAGAGCTGGCGACAGAAGCCAGGTCCGGGAGCTGTCGACAACTCAAAGGCAAGACTCAGGTTTGATGCGCTTTTGTGCTCAGGATACAGACTTTCAAAAAGGGGATAAGCACGTGATGCATTAAGAGAATATGTCACATGAACAGGGGCGCCTGGGTGGTGCAGTTGGTTAAATGTTCGTCTCCTACTTTCACCGGGGTCATACATCACGGTTCATGAGATCAAGCCCTGTGTCGGGCTCTGCACTGACAGTGCCTGACTGGGATTCTCTTTCCCTCTCTCTCTACTCCTCTTTTGCACATGACCCCCCCCAAATAAATAAATAAACTTTATTAAAAATTTTTGTGTGTGTGTGTTCCAGTATCACTATATGTATGGACTCAGAAACTTGAATTTTACATAATTTTCACATGTCATAAGATATTTTTGTTCTTTTGCTTTTAAAAAGCCTTTAAAAAATGTAAAAACCATTCTTACATGGCAAGCTATAAAAAATAAATAAACTTTAAAAAAAAGGTCACATTAGGGAGCTTAGGTGGCTAAGTCGGTTAAGCGTCTGACGTAGGCTCAGGTCATGATCTAATGGTTCGTGGGTTGGAGCCCCACGTCGGGCTCTGTGCTGACAGCCCGGAGCCTGGAGCCTGCTTCGGATTCTGTGTCTCCCTCTCTCTCTGCATGGAAGGTCGGAAGAGATGGACACACACCCGGCAGCCCCCTTGCAGAGAAAGCACCACACGACTGATGAAGCACTTGCTCTGGGCTCTGTCGTGCTGAGCAAACTTTAAAAAGCACAATAGGACATCCCACGGCAATCTCTGTGCCACCAAGCAAAGGCACTTGCTGGAGGATTCTCCCTGAACTTCAAGATTGTAAACACAAGCGCTCAGTTCATCACAGAAAGAACGGGGTGGAGACCGGGGAAGGTGACTAGGATGGGACCTTCTCACAGATGCCACTGTCCCTTCATGACGGATACAGCAGTTTGTTCTCTGTCTCTGTGTTGCCCCAGGTTTGGCATGAACGATAAACAATCCACCCGGATAAAGACCGGCGGCTGTATTCTGGAGGAGCCCTCAGCTCCTGATTCAGCAGGAAGCAGGAATACAAGGTGTTGGCATCACCACGATGGACTAGAAAAGCTCCAAGCTGCAAATAACATCAGACTCAAAGACAAGGTCACGGTTACCTGGTGGCCAGCAGGGGGTACGTGTGAACGGGGCTGCCCCAGGCGTCCTTCCTCCGTGGCATGCTGTCGTAGATTAAAAGGTCCTTCTCGGTCAGTACAACCAGTGCTGGCTTCCACGGTTTCTCGCTCTCCCCGGGCACCTGAAATGGAAAGCAGGGCATCGTCAAACAACAGCGTGAAGCAAGAGTGACTGGAAAGGAGAAGCTGGCATCTCCCCAGTCAGAAGACCCACCAACAGGAGTCCTTAGTTGAGGTTGTGAAATCCAAATGAGAAGAAACCATTCCCGGTCACAGGACTCCTGATCCTTGAACCTGTGATTCCTCACGGGCCCTGGTGTGTATTGTCAGGACGGCCAAAGGGCGGCCCAGTGTCAGGCTTCTGTCTCTGTTCCTTACCTGCCAGGCAGCACGGAAATCATTATTTCAGCATGGGATGCAGACGCCGGGGGGATAAGCACTCCCAGATGGCTCTCTGGTAGAGTACACTGTTTTTATTACAATATGGTGAGGTTTGAAAGCTTTTGAAGAAATGTCCAAAGGCTCCAAAAATGTATGATGGAGGCAAATGTCTGTCTGGAGAGGTAAGAGACATCACAGCCCTTTGCTTTGACTGTTTCTGTGATTCGGGCACCATCTTAAAATTCTCTTAGTTCTACTCAGCACAGAAAGTTCCTTAACTTGAGGGCTGAAATGACCTGGCAGGGATAAGAGAGGACTCAAACATCAGTCGGATGTTTGGACTAGGTGACCCTTAAGGTCCCTTCCAATCCTGAGGGTCACGCAGCTCAGGTCTTATCTCATGAGCCATCCCTCTCTGCCCAAACTCTGATGTGTTGATGTGTGATATGATGATGTGTGGATCATCCCCAATTCTGCATGTGTTCTGTCACCTGTGAAAATTCCCCCCTTCCGATGTGAACGCTGGGTCCTGAGCTACATCTTGATGCTCAGTTTGGAAAAACGCGTGTGCTAGCCATGGTGCTCAAAGCATGGACCATGTTCCAGGAGCATCAGCATGACACGGAGCCTGCGAGAAATGCAGAGTCCCAGGCCCATCCTAGACCAACAGAGTCAAAATCTGCAGCTTAAGGACATCTTCCGGCGACTCATATGCTCATTAAAGATTAAGAATCACTGCTCTAGAGGAGGTTAAGGTTGTCTTTGATACTGGTAATTCAGTGAAGATTCAACTCTTTCATAATAAACCATGATCCAAGATCTATTCGAAGTTAAATGAGGCAGTAAGCTAAATAAGTGATACGGCTCACTCCTTCCCTTTCTGTTCTTATGGTTGCCTTTTCATAAGTGACGCAGTGACACTGTACTGAAGTGGCTTTAAGACTGAATGACCACAGTAGAGAGGACGGGTGGGATTGTGGGAGGGGTGAGCTTTGCAGAACATGCACTTTTATGGGCTGCTTGAGTCTGAGAACCTGCTCCATTATTCATTGCCCATGGAACCTTGGGCGAGTTATTATTCTCTACGCTTTTATTTCCTCACTGATAAAATTGCCCAGAACAGTGGTTAAGAGTGTTTTCTCTGGAGCTAGAATGCCTGAACATAAATCACAACTCCTCAATTCACCAGCTGTGGGATCCTGGGCAAGTCGGCTAATCTCTTTGTACCTCAGTTTCCGTATCTGTAAAATGGGGAAATAACAGTACCTCTACCAGAGGATTACTGTGAAGATTGGGTTAAAATGTCCAAAGTGCTTATCACGGTGCACAGTAAGCATCAGTTAGAGCCTGTTAAGTGGCATATACCTCATAATGCCACAGCGGAGATTAAGTGAGACCGTGCACCGGGGCGCACCTCGCTGGCTCAGTCAGTAGAGTATGCAACTCTTAATCCCAGAGTTGTAAATGCAGACCCCAGGTTGGGCTAGGAGCCTACTTAAAAAAATTAAAATAAATGACACAGTGTACATAATGTGTTTAGCAAAATATCTGGCAGGTGGTAAGACCCTGCAGTGAAATTTAAGGCGGGAAACTTGTAGCAGACTCACTGAATTCTGAATTTGTCAAAAAGGTATTCATTAGAAAGGCAGCAATATGACAAAGTACGGACCTTCCTTGGAAAAAATTTTAGGTAAGCAAAGGATATCTTTTGTGTTAACAATTTCAATTCATTCTTTTCCCATCCATTCCAGAGTTGTCCCAGGAAGAATTCATTACACAATGATCATGTACCCTTTACAATAACTCCAAATAAAAACTCCCTTTCTAGAAGGAAGAAATCCCCCCATAAAACTATTTATACTAGAATGTGAATGACTACCTGACATATTTCTCCCATTACGCATTTCATACATATAAAAAGAATCCAGGTTTAGCCTATTGATTTTTCCAACAGAACAACGGTATCTTTAAGAGAGCAAAATGAACTGTTATAGAAAACAAGGTATTAGATCCTGCAAGGTGACCAAGCTATCATCTCAAAGCATAAAGTGGGAGGTTTGGAATAAATTTTTTCCAGCCTCTACATTAAACTTAGCAAATTACTTTTCCAGTTCATTAAACTGGACTGGAAAAGCTACAAATGATCCTCTCCAAAGTGCCTATCTTCCTTACCTAGTCAGATCTGATCCATTAACTTTGACTGGAACCATTTAAATGTGAATACAACTAAGCATCATTCTTCAAGAATAATATTAAGTTTGCAAAAATAAACCTTACTAGTGAATGCCAACAGTAAAATCCAGAACTTTCTAACAGTGGAGTCACAAACTCACCCATGTCAAATGGTATACATGGGTATGAGTAATTTTAAAACCCTAAAACATTTTGTGGCTTATTAAAGAGTGCTTTGTAGACTTGTTAACTGCCATAAGAATATTCAGAGTGGACACTTCCCACTGTTTCTCTGTGCAGAGCTTTCATTTTAACGCTATGTGAATGCTTGAAGCTAGAAATCTGCCCATGAGGACAACCAACTCCCAAGGAGAAAGATGTTATGTTGAAAACAGGTTCCTAAAACCGTACTTTATGCCATGTGAGCTTTACACTGCAAAGCCTTTCAAGAACACTTTTCTTTGGGCTGGAGTATTCATGCTGTTGTTAAGTGACAACTTTCATCACAAACCCAAATTTCCTGGCACCCAAGATTCTCCAGCATTAACACAACAGTTCTGGGATGTGTCTACATTTTATTAAAACGTGGCTCCAAAAACAGATGTGACAACTTCCACCTCAGTCCCAGCGTCCTGCCACCAGATGCCGCGGCACTCAGTTTCTCAAGAACCAATCGTGTTTCTCATGAAGGAGGTGAAGGGGGAGAAATGGAAACAGACACACAATTCTGAAATTACTCCAAGGCACATCTCTGGTGAACTGAATCCTGTCCCTATGGTCACTTCTGCAAAGCACGAGAGAAAAGACTGACAAAATGGCAAGAAGACTTTGAGAGAGGGGGAAAAAAGTGTCTGCTAGCAACTGAGAGAAGTAGAAATAAACGGATGAAATCAACATGTATATCTTAAACTTATGCAATGTTACATGTCAATTCTATCTCAACCAAAAACACCCGAGGGAAGGAGAGTCACGGAATCCTCTGTTTGAGACAGGTCTAAGTCACTGAGATTAGGAGCTTTCAAACTTTTTGTTTGTTTGTTTGTTTTTAATAGTTTATTGTCAAATTAGTTTCCATATAACACCCAGTGCTTCTCGCCCCAAGTGCCCCCCACCATGACCATCACCCCCTCCACCCCTCCCCCTCCCCCTTCAGTCCATGGTTCGTCTCCAGTATTCAGTAGTCTCCCTTGATCTGTGTCCCTCACTCATCCCCGCTCTCTTTCCCCCTTCCTTTCCCCATGGTCCCCTGTCAGGTCTGTCCTGTTAGACCTATGAATGCAGACATATGACGCTCTGATCATCTCACATCACAAGTCATGGAACACAACGGGGTCCTGGGTAGGGTTACAGCCTGGCTGAGGTCTGAGACTTTATGTCTTTATGCTCCAATCACCCACACCTCTGAGTGAGGTTCCCCGCAACCGCTGGGATGCAGACTGAAAACTGCTGGCCTTGTGTCCTCTAAAATATCTAGAATCTGAAGATTATTTTCAAAGAGACAGTTCTACCAAGGCCTTTCAGTGCCTTTTTTGCAGATATTTCCACAAGAAAGACTAATAGTGTTGCTTAGGAAAAGTTGTAATGATGAAATTAATTAATACATCTAGAGTGCTTAGGAAAGTGTTTAAATGCATACAGTAAGCATTTAAAAATAAAATCAGAATAGCTAATACTTAAAACTATTAGCTATTCTAATTCTAAAAAATACATGCACCCACATGTTTACTGCAGTATTATTTACAACAGTCAAGATATGGAAACAACCTAAGTGTCCATTGCCAGATGAATGGATAAAGAAGATGTGGTGTATATACACAATGGAATACTACTCAGTCATAAAAAAGAATGAGATCTTGTCATTTGTGACCCGAAGAGCATAATACGCTAAGTGAAATCAGAGAGACAGAGAAAGACAAATAACATAAGATTTCACTGATAAGTGGAATCTAATATAACAAAACACATCAAAAAACATAAACAGATTCAAATACAAGCTGATGGTTGTCAGATAAGAGGCAGATGGGAGGATGGGTGAAATATGTCAAGGGGAGTAAAAGGGAAAAAGTTACAGTGATAAACAAGTCACAGGGATGAAAAGTACATCACAGGGAATATAGTGAATAGTATGGTGACTCATGGTAACTACACTTACCACGGTGATCATTTCGTAATGCATATAATTGTTGAAATCACTATGTTCTACAACTGAAAGTAATATAATATTATATGTCCACTCTACTCTGATTAAAAGGAAATATTAGACATTCTGATTACCACATCTAAGAATAAATGAATATCAAACAAATGATCTAAGTAAACTTGGGCAAGAATTACTCGCCTTCATGGGTCTAACGTCCTCCCTGGTGGGAGAATGGGCAAAGACAAAGTTATTGCTAACAGCTCCTCTAACTTGAAAATCAGACCATCTGTTTCAGTTCAAAATTCAGTGCTACGAGGTTAGGATCTCTTTAGTTACTAGGACCCCTGCTTTATACATCTCCTTTGTTCCGTGGACTCTGTTCATAGGGCAAAAAACATAGTATAGATCTCTTCTTCTCTGCTTATGCCAACTCATTCTTCCCACCATGCTCATTTTCTACCCCTCACTTGGGTACAGAAGTTGCAAGAGAGCTTCGAGGCTTTGGAGTCAAAGGGGCAATGTCTTTAAAATCTGGCTTTGCCACTTCTCAGCTGAGAGATTCCCTAACTGCTGTAAGTGTTTGTTCACTGATGTGTAACATGCCGATAATGGCCTCCTATGCATATTTTATAAGGATTAGATGAGAGACTGTATATAAAGTGCTTCCCATATGGCAGATATTGGAAATGTTACACTAGCCACATCTACACTTCACACACACTCTTGCTTCCAGCTACCTTGCTAAGCGAGTGACTAATAGAATAAATCAAGTTCACGGAGGAAGAAGGTCAAGCACAACTTTTGTTTTGGAGATCATGGCTATCTCGGCAACTTTTTAATTTAAGTCTGTTCACTTCAGATTGCTGGGAATTTAGAACAAAGGACAAGATACTAGGGTAATAATAATTAGCAGTCATCAACTTCCAAATGCTTTACAAACATTAGATAATTAATCCTCTGCACCAACTCTCAGAGAGGCAGATAAAGATCCCCTTCACTTTACCAAAAGGAGAGGAACAAGTTTCAATGTGGCCACAGGAACACGGGGAACACGGTACCAAGTCACAACCTGCAGGCTTCTTCTAGCTGGCCCTGGGGACAACCCCAGGACCCAGCAATCAGGAACCTGGCGGAACACTCACACCTGGATGTAGAGCAGGATGGAAAGGAAGACGAGGCACAGAACGGGAAAGAGGAACAGAAGGCAAGTTCAGAAATAGGGCTCTGGGGAGCCTTAGTTCCCCTGGACTCGCTTCTCTCTCCTCACACAACTCCCAAATTCTTTGGCACCTGGATCACGTGGTGAATTCAAGGGTGGCTCAAAATGGGGGAGCAGCCCGAGTGATCCATCCTGTTTGATGGATGTCAAGATGATGATGAAAAGTGTTAGAGCGAGCTGAATGAAAACAAGGAAAGAGAAATACGGTTTGACTGTGGGACATTTAGTGAGGGTATCATTTTTATATGTTGACATTTCCAACACCCACAGGCCCTAATTTCAAATTTGCTCCCTCCTGCCAGATTCTCAAACTGGCTCTGGAATTCTATAAGCCATCTATAATAAAGCCTCAGATTCAGGGTTCATAATTAGAAGGCTCATCAGAGTCAATGTACAAGTTAGCATGGTGGGACTTTGGGGCTTGGGTTATCAATAAATCACCTCAGGGGTGACTGAGGACCATGCTTCCTACACCGGCTCCAGGGAAGAATTCTTCCTCGCCTCCTCCAGGTTCTGGAGCCACCATATCCCCCGAAGCTGTGTTAGTCCAGTCTCTGCTTCCTTTGTCACATGGACTTCATGTGGTCTTCTCATCAAGACACCTGCCACTGGATTTAGAACCCACCCAATTCCAGTATGAACTCAACTAACTACATCTGCAAAGACCATATTTCCAAATCAGGTCACATTCTGGTGTCCCGAATGGACATGAGTTGGGGTTGGGGGAGGGTGAGGTAAAGACAAGAAATTAATCATAAGAAAATAGCATGAATCCACTATATTTTCAGTCAGTTTTCTAGGCTTTTTTTCCCCCTCTTTGAACATTTGCACACATGGAGTGTATTTTTTTGAAAGTTATCTTATTTACTGAGTATGCAGAAGGTCAGATGCTAATGTACTCTAACAGAACCCTTTGATGGCTCTATTAAAAGTAATGCCTTGGTCTCCAGGGTTTCATAATGAAGCCAACCTTAGGGCAGATCACACATGTCTGAAGAGATAAGTGCAGAGCCAAGGTTTTAAACCTCCTTTCATCATACAGCATCATGGAAAGTGGAGGCAGAAAGCCCAAGAAGGTCTAGTCCCCATCGAGGCCAGAGCATTTCAACCACATGAACCTGGCCTTTCAATTGTTTTGCCTCATTTGCTGACTGCTAATGAGATAGCTCTTCAAAATGACAACATTCTAAGTAGGATACATTCCAGGAAGTGATCCCAAGGTCACTTCTTGCTTCATAAAGATTGTTGGATTCTAGTTGGATGATTCTGTATCTCTGTGTCACTTTCAGTTCAGGCTACGTATAATCGAGTTGGACTAATAAGGTGGAAGAACCAGACCCAGGTACCCAAGCCTGTGCTGTGACTCTGATTGTTCAGATCTAGAGCTGTCACTGGGTCTTTTTAATAGCAGGCACTGTCATGTTCATTACAAGTAGGTATCTGTGGTCACTACCCACTCATTGCATATCACTGTATCTGCATGGTAGGAACATGTGTGCTGATTGGTCCTAGAGAAGACTGGCCATTTTGGTCCACACCATTGACTCATTTCAATACCCAAGCTCCCTAGCTTCAAAAGAGGCCAAAGGAGACAAGACACATCACTTTGACTATGTTCTATATGATGCCACATTCATCTGGGTTTGGCATTAATTAGGGCTTATTGGGCACTCTTAATTATTAACAAATATGGTGTGTTTTTTGTTTTTGTTTTCCATGAGTACATTCTTCCTTCTCACTTTCAGCTGGGAACCCCAGAAAGGAGAAGGGGTGCGTAGTTATGCTATCCAAATCCTACTCAGCATTGTGGGAGAAAACCAGGCCATGAACTTGGACCTGCTATTGTCCGATCCACCCAGTCTGTTGTCATTTGTTACTGGAGCCTTAGGAAATACTACGAACACCATGCTAGTTTCACCTCCCTTAATCCTTTCAACAGTTTGAGGCATTTATTATTATCTCCATTTTACAGAGATAACAGAAGAAACTGGTTCAGAGAGGTCAGGTACTAGCCAACGTTACATAACGATAGTTATAAAGCCACTTATGTGCCTTCCTCACCTCAAAGCTGTGATTTTTTCAGATCACAAAGTTGTCTCATAAGAAAGGAAAAGGAGGATCTTGTGGGGGGCATGAGGGGAAAGACAGGGTGGCAGACCGCTGGGAGCTCAGCTGTCACGTCTCCCGCAGACTGACATGCCTGGTGTCCGGCTGTGTACAACTTTGCAGCCTGCCTAGGTTGCCCACTGGCCAACTTACTTCTCGCTGTTCTTTCCCACCTTCTGGCACACGGGCTTCCCTCAGGCCAGACATCGGTTCAGCGCAAGTTCCTCTGAGTAATCAAAGCTCTTTATTCCCCAAGTCTCACATCTGATTAAAGTAATTCAAGACTAAGTTGTAAATGACTCATAACCCTTAATATGTCTTTCCACTAAGGGATATTTCTATTTTTAACGAGTAGCTGGGACAAAATTAGTCTCTCATGTTTACTCTTCATTGCACAGTGGAAGCACTAGTAAATGAAACATGGTTTGTTTTCGAAAGACAGTGAAATATTCCATTACACCATAAATTTAATTTGCATGTTTTTGTTATTTTAGCAAACTCTATTCTTCATCCAGCACAAATATCTGCCAGTTCTAAGTCCAACTGGATGATCTAGACCTGTGAAGTTGTAAATCAACCATGTGTCCTGTGTTCAACAACATATAACAGAGTACAGTAAGATAGGAATTTGCACCTGGCTATATGTAACTATCAAACTTTCCTGGATATCTGAACCAGTAGAAAGTGGTTCCTGACCCTTCCAGCTCATGGCCTAGAAAACACTAGATTCAAACAAAGCACATGTGTTCAGCAATGTTATAGTGGCTGTATTAACAATAGAGTCTTCTAGACAAGGAGTCACAAATTTGGAGACTACAGAGGACCACATATAAGAAAAAAAAAAAACCCAACAATCCACATCCCACTCATGGGAGGAAGCTTCTTTTCAGCATTAGCCTACCATTACCAGGAAAGATGGTGGGCACAGCATAGCCAAAAGAAATATTTCAAAAGAACCCATCAATTTGTATTTTTAATTTTTTTAATGTTTGTTTATTTTTGAGAAAGAGATAGAGAATGAGTGGGGGAGGGTAGAGAGAGGAAGACACAGAATCTGAAGCAGGCTCCAGGCTCTGAGCTATCAGCACAGAGACCAAAACAGGGCTCAAACTCACAAACTGCATGATCATGACCTGAGCTGAAGTTGGACGCATAAGACTGAGCCATGCAGGTGCCCAAACTTGTATTAAAAAAATTTTTTTTAATGTTTATTTATTTTTAAGAGAGAGAGAGACAGAGTGCCAGCAGGGGAGGGGCAGAGAGAGAAGGAGGCACAGAGTCTGAAGCAGCTCCAGGCTCTGAGCTGCCAGTCAAGAGCCCTACACAGGGCTCAAACCCAAGAACTGTGAGATCATGACCTGGGCTAAAGTTGGTCACCCAACTGACTGAGCCACCCAAGCACCTCATCCCAATTTGTATTTTTTAAATGTGAATTCTCCCTATGTTTTATTTTTTATTTTATTTTTAAGAGTTTATAATATAGTTTATTGTCAAGTTGTTTTCCATATAACACCCAGTGCTCATCCCAACAAGTGCCCTCCTTCATGCCCATACCCATTTCCCCCTCTCCCCCATCCCCATGAACCCTCAGTTTGTTCTCAGCATTTAAGAGCCTCTTATGGTTTGCCTCCCTCTCTCTCTTTAAGTATTTTTCCCCTTCCCCTCCCCCATGGTCCTCTGTTACGTTTCTCCTGTTTCACATATGAGTGCAAACATATGGTGTCTGTCCTTCTCTGCCTGACTTATTTCACTTAGCATGACACCCTTGAGTTCCATCCAGATTGCTACAAATGGCCAGACTTCATTCTTTCTCGTTGCCATGTAGTATTCCATTGTATAGATAAACCACATCTTCTTCCTCCATTAGTCAGTGGATGGACATTTAGGCTTCTGTTTTTAAAAGTTAGTGTATTAGTTTCCTATCACTGCCCTAAGAAACCACAAAAACTGGTATTTATTGTCCTAAAGTCTGGAAATCAGAAGTCCTAAATTGAGGCTCTAGGGGGAGAATCCATTTCCTTGCCTTTTCCAGCTTCTAGAAGCTTCCCTAATTCCTTAGTTCTGGCCCCACATCACATTGCCTTTCCCCCCTGTGTTTCTATCAGAGCATCAGCTCCTCTTGAGTCTCCCCCTCCCCCTCCCTCTGAGAAGGACCCATGTGGTTAAACTGCCTCCTCTCCAGATAATCCAGGATCATTCTGCCATCTTGAGATTCTTAACTACGTCTGCAAGGTCCCTTTTCCCATTCACGTAAGAAAACAGGTCTACAGGTTCAGAGGATTAGGTTGTGAGCATCGTTGGGAGGCCATTATTCTGCTTATCACAATTAGCAAGTTAGGGTTCAGGTTAGGAAAATAACATACGAAGTGAAGTGATACGAACTCTGGCACTTCTTTAAAAATCTCCAGCATGTCCTCCCCACCCTCACAACCCCCCAGGTGAGAAAACAGACAAAACAAGATGGATAATTATAAAAATTAGGTTATGTGCACTTGGAGGTTCATTATTATTTTTTACTTATATGGAAAAAATTAAATTCCTCTAATAAAAATTTTAAAAACTAAGCAATATGGAGACTGAGAGAGTACACCTGCAAGCCAGCTAGGTATGGCCCCCAGACTTCCGACCTGCCGTCAAATAATGAGCACCTACTTGTTGACAAATACACAAGGACACAACTCCTGCCAACGGATTCCCAGACTCACACGCAGAGTTTCCACGCATGCCTTGTGTTCCTCAAGGTCCCCAACATCCTGCTGAGGTGCGAGTGTGACCTGAATTATCTGAGGACTGATGTATGACAAGCAGTATTAGCTGTTGAGACAGACTGGCTAAGAGCAGCCTCCATTCCATCCTCAAAATGGGTGTGTGTGTGTGTGTGTGTGTGTGTGTGTGTGTGTGTGTGTTTACTCACTGTGCCTTAGCTAGTGGCTCTCCTGAAGAAATGCTATCTTTGGCTCGATAGGAAAGGTGGAGACCACAAAAGTGAGCATCTAGTGCAGGTGATCAAGTGAAGGATCAGGGAAAGCTATAAGTTAGTGATCTTTCTTGGAAAGCTGAAGTGTACTGGAGAAATTTTTATACACTGGGCTTCGAGATTTGGGGATTCTTAAAGTTTCCAAAACACAGCTTTCACAAATGACAAAGATCCCCATAATAATCCTCTGCCCGTATCATGCTACCTATTTCTGCCCCTTACTTATTCCTTCTAATTTTGAAAAATCACCCTCTGGGAATTCTGATCTTGTGTGGGATGCCACGGGGCTTATGGTTCCCTATTTTACCTAGGTATCCATGGTACCCACATAATGCTTGGGATATAGTGGGTGTTCCGTAGACTCTAGCTGACTCTGAATGACTGAAGTCAGACCCCGATAAACACTATGCACTGTCATTATCCAGCATTGTTTAAGAGCCCAGACGCCCTTGATCTATGGGTCTCTCATGGACTTTCTTCACCCAGCCAGGGCTCCAATTCCCTGTTCCTTTCACAAGGAGTTAGCTGTCCAGACTCCGCTTCCAGAAATGGATGAAAGGCTGCTTCTAATCTGTGACACTCACAGATAATTAAATTAGACTCTTCTCAGTCTGGTGGGGAAAGCTATTTTATATTTTCATTAACTCCAAAGGGCCATTTCAATTACAGTCCCTGTTTGGTAAACAAGTTATCTTTGACTTACAGCCTTTTCTTCTCTAACGCCTAGGAAATATGCCCTTTAAAGGGATGCTGATGTGCAGCAGAAATTCATAATTTGGTAAAAAGTTATCTCTTGAAAGGCAGTTGACATTATCATTAAATCCTAAAGGAGCAAGTTCTTTAAAAAAAAAAAAGTATCTGCTTCAGCATCTTCCATTTTGTTTTCACTGGGTGTGTCTGTGGGTTTCTTTGTTGATTTTCTCATTTTATTTCTCCTTCAAAGAAGAAATCCAAGAGCACTTCCTTCCAAGGAGGAAGACTGTTAAAACTTAGAGAGAATCTGGCCTCAACACCACGTCAGCATTTTCTAAAGTCATGCCCTGGTTATAATAGCTTTTCAATAATGTCAGACACCATAACTCTATTTACTTTATGAAAGAAATATCAAAATGTTTGCTTTCAGTTGCATTTATCAGATTTTCAAGACCAAACAAACAACAGCAAAGAATAATTTATTTTTGAGACATTTGTGTGACCAAATGACAAATTCCAAAGTCCACTTACTCTACTTTACTTTAAATGCCTTCCTAAACCTAACCCAACTGGGAAGACTCTTTTTTTTTCCCCCTCTGACCTCCTGGAAGCAAAGAGGCAATGCAGTATTAAGAACATAAATCTTGCTGCCAGATGGTTCTGGTCTGCAAGTCAGCTCAGCTATTCACAGTGTGATCTTGAACGAGTTACTTATCTTTTCCACGATTCAATTTCCTCATCTGTAAAATGGGGGTAATAAAAGTCCCTCTCTCATAAGACCATTAGGAAGATGGAATCAGAAAATGTGGATAAATGGCTTACAGTACAGTGCCCAGCAAAGATCAAGTTTTCAAAAATGAGGGCTTCTCAGAATTTGGTTTGCAGGTAACCTGCATCAGAATCAGCTCGGCTGCTGGGTACTGTCAGGTGTCTTCCTCTTCTAGGACGCAGGTATTCAAAAGTGCTAGGGGTGGGGTGCCTGGGTGGCTCAGTCGGTTAAGTGTCTGACTTCAGCTCAGGTCATGATCTCACAGTTCGTGGGTTCGAGCCCCACATTGGTTTCTTTGCTGACAGCTCAGAGCCTAGAGCCTGTTTCAGATTCTGTGTCTCCCTCTCTCTCTGCCCTTCCCCCCCGCCCCCGCTCATGCTCTGTCTCTGTCTCAAAAATAAATAAACTATAAAAAAAAAAAGTGCTAGGGGTGGCACCAGGAACCTGCACTTAGAGCAAGGGCCCTCGGTAAGTCTTATGTGCATGATTGCTAGAGAACATCTACACTGAGTGTTAATTACCATCGCCACGATCATCACAGTGTACACAGCACTCATTCTCCACTAACGATTTCTAAAGACCACTACCTTTGGTTCCCTGCCTCGTTATCACTGCAGCACTTAGTAAAAACACGGATTCTTAGATCCCAAATCCCTGGTATCCCGGTATCTAGAGATTGAGACTACACATCTCTAGTTTTGCAACTTCTCTGGAGACTCCGATACGCAGCCTGCTTTAGGATTCGCTAGCCCACACAGCTCATTCTGACACAAGCTCAAGCCCTTTATTTTTTTTTAACCATTTAGCCAGTGTCTATGACAAACGTCGATTGTGGAAATCGGCTAACCTGAAGACAGGTGTGTCTGCCTAAATATACCTCTGAGCTATGATGTCCTAATGTATCATCCGTGAATGTTTCATTCCTGGATAGTTTTTCCAAACTTAAGTCACTCATGCACCATTTTTATAAATTTTGTTGATTCTACTTGTACTTTTATGGGATTAACTGCTAGCCACTCATCCGATATCTATTATTTTTCTACTTTTAAGTAAAAGGATTCCAAAATTGTTAGGAGTGACAATATGCCCAGTTACAAAATTCTATTTCCCAGATTCAGATTGTCCTTCATGTCACCCCCACCCCCAACAATATCAATCCAGACGTGTCATCTGCTTTCACCCATGAGGCTCATACACATCCAACTTGACCCTCATTTGGGTGGATGGCGTGTCCAGACATGACCTGCACTGAACAGGCCTCTTTCATGTCTGCCGGTGTGTTCTTTGTAACTGTGCAGCAGGAGACCATTTAACTGTTATTTCTGAGCAGAAAAGTAACTGTGAAAACAGAGTGACATGTTTCCCCTCCTCTTTCTAGTCTTCTGCTTTCTTCCTCAGATTTCCCTTCTGCGACGCACAATATGTTTGTGGCCAACATGCTCTTTTCTGGAGTAAAACAACCAGAAGGAAAAATTCCAAAGCGATCTGAACAGCCTACGGAAGTCCAGCAGTATGAAATGAGACATACGAAGGCAGTGTTTCAAATGTAATACCATGTTGAAATCCTTCCAGGTATGAACAATTTCAGGATGATCTCAGACCTTTACAAAGGCTTCTAATTACAGCTTTTATTTAAAATTACCTTTATACTAATTAAATAGGAGATCTAACTTCATATTTATAAAACTGTAAATAAAGTACACTATTAAGAACCTTAAAAAAAGTGACTTTCTGAAAACAATGTTTTTCTTGCTTTTTTTTTTTCTGTCCTGCTTTCTGAACACATTCATTTAGTCAATAAACATTTATTTAGCCTAAGTTGTGGGCTGGGTACTGTGCTCAGTGCCTCAGTGCCCCTTAATGGTAATAAATGTCAGGAAAGGAAGAGTAAATAAGCAGCAAATATAAAAAAGTAACTTTGGCAAGTGTTACAAAGAAACAAAATAGGTTAATATGATTTAAATATGCTACAAAATATAATAGAAAATTTCACTGAGGAACAGTTCAATTGCTGTCCTCTGACAGCTAAATATTCTAGCTCTGTCGAGAATCTTTTTTAATCTAAGTTTTGGCTTCCACAATATTAATTATCGATTAGTGTCACTTGCAAAACTACTAAGCATTTACTTAATGTTTCTAAAATAGAGATAAAAAAATTTTAAAGGACTATATTTACTCATATTTAATCATCTACAGTCTTTGAGAATATGTACTCAGCAAGCTTGGAGTCTACCAAATACTTTTAAAACTTGGAATCTGCAAAATGATACGGTCATTCTTTTAATGGATGGGTGGCTATCCATCCATTCATTCAGTTATGTAAGAATCTCTTACCCAGTTCCTACTGAGGTCGGGCTGCAGGGACTACAAAATGATTAAGACTTCACTCGTACATCTGAGGGATTCATAATCTCAGGAACATAAGCAGGAGGTGATGGGAAGTGCTGGAAGAGGAATGTTCTGGGAGTTTTGAGGAGGAAGACATTGATCCTGCCTCACACGATGAGGGTTATGATGGAGATGTCATTGCCCTGGAGTGGCAGTTGGGACTCTCCTAACCACAGAAGTGGAGGAGGAAGGTACTAGAGTAAAGTAGTAGCGTGGGCAAAGCTTAAGGACAGAAATAAACATTCAGAGAATGTTCGCCAGCTCTATGGGGTAAGTGTGTGGGTAGAAGAGGAAAAGAGACATCAGGGAAAGACAGCAGCAATCTTGTGGCCACCCTTTAATCCCCACGCTGAGGCGTATGAAACCACTAATGGTTTTTTATGAAACTTGACTTAACTTCCTGAAACCTACAGGGTCCCTCCTTTTACGCCAGGCAGTTGTGCAATAAGTTTGGTCCTCAGAAGAGTTTTGGTCTTTACTCTGCCTGGACCACAAAGGCCAGACCAACGGCTGAACCAGGGAACATAAATAACCCCTTCTATCCTGCACACTAGACTCGCCCTCATTGGAACTGCTTCGGTGTCTCCATTACCTCCTATTTTAGGTTCTGCGTCCTGGTTGTACTGCACGTGCGTCTAGGAACCACAGTAAAATGTTTTTTATAACAAGGTCATGAACTCATGCTCTTTATAGGGTTGTGTCCCATGACATTATCTGAGCTCTCGATTTTTTATGGCCATGTGGGGTGACTGAAGAAGAAGACTGGCCGAAGAAAGGGGGAAGGCACCCAGCAATCCACATCATTGGCTCTGATGCTGAAAGAGACGCCAGCCCTGTGGCAAGAATCTCTTCTGCATTGTTCTCACTTCTCTCCCCTCCAGGCCCTCACCTCCCACTCTCTCTTTGTGCCTCTCTCAACTTGGAGCAGGAATGCCTTACAACATCTTTCCGAGGTGGGGCTCACGGCGCTAGCTCTGCCCCCTGAGCTACTTTTCAGGTAATGCTCCCATGTTTAGCCAGTGCTTCCCACACAGGCACCACCCTGGACTTTTGTGTGCGCCCCAAAATCGGAGCTCATTCTCTTCTGCTTTTCTTGGCATCACAAATAGAGATCGTTTTTTAGAGACTGGCCTTAGCACTGACTCTCAAATTAAACCCTCATGCCTGGGGCCGCCTGCGTGGCTTAGACAGTTAAGCGTCAGACTTCAGCTCAAGTCAGGAGCTCACAGTTCATGGGTTCGAGCTCACGGTTCATGGGTTCGAGCTCATGGTTCATGGGTTCAAGCTCACAGTTCATGGGTTCAAGCTCCGCGTCAGGCCATCTGCTGACAGCTCAGAGCCGGGAACCTGCTTCAGATTCTGTGTCTCCCTCTCTCTCTCTCTCTCTGTCTCTCTCTCTCTGCTTATCCCCTGCTTACACTCTGTCTCCCTCTCTCAAAAATAAATAAATATAAAAAAACTTCAAACGCTCATGCCTGTCGCAGCATTATTCCTACTAGGATGAGCTGTACGTTTTCATTTAACTCCTCTCCTTTAGCCCCAACTTCATCCTGTGGTAACACCCACATTTTATTGAATGAGCATTCCAGCACTGAGATATAAAGTTTTCTTTGTAAGAATTTCTTTGATTTTTAATTTAAATATATAGTACACTATGACCTTGGCGGTATCTGAGTATGTATTTATACAAGTGAAGCTACAGTTTCTTAGCTTATGTTTAAGTTGCTTTTAATAATAAGTTTTCTTAGCAGTATGTTTAAGTTACTTTAATAATAATAATAGATTTGTAAGTACTTCCCCAACACCAGGCATTGCTTTATAAGCACTACCTTATTTAATCCTTAAACAATCCTGTGACGTACGCCATTACTATCCTCTCTACCAAAGGCAGAGATCTTAAGTCTCATACCCAGTTTACACATCTATGCTTTAGTGTTTGTTCTGCCACAATACTCTGTTGTTCGTTACTGGTGGATATGCAAAGGAGGCTGGGTCCCCTACACTTAACGTAGTGCCTAGCACTCAACAGGTGCTCAGTATGGTCTACGAAAGACCGAGTGGTAACATATTAAAACAGGAAAACCCCTCCCTGAGGAAGAGACCACATGGAGAGTAGTTTCCCTCTATTTTCTTCCCCCATTGGAAGCAGAGGACCAGAAAGCTCATATCTCTGCTGGGTAGTTGGTCAAGACCAGATCGCTGGACTCTAGGCCAGCTTCAGGGGCAAAGGGTTTAATGCTTTGTAATGCTGTCTTGAAATTATTAATACTTTTTGAACAAGGAACCCCGCCATCTTACTTGGCAGTAGGTCTCAGAAGTTATGTGGCGAGTCCTGACCACTGTGTAAGCCCCGTAAACACAGACACCAACTGTTTTGTTCACTGTTCTAGCCCCAACGCCCAGCACAAGCTTGGTACAGAGCAGGTGCTCTGTGTGTGTTCATGGATCCAGCAGTTGTCCCTTATTTGCACTTCCGCTGTCTGTGGCATCAGTTACCTTGATCAACAGTCCAGAAGCAGCTGGCTCTCCTTTTGAAGTATCGTCAGAAGGTCAAATAACAGCCTAACACTAGCTCAGGGTGCCCACATCATTCCCCTTGCTTCGTCTCCTCACAGGGGCATTCTCTCATCTCTCGTCACAGGAAGACGGATACAGTACCAGACAGTAAGAGTCAAGGACAACAAGGTATTTTGAGAGAGAGAAACCGTAGTCACAGAACTTACATTACAGTATATTGTTATAATTGTTCTATTTTATTATTAGTTGTTGTTAATCCCTTACTTTGCCTACTTTTTTATTTTCATTTTTAAAAAATATAATGTACTGTCAAGTTAGCGAACATACAGTGTGCTCGTGGCTTCGGGGTTAGATTCCCATGATTCATTGCTTACATACAACACCCAGTGCTCCTCCCAATAAGTGCCCTCCTCAGTGCCCCAGATACTCTAAGCTTTCACTTATATGCGGAACTTGAGACACTGTGCCTAGTTTTTAAATTAAATGTTATCATGGATATGTGTTTATAGGAAAAAAAGCCTGTCTAAATAGGGTTTGATATTATCTGTATTTCAGGCATCTTAGTGGGGGTCGTAGAACAGATTCCCCTCATGGAAAAGGAGGGACTACTGTGTGAGTGTGTGTGTGTGTGTGTGTGTGTGTGTGTGTGTAGTTTTAATTTAATGAAAGATTAGATTGAAGCACAAGCCAATGAGTTACTCAAGAGAGTCCCAATTTTTGGTGAGAAGTTCAAATTCGATTAAAGGTGGGAAAGTCTATAATGTTTAGGGAACCAGACAAGAGCCCTTCCTTGGCTTTTACCCAGACTATTAGACAGCAGGACATTGGTCTCAAAGGGAGTGACCTAAGAGGTAGATCCCTGTAGCTTCCACATACGGGTTTGTATGTTGAACCCCTCACCACTGTGAGCCACACACTTGTGCTCATGCTGCTTGTGTGTGCCCGTGTGTGGTTCACCAGACAGTGAATCACTTGTTTGTTTGCCCTCTGTTCCATTTCTTGCTCTTCTCTACTGTGGTGGTGAGCTTTACGGCAAGGTTATGCTGTCTACCTACTCAGTTAAACACTCATCAAGGTGCTGCTGTGAAAGTACTTGCAGAAGTGGCTTAAATCTATAATCAGTCGATTGTATTCTATTCTACCGTCCTCTGAACTGCATCTGAGGCTCAGCAAATCCCAACTCATCTTCTTCCTGCCCCTCCTTGTGGACCCGACGTCACTCTTGCCAACACACCCAAACCCACTAAGCACACCCTGAGGGCTCCAGTAAGCCCTGCTTCCCTTCCTGGGAAACCCCACACTACACCCACTAGGACCAGGTTCTAGCCCGTGAGTGTTTCCCATCATGGGAAAAAAAGGAGATTATTTCTTGATAATTTGGGTGGGCCCCATCCAATCAGTTGAAAGGCCTTGTCATCAAGACCAGAGTTTCTCTGAGGAAAAGGAGATCCACCTGTGGTGTGCCTGCAATCCTCTCAGTGGTCCGGCCTGTAGTTCTCAATGGTCTGTCCTACTGATTTCAGATTGGCCCGCCCCCACAATCACTTAAGTCAGTTCCTTGAACTGAATCAATCTCTCTCTCTCCCTCTCTCTCTCTCTCTCTCTCCCCCCCTCCTCTGGCTTCAGGAATATGGGTAAATAGCTGTTCTCTGTGATACTCCTTCCAAAGTCATCTGGAAAAACACTATCTACCTTGAACACAATAAAATCAGTTTACTGTATGTCACTCAAGGTCCAATCAAGAAAGGAGAGCATTACCTGGTAGTTCAGAGAGGACTGAATTGATGGAGCTGCTTACAAAGTCTTTGGAATAGCTGAACAGCTCAAGGATGAATGAGGAATCAACCATAGGGCAGCAGTGCTTGAATCTCTTCCCGTTGTACAGCTGACGGGACCAAGAGAGGGTAGTGACGAGAGCAGAGCTATCTGAGGACCAGAGGAGGAAGCAGAGCCATGGTGGGACAATGGAGAGCCTGGCCAACGGAAGAAGGGACTGGCAAGTAGGAGCTAGAACCAGATGAGGAATAGCTACTCCAGGAGACGGTTCTCAAAGCAGAGAGAGGGAAGACAGAACTTGGCTTCTCCATGTTCCCGCCCTCCAATTTCTACCTATGCCTCACATGGTTCTAAAAATATTTTTTAATGTTTTATTTATTTTTGATACAGAGAGAGACAGAGCATGACAGGGGGAGGGGCAGAGAGAGAAGGAGACACAGAACCAGAAGCAGGCTCCAGGCTCTGAGCTAGCTGTCAGCACAGAGCCTGACGTGGGGCTTGAACCCATGAACGTGAGATGTGACCTGAGCCGAAGTCGGAGGCTTAACCGACTGAGCCACCCAGGTACCCCATATTGTTCTAATTTAAGTAGATAATAGGAAAACTGAGAATCAAATGAAGTATCATATGAGAAGGAGGAAGCATGGTTATAGCACTACAGGGAGTTTAATGGGAGGACACGTGGTGAAGCGCACACTGACAGAGGACTCACTCCTTCCCTCCAGCCATCATTAGACCTGAGGATCAAAGGCAGACATGCTATTCTAAGCAGACTTGCCAGAGAAGCGTAGCAACTCCGGGACCTCTTCACTCTGCCAGGAAGGAAAGTCTCAAAATAATGCTGGATCCCCTGCTGGCCCTGCAGGGCTCATCAGTTATGAAATGACATCACTGCCGTATCAGCATATCCTTAGCCAAGTCTGAGCCCTGCTAGCCCTGTGCTAATCATGTGTTTCAGCTGCGCACAACAGCGTGTCCGATTCCCTGGAGTGGGTTGTCCATGAGGCGTTCTACTTCCTTAAAGGAAGCATCTGGAGAGGAGCGTAACAAACAGAAGCTACACCATTAACAGCCCGACACTTGGCACTGTGGAGTCTGAAACACCCTTCTGTCCGGGAGTTTCCTGGGTCCCCGGATTGTCTAAGTTCTGAACATTAGCCAGTCCAAACTCAAGAACATGCGTCTTGTCTTCTCAGCATTTGCTTCCCAGAGTTTATTTCTTCCCACAGCATCTTCATATGTGCTTTTCACTTGCCAAACGCTGGTGGCTTTAGTCTGCTTCACCTTAGAGGACTGGTGACCTTCTTCATTATACTCATTTTTCCCCTCCATCCATCTTAAGACCCAAGGATCAAAGGCGTACATGCTATTCTAGACAGATTTGCCAGAAAGGCATAGCAACTCTGTGACCCCTTCACTCCCTGCCAGGAAGGAATGTCTAAGAATAACTCTGGTTTTATACTCACAATGTGGGGAGGGTACGGTTTTGCGTAGAAAACACATTAACCATGACAACATGATGGCTTGGAGAGGCACTGAAGCGGGCATCCACAACTGCTCGGTTTAGGAGTCTGTAAGTACACTCATTCTCACCTCTTTTGCCTCCTCATACGATCCTCGCCTCGAACAAATTCTGAAGTCCTTTCCAGCCTCATCCTCCCCAGTGTCCTACACAGTCCTGTCTGCACCCCTGTCCTCCCCACCCCCACAGGAACTCAGTTCTCAGTACATCTGCATCACATGCAAAGAGGTGTGACTTAGGCTAGAGGAAGTGGCTGCCTTCATAAGTAAACACTTCGGTCTCAGTGGCGGCAAAGATCCATTTTCATTAAATTAAATTGAAAAAGGGATCATTCTGTTGACAATGACAACGACGACGACAATGATGATGATGATACAAGTAAAAAAATCCATAAACCCTTGAATTTAGTTTTACTACTTCCTCATTAAGAGAATATTAGGAAACACTCTCTTCCTACTGCTTCTGTTATAACAGTCACTAATTATCTAAAGTTGACCCCATTCATAAGAAAAAACTAAGTCCTCTATAAACAGATTTTGTTTTTTACGTGAAAAAAAGAAGGCTGAAAGCTTTGCTAGAAAGCTACTTAGACAAAAAATAGAAACTGTCCTCTGTCAGACTAAGAAGCTAAGCAATTTTGAAAAATCCATTCACATTGGAACAGGACATCCTGACTGAATGAGGTGATATGTGTTCATTCACGGAACGGATATATCTGAGCACTTGCTCTGTGCCAAGCGCCGCGTTAGGAACTGGGCACCTTGTGACAAGCAGGTCCATACAGCACTCCCCAGGGGGAGCTTAGAGGCTGGAAGGGGGAATGGATGTTACACAAACCATCAAAGAGACAATTAATATGCAATTGTAAATGGTGCTAATTGCTACCACTTATGAAGCGTAGGTAGGAGTTCTACTAAGTCAAGTTCACTCTTTCTTGCTCTGGAAGCTTTGCTATTCTCCTGTTTTGTTTTTGATTTTTTCTTCAAGCATAGTTGGTGTGCAATGTTACAATGTTTCACATGTAGGAAGCTTTGCTATTCCCAATTCTGAAATTCCCTTTGCACAGACTGCCATGAGAGGCAAGTGTTAACACGGTCAGTGCATTTGATGGGCACACCTGGGATAAAAGGTGCCAGCTTTCTGGATGTATTTTTACAAACAGCAGATGCCTACAAATACAAGTCTTCACCCACACCCTGTTCCCATGACGTTTTGTGGGTGGGGGGGATGTTTATACAGCTGTGAAAAAGAAAAGGCGGGGAGAAGAAACAGCTTTGGGGACTCACTCAAACAGAACAGAACAAAACAAAACAAAACAGAATCCAACCAAAACAGATCTTCCTCTCCTGTTTTGATTTTCTACCTTCTTGGGCTTTAAAGAATCAGTTCCAGAGAGTTTTGATTCACAGGATAAATAATAACTGATGATAACGATGAGGTTCAGCGAAGTTCTGTTGTGGCATCAGGAGTGACATTCAAACTATTTAACAACAGCACAGCCACCCATCCAAGCAGCAGCCGTGGGAAGCATGCAGTAGGTGCCAAGCAGCCTGCACCAGCCTGGGAGCGGGCCCTCTCCCATGGCACTTGTTTAGCCCTCCAATCACGTTCCAGCACCCTTAGGTCTCATGACTGATTCCAGTAAAAGGTCTTCCAGTCAATCAGATGTTTATTGAGCACATCCTGGGTCACTGAGCCCCAGCACGTGGTAGGTAAGAAGACACAAGCAATCCTTGTCTTCGTGGAACTTGAGTCAGTGGACAAACGATTGCAAATTGTGATCATGAACAAAGCAGATGATGAGATAAAAGAGCAGAGTGAAGCAATGACTTCATTTAAATAAACTCATTCTTACAAGGATTGGTAGGACTTAAAGGGTTAGTCTTGTACGAGGTATCTGCATCTTAAGAAGAGACAAACCACTAAGCCAAAGAAATGAATCATTAATGATGGGATTTCAGCCATAAAATGGCATAATGAGAAAATTATTTGGAGAGATGGCACATTGGACAGGGGGTTTTCCAAACCCCGTAAATCAGCTCATCTGGGAAACCATCCGGGGAGCCTATTTTTAAAGTTGGCCCAAATTCACAAATACAAAAAAACTCCTTGTCTAGAAGGGGGGAAATACAAAACTGTTCATGGGGTTCCCTCTAAGGATAGGATCAAGCAGGAAGGAAGGAGGTTCTTTCAATGTTAATTTTACTTGATTCTGTATTGTTTGAGCTTTTAATGAGCCTTTATTACTTTTTTTTAATGCTTATTTTTGAGAGACAGGTCACTAGCGGGGGAGGGGCAGAGAGAGAGGGAGACACAGAATCTGAAGCAGGCTCCGGGCTCTGAGCTGTCAGCACAGACCCTAAAGTCGGGCTTGAACTCACCTGATCTCATGAACCACAAGATCTTGGCCTGAGCAGGAGTTAGATGTTTAACTGACTGAGCCCTATAGGCACCCCTGATCACCATTTTGACTGGTAAGCTCTTATTGAGGATGTAAGTCATCAGCTAATTATGCAAAGCAAGGGTTTGGGAGCACCACCAAGAAGAAGACAGAGGAAGGGACAGCTAATTCACTCATGTTCACAGACTGCAAATGGTCCACTATCATCGTGCCACATGCATAGCCAGAGGTCACAAGGGATGATCCCATCCCGCAGCCTCCAAGGCCGAAGATCTGCAGAGGACTGAAGTCCTAAAAAAGGCTGTGGTCCTGCTTATTTACATATGGTTCAAACTAAACTCAAGACTTAACTTCCAAACAGAATATATATAGTGTGCTGAAGTAAAAAGAGTCTCTTGGTAGATTTTCCAACTGTAAAATTCTTCATTAATTCCTCAAAGCTAAGCCTTTTCTCTTTGGGAGAGCACTACTTTGCCGGCGCTTATGACTGCCCACTGGGCAAGCTGTCTGCACCATCAGCTGACTGCCCACCGGGCAAGGTGTCTGCACCATCAGCTGGTACCACGTGCCTTTCTACTCCTCTTTGCTTCTCGTGGCCTCACGTGATTCCTCCAGGGGACAGTCTCTCTGATTCTTCGGGCTTATCCTGCTTTCCTTCTCACTGGCTTTCTCAACCCCCAAGTTAATTCTCCATTCTCACCTTTTCATGTTTGCTCATAACAGAACCCCTGTCTATAACGCTCTCCTCCAATTTTTTGCCGCACCAAGCTTTTACCCAACCCTTAACGTCCATGCACTGCCTCTAAAATACCCCTGCCCACTTGTTTTTAGCTGCAGAATCACTTGGTATGCATTTGCTCTCTGCCAAGGACTCAACTGGGTACAGCAGATACAACAGTGAAGACAAACCAGGTCCCTACCTCCAGGAGCTGAGTGTCCAGTGAGGGATATAAGAATTAAAAAAGGGACGCCTGGGTGGCTCAGCTTCTTGAGCATCCAGCTTCGGCTCAGGTCATGATCTCACAGTTCGTGGGTTCGAGCCCCACATAGAGCTCTGTGCTGACAGCTGGCTCAGAGCCTGGAGCCTGCTTTAGATTCTGTGTCTCCCTCTCTCTCTGACCCTCCCCTGCTCGCACTGTCTCTCTCTGTCTCTGAAAAATAAATAAATAACATAAAAAAAGAATTAAAAAAAAGAAAGTTGACAAATAATTCAAATTGTAATAGGTACTGTATTCGTTTTCTATGGCTACTGTAACAGGTTACCACAACTTGGTGGCTTAAAACAACAGAAATCCATTCCCTTATAGTCCTGGAGGCTACAAGTCTGAAACTGGTGACATTGGCTAAAGTCACGGTGCCCACAGATCTCTACTCATTCCAGAGGCTCTAGAAAAGAATCTTTTCTTTGCCTTTCTAGTATCCCAGCTGTATTTGTTTGTTTGTTTGTTGCATTCCTTGGCTCAAGGGCCCCTTCCTTCATCTTCCAAGCCAGAGAGCATAGTGTCTTCTCTCCTCGAATGCTTTCCCCTGCTTCTGTGTGAAGTTTCTCTCTGTCTGCCTCTTAGAAAGGTAAAAGGGATTGTGATTATATGGAGGGCCCACCAGGATAATCTAGGATTACCTCACGGGTGTAATCCTTAATCGCTTCATCTGTGATTACAGATTCAAAGACCCTTTTTTCATAGATGATGATGTTCACAGGTTCAAGGGTTTAAGACCTGGCTCTGCCTGGAGGCCATTACTGAGGTTATCACATAGGCTCTGCAGAAAACACGCGGGATGGGAAGACAGGGCGCTGCCTCTAAATGACGGGGCCAGGGGAGGTGAATGTCAGGGGGGAACTTGAAGTCAAGAATTAAAGTCTCAGTCCTTGATTCTTCATCAGTGCCCATCTCAAAATATAAATGTGCACTAAAAATTAATCAAAAAGGTTCATCAAAATTCTATGTAAAAATTTTGTAATAATGGTGAGCTGTAGAATTGTCATTTCTATCTCAAGAGAATCTAGCCTATTACCCCTTGAAGTGGTCAGGTGGACCAAATGACAATACTCACATGCAGATTTGTTTTTTGTGTGCTTCTGAAGCTAATTGCTGGTTGACGCTTTTGCTAAAAACCCTGATTCTATATTTATGTACGCCTCACTTCAAAACAAGTTTGAAGAATTAAATAACCATTTTGACAATGATAAAAGCTTTGATAAGGATACAGGCCATCGGTCAATTCATGAAACGTTCAGAGTAGCATTCAGCTGTCAGGAAAATCCACTTCTATTCATTTGTTCCAAATTATTGGATATTAGCCAATTGAGCTTTGAAATCTATAATTTGAAGAACTGTTCAGGGTTTGTGGTTATTTTGTAAATGTGCAAGATGTGTTTTACTTGTAAAAAATAGAAGATTGGTAAAAACTGTTGGTGGTTTTTTCTTTTAAATAATAGATGCTTCTCTTTAAATATTAAATTCTTTTCTTGTCTTAGCAAAATAATAGCTATTGAAGAAGATGTTTGGAGGCTGACAACGTGCTCTTTCTCGATCTAGATGCAAGCTACATGAGCATGTTCAGTTTGTTCAAGTTCACTAAGCTGCACTGATAACATATGCACATATGCATGCATAATACTTATTAAAATTAAAAAATAGTGATATGTTTATTGCTGGAAAAATAAGAAAAAGCAAATAAGTAAAGCAAAAAGAAATACATCAAAACCACCATTATTTCCTGAAAATTTTAGTTGACACGTTTCAATCCATCCAATCTTTACCCATCCATTTATTGGTCTCAATGTGATAGATTGAAGATGGCCACAAACCCATCAAGAGATAGAGTCTCTCCCTTCTCCAGGCTGGCCCTGTGACTAGTTTTGACGATCAGCGTGCAGCAGATACGACGCTGTAGAACGTTAGAGGCTGAGTTTTAGAGGTCTGCCACTTCTGGTTTTGTACACTTGGAACGCCCCCTCCTGGGACCCAGGTGCCACGCTGAGAGGAGGCCAAATCATATGGAGAAGGCACATGGAGAACCAATGTGCTCCCCTTGACAATCCCAGATGAGGTGTCAGCTGACAACCAGTACCGACTGCCTGCCGTATGTGTGCGCCATCTTGGGTGGGGCAACTCGGTCAAGTCTCCAGACAACTGCTGCCCACCCCCCCACCCCCCCGACAGCACATGGAGCACAAGTACTTTCCAGCTAAATTCAGTCAGCACACAGAATAGTACGAGATAATAAAATGGTTTGTTTTAAACCACTACTCCAATTAAAAATCATTCAATAGGTATAGATATTACTGAACAATAGACAGCTGAAATTTTCTACCTGTACCTTGGTCTAGTTACAAATTTATCATTTAATTTACCTACAAACTGTCTTGGTCAGCATGGTGTAGAATGACCACAGGTTTGGGCTTGTCATGAGATGGGAGAAAACTGGGCTTGGTCGTCAGGAACTGGGATGGGCCATAGCTACAACCTTGTGGAGTGAAGGAGGCAGAAGCAAAAGCCACAGAGCAGGGCCATCCTGGGAAAAGTGACTGGAGAGGGAGACAGAATGTGATCCCAACACATCCATGCCCAGTTTGGTTCAGCCTGAGAAAGGGGAATTGGTAAACTGAAGCTGGAAGGAAAAGGAAACAGTTCAGGTGCAGGGTAGAACATGCCACCATGTCCCCACACTCAAGCGGGGTGAAGAACTTCGTGTCCAAGGGACACAGACAAAGGAGGAGGGTCACTGCAGTCAGGCTGGGTAGAGTCTCCTAGTATTGCACTTTCCCTTGGGGAATTAAAGGAACTCTTCGCAAAGAATGGCCTGCTATCATCATTAGAGTGGCCTCAAGTGGGAGGGGGTAGCCAGCATGGGGGGTGGGATTGACTCATTACATACCCAGTGGTGAACTTAAATGTTAGAATTTAGAGTTCACTAGTCACATGAGAATGAAAATATCTGATATTCTGAGACATCTCGCTTGGATGAGACAATCTGAAATTACCTTAAGAAACAAAACCCCATGTAAATTTTAAGCGTGTTACCCAAAATACCTCACAGACATCCTTAAGTCATGCTGAGCATGACGCCATCTCTAACCTCGCCATCACCCTCGTGTTAAAAAACAGAGACCCTTCATTTTAAAGCCCTTTAAAAAACAAAGAGTACAAAGTAATGTGTATCACAAACACCTTTGTCCATTTCCTGCGTTTCCCTCCATCCACAACGCCTATCTTGAGCCCTGCCTGGGGTGGCCACGGGCGCCCAGGATCATCAGCTATGTACATAACTGGTTAAGAAATCACAGTGTTATTATATTTTGAAGCTGCCACAGCAAAACAGCCTCCATAAAACGAACTGCTTTGGTCACATGTTAACGGCACAGGGGAGCTCTGCTTAATCATCTTGATCCGTCTACAAGATGTGCCTGCCAGGCGACACGTGTTTTCCACTTGGTTCAATCATCCCAGGCTTGGCAGTACAAGCCCTCAGACAGTCACAAGCATATGGCTGTCTAGAGAAATAAAGGTGATAGCCACATAACGCTCCCAGAGTCTGGGGACTACTTGCTTTCCACTGGGTCTGTAGGCTTGAGGCACAAAAAGCCTTCACGGAGTTCCACTTAGTGTGCTGTCACCGGAAGTACTAAAGTGGATTTTTTGATTGTTTGTTCATTTTGTCTATTTTAGGAAGAAGTGTCCTAAAGCAGAGGCTTTTGTATTTTTTTAATCTACGACTCACATTAACGAAGACCTTTTAAACCACAAGGCAGTTCGCCCATAGGCGTGCATGTGTATGTGGGTGAACATGGAAACGACCAGTTTCACAAAACGGGATTTTCACTAACGGGGAATTTGATATGGGGTCTGGCTAGACTCTGGTGCCCAGTTGTTTGGTCCAAAGAGTCTAGGTGTTGCCATGAAAGCATTTTTTAGATGTGATTAACCTTTAAATCAGTGCACTTTGAGTAAAGCAGATTATCCTGTGGTTGGGGCTCATTTAGTCAGCTAAGGACCTGAAGAGAAAGATAAAGTCCCACAGAGAGAAAAGATTCTATCTCTAGGTTGCCTTTGGACTCAAGAAAGCAGACAACTGAGAGTCCAACTTTGGCTCAAGTCATGATCTCATAGTTTGTGAGTTTGAGCCCTGTGTCAGGCTCTGTGCTGACAGCCCGGAGCCTGGAGCCTGCCTTGAGTTCTGTGTCTCCCTCTCTCCTCCCTTCCTCCACTAGTGCTCTATCTTTCTTTCTAAAAAATAAACATTAAAAAAAAAAAAACAAGAATGCAACTATAAAATCTTGCCAGCTTGGCAGCCTGCCCTGAAGATTTTGGTCTCTCTCATTCTCTCTCATTCTCTTTCTTTGTATGTGTGTATGTGTCTATATATCCTATTATGTTTCTCTGGAGAATCCTCATACACTTTGTAAAACACATGATATTTTCTTTTCTTTTTTAATGTTTATTTTTGAGAGAGAGGGCTTGAAAAGGGGAAGGGCGGGGGGTGGGGGCGGAAACAGAAGGACTGAAGTAGGCTCTACACTGCCAACAGCAAGATCGATGTGGGGCTCGAACTCATGAACCAAAGTCAGAGGCTCAACCGACTAAGTGACCCAGGCACCCATGACATTTTCTATTTCATCTAATTAATTGAAAGAAAAATGTTGTTTGCAATCCACTCTAATAAGTTACGACTTTTAAAAACCACTTTATTATCATATGATTTACATACCACAACCTTCACCCATTTGAAGTGTACTATTCAACGATTCTCATTGTATGTATAGCCTTGTGCGGCCATCACCATAATCTAATTTTAGAATATTTCTATTATCCTCAAAAGAAGCCTTGGCATAGTCATTCTCTAGTTATCACTTGTTTTCTGAAAAGCACTGTTTTAAAGCGGTGTTTCTCAAAGTGTGATCCAAAACCAGCACGATTAGGGGTGTCTGTGAACTTGTTAAAAATGTAAATTCTTGGACCCCCAACCCAGAACTCCTGAATCAGAAACTGTTGGGGTAGAGCCCAGCCCTGTAGGTGGTGATTCAAGAAACATTCTGGATGATTCCGGTGCACGGGAAAGTTCAAGAACCACTGTCCTGTAGAACATGACCTGAGAGAAAGGGGCGCTGTGCTCATGTGCTCTGTGTGCCCAGATGAGAAGGGGCATCTGCTGAATGCCATGTTGCCCAGAGGTCCTATGGGAAATCACCTTGACGAACTCACCAAACTCCACACCCAAAAACCAAATAACCCAGTGAAGAAATGGGCAGAAAACATGAACAGACACTTCTCCAAAGAGGACATCCAGATGGCCTACAGGCACATGAAACAATGCTCAACATCACTCATCATCAGGGAAACACAAATCAAAGCTACACTGAGATACCACCTCACACCAGTCAGAGTGGCTAAAATGAACAAATCAAGAGACTATAGATGCTGGCGAGGGTGTGAAGAGACGGGTACCCTCCTACACTGTTGGTGGCAATGTAAACTGGAGCAGCTGCTCTGGAAAACAGTGTGGAGGTTCCTCAAAAAACTATCCATAGAACTCCCCTATGACCCAGCAATAGCACTGCTAGGGATTTACCCAAGGGATACAGAAGTGCTGATGCAAAGGAGCACATGTACCCCAATGTTTATAGCAGCACTGTCAACAATAGCCAAAACATGGAAAGAGCCTAAATGTCCATCACCTGATGAATGGATCAAGAAGATGTGGTATATATATGCAATGGAGTATTATGTGGCAATGAGAAAGAATGAAATCTGGCCATTTGTAGCAAAGTGGATGGACCTTGAGGGTGTCATGCTAAGCGAAATAAGTCAGGCAGAGAAGGACAGATACCATACGTTTGCACTCATAGGTCTAGCAGGAGAACAGGAGAAACCTAATGGAGGACCATGGGGAGGGGAAGGGGGAAAGAGGGTTGGGGAGAGAAAGGGACTATTGAATACTGAAAACAAACTGAGGGTTGAAGGGGAAGGGGGAGGAAGGAAAAGAGGTGGTGGTGATGGAGGAGGGCACTTGTGGGGAAGAGCACTGGGTGTTGCATGGAAACCAATTTGACAATAAACTATTTAAAAAAAAAAAAGAAAAGAAATCACCTTGACATGTTTAGTCCTAAAATTCACTAATCCCTCAGAGGAAGGGCTCGTTCTAACAGAGTTAGGAAGTGGTTGTGGGAAGTTCCTATCTCCCCAGTGGCAGGTTTTGACCATGGATAGCTGAAGAAGAGGTGCTCCCACCCTTCTCCAAGGGACTAAGAGCATCCTTAGGCCAGGGCTTTGGGGGAAAGGAATCCTGCTCCTCCTGGAGGTTCTGTATCCCAGAGTCTGCAAGGGGCAGGCTGCTTTGGTACAGCCACTCTGCGAAAAAGGAAAAATGACGCATATGAGCCCAAATAAAGAGGAGGATGCAGAGGCCTCATGGAACCCAGAGACCATAGGGAAGCTGAGCCAGGCCTTCTGAAAAGGGGAAAGCCAGCATTTATCTGACTTTGCATATGGCGTCCCCTGTTTTCTCATGGCTCCTGGAGGAGCTCTCAGTATCTGAGTCTCTATCACCTGTCAGTTAGCCTTCTACAGCTAAGTGGCCCACTCTCCAGTTTCCTCAAATGTCAACTCTTCTTTTCTCATGTGGTCACGTCATAGGCCACTGATTAGCCTACAGATTGTAAGCTTACAACTTCTGTGTCTTATACGGTCAACAATTCCACAAATAGAGGCATCAGATCTAAGCACTGAACAACAGTAACTAGTCCTGGGTAATAGGGATTCAAAGGCAGGCACCTGTTTCCAGTAAGATGTGCTAGTCCAGAGACTATGAATACACATACTCCCCAGGCCACAAGTTGTTCTTCAAGGAGTGAAAGTGCTTGAAACCTCACGAGGAGTGACAGCTTGAATCCCAGAGATGTGGTCCATACTGTATTGCTGTCTCTCCTTTCCCATTAACAAGGATGTAATCTTGGATTGGTACAGAATATTCCTGAACCAACATTCCTCATACTTGAGGAGGATAGAGCAGCGATGTATAAAACTCCTTCTGCCTCTGTATTGATTAGACTCATCAGTGCTAACTCAGCAGTTCCTTGTCTCTAAACCTTGGAGGAGCGGCAAGAAATGGGTTGAGGCCTCTGTGCCGGACAAACGCACATAGCCTCTCTCTGCTTTCAGGGGTCAGAGTGCTCCCCATTCTCCATAACTTGCTCTAGAAGGAGATTTTACTCACCTCATCTTCCACGAGGACTGCCAAACGTGCAGGAAGTAGCTACAAGACCAATAGACGGGAATCTGTAGTTCCCAGTGACCCTTCCCAGGTCTGATGATGCTTCTTCAGAACTTGCCCTTCAGGTCAGAGTAATGTACATTCACAAGACAATCCGTGACATGTAACCTTGCCTAGTGCTTGCTCAGTAGCCATGCTAAGTTGTGTCCTTTTCTGTCCAGTGCTTATTAAGGGTCCCTGCTTAGAAGATGCCCAGTAGATGTTTGTTGATGGTGATAAAGATGGCATCAGGTTTCAAAACAGAATTATAAAAGGGAATCTTCTAAAAAGACTCATATTTGTTGAACAAAGTCCAGATGAGAAAAAACCTGGTCCAGCTCCAATGTGAGGCTGCGTGGGCTGTGTAGAATTTTGCTGTACAGGGGGGAGTTTAATCCATGGGTTGTGAGATCAGCCTGAGGGACTCTTTAGGACAATTAGAAGAAGGCGCCCTCTTCTGGGAAGAAGTAGCCCTGCAGGCGCATGATTTAACTACACACTGCCTCTAAAAAAGCCCTTTCCCCTGGTGGGGTCAGGCTCCTGCCACCACCCGCAACAGGAGGCCTGGCAAGTAGAATGTCAGTTGGATTTTCCCCCAACTAGTCCCCACTGCTGGGAACCTCTGCAGAGTGCACACACTGTACAACCTTACACAGCAGTTCTTAGTGAATACCGAGTGCGTGAATACAAACAGACCCGACCAAGGCTTTGCAGTGCACGTTAAAGCAAAAACTGCTACTTTAAAAGTTTATACTGAGACATACATATTTCAGTCCAAAACATTACACTGCTTTTTTAAAAAAATTTTTTCTTGGTTGCTTTTTAGTTAAAGAGAAGACCAATTCTGGATTTTCAATAAGAAATAGACAATAGGAGGTTTGTGAAAAGGTAGTTCTAATCACTATGTCTGGTTTTCAAAGTGATAAACTTCCACCTCCAGTGCAACTGAAGGTCACTGGCCACTCAGGTAAAATTTTCAATAAGTTGTCTTTTTTCGTAAAGTTTATTTATTTTGAGAGAGAGAGAGAAAGGCAGAGAGAGAATCTGAAGTAGGCTCAGCGCTGTCATTGCAAAGCCTGAGGCGGGGCTCGAACCCACAAACTGGGAGATCATGACCTGAACCAAAATCCAGAGCAAGATGCTTATTTGACTGAGCCACCCAGGCGCCCCTCAATAAGTTGTCTTTAGAAAAAAATGGAGCAAATTGAGTATTTTCTGTATCTCATAAAGCCGGGTGATGGCAAGAATTCAACATGACAATGTGCAAGAAAGTGCTTTTAAATTCTGGAGACTCACATAAATGTCAGTCACTTTAATCTGCAAGTTAGCCAGCACCAAGCATAACAAGAAGCCAACAGCAGCGTTCCTGTTTCAGTTAGGGAAAATATAAGAATGCTTTCTATTCTCCCTATATGTAACACTGATACAAAAGAACTATCGATCTAGCAAAAGAACAAAATAGGGACATAAACAATCAGAGGACAGAGGTAAAATATCATATATTAGGGCTGAGATGATTGCATATCAGAAAAACCCAAGGCTGGCAACTGGAAACATGATATAACATCAGAAGAATCCAACAAGTTGGCTAGGAACAAAATTAACATATGGAAATCATAGCCTTCATATATGCAAAGTTAGTAAAAGTTAAAATTTAAAAAGGCCCTATGTATCATAGCTAAAGGTAAATAAGAAAGAAAAAGAAGTACAAAATCATGTAAAGAACATTTTAAAAACGTAATGGAAGGACACAAAGAAAATCTAAACAAATATCCAGTTCTTGGAAGGGGATATTCATTGTCATAAAGATGTCACTGCTCCCCAAATTAATCTATAAATTTAAAGGCACTGATGTCTTAAAAATCCTTGTGTTCCAAACACCTAAACACGTTGGGTAAAATCTGACATGAATGAGCACCTGAAAGCCTCAGGTGCAAGGATAGAAGGGGGAAGAGATGTGGAGCACTGAGCTGATGTTACGGACAAGCTGGAACAGAAAGGCTGGGAGAAAATGAAGGAGAGGTAATTGATCTCCATAATTCAAAACAGGTTTTATAGCAACTTGGGATTAGCTACCTTGCAACTCCATGGGTGGCCTTCTCTACAAGGTGAGAGGTAGTAATTGATGTCTGTGCATAAATCTAAACCTGTTAAGGGCTTCACAGCTAGTGAAAGAGTAGATAGAAAAAAATGATCTTCAGAGCATCCTATAATCTGAGTATGATAAAAGTTCTCCTCTGATGATTTATAACCATAGGCTGAGGACTCATGAGAGTCTGGGGCTGATTTTTCTGCAGCCTACATGATCCAGGAAACCGCAAGCAGGGTACTTACCAAGAACATTGGCCAGAGCCAATCATTCCGGATAAAGCTGCTCTGTAAGGACATATCTTTAACCCCCAGAGATGGTATTCCCACAGTTAAACACCCAGTATAGATGAGCTCACAGTCCAAAATTTCAAAGCACATGTGATGAAACTCCTTGAGAAGGAGTTAACAGACACATCACTTGGGGTTCTTAGACCACTAAGAACTTACGTTATGGGCTAAATTGTGTTTCCGGTCGCCACTAAGTTCATATGTTGAAGTCTTTTTTTTTTTTTTGAAGTCTTACCTTCTAATATCTAAGAATGTGCTTGTATTTGGAGACAGGAATTCTTTAAAGATGCAGTTAACTTACAGTGAGGTCATGAGGGTGGGGCGAAATCTGACATGACTGTCACCCTTATGAGAAAAGCAGACTAGGAGACAGACACACCTACAGAGAAAAACATGTGAAGACACTGGGGGAAGACAGCCATCCACAAGCCAAAGAGAGGTCTCAGAAGAAACCAACACTGCTGACACCTACCTCCAACTTCTCACCTGCTGAAGTGTGAGAGAGTAAGTGTCTGTTGTTTAAGCTACTTAGACTGTGGTCCATTGTTACGGCAACCCCAGTAAACAAATACAATGCCCCATAATACAAGAAAGGACAGACACGCACTAGAAGTCTGTTTAAAGTATTAGAAGCTACACACATAGAACCAGACAAGGACTCTTGCTAAACAAACAAATATTAAAGAAGTGCTTCATGAAAAAAGATGCTGAATCCCCACGGAAGGAGTGGGAGTAAAGAATAATGGAGAGCAAAGAACCAGTCAACTTGTGTGCAGACGCATTGCTGGATAATAGAAGAAACGGACGGTCTGGAGAGTGTAAAATGCAGTGGTAATTTAGACACTGAACACAATAACAAAGAAGACAGGAGCGGATCAGAAGCTTCCTAGGATCCTGGTGTTTGACGGGAATGGGCTAGAGACATGAATTTTGTTTGGATTTGAAGTCATACGTGCGCATCAAAAATTAAAGGGTTAACTCTGAAACGAACTGATAGTGTATAATTTCCAAAATAAGTAGAAAGGAAAAATTAGAAGCAAAATAAAATAAACAACACAAAACACAAAATGAAATAAAAATAAACAAAGTAGATATAAGAAGTAGTCAAGACAAAAATAACAAGCAAAAAGCAAAGAGCCTAACACAGGAAGAACTCAGGGTAAAGCTGCCTGTTTCTTTCGTGTGTAGCTCGTGTTCCGTGTTCCTTAAACTGAGGGAAACGATGGGGTAGCCCACACACACAGCTCTGTGCTAGAGCATTTGTCACCCAAAGTCCTGTGTGGGTCACCTGGCAGCTGCCATCCCGCCAGCCGTATCATCGGGCTGGAGAGGAATGCCCTGAGCCATCGGAATGCGTCCAGCCCAGCCTGCCTCCCATCGTCATGGGACCCGCTCCTGCAAAATCCATAATCACACTGAGAAATGAATGGAGGGGCATCTGGGGGGCTCAGTCGGCTAAGCATCCGACTCCCGATTTTGGCTCAGCTCCTAATCTCATAGTTGTGAGATCAAGCCCTATGTGGGTGAGGTTCCTTGCTCAGCACAGAGCCCCATTAAGATTCTCCTTCCCTCTGCCCCTCCACCTCGATAATAAAAAAATACAAAAAAAGAAAAATGAATGGAAAAAAGCGTTCACACAATGAACAGCCATAAATTTTTAAAAAGAAATTTTTAAAAAATCACTAACATGGATATAAAACAAACCATATCAGGGGCACCTGGTGGCTCAGTCAGTTGAGCATCTGATTTCGGTTCAGGTCATGATCTCACGGTTTATGAGTTCGAGCCCCGTGCAGGGTTCTGTGTTGACAGCTCAGAGCCTGCAGCCTGCTTCTGATTCTGTGTCTCCCTCTCTCTTTGCCCCATCCCCCTTGCACTCTGTCTCTCTTTGTCTCTCAAAAAATAAATAAATGTTAAAAAACAACAACAGATCAATCCGCTCATTTATTCTTCCTCCTTTTCTGCTTGGGAGGAAGGGAGGAGAGACGTGTCTCAATTTATCTCATATTCCATGTCTGTGTACGTGAGTGTCCGGCACTCCTGGGTCATTGTTCTGTCTGATGTTCCCCGAGCTTTGTAGAAAATTCTTGAAAAACTGGCTGCACACTCTCTGGAGTCAGAGCACACATCTGTTGCCCTGTGAGAGAATAAGCCTCCCTGTGGGTACCGGAAGTGAGACATGACTCAATTCATATTTTCCGCCCCACTCTTTTCTTGTGTGATCCTCCATGAGGCTGGACAATCTGATCTCACCTGGAACTAATCACAGAAAGACTTACACTGTTGTTTAACCGAACAGGATTGTATTTTGCCTTGTGCATTTTCTCTGCGGATCATTACTTGATTTTGAAACTTCTCATTTTGTTGTTTCCTCCGTTAATCAGCCTCTAAATCAGCTACTTGAGGACAAGGACTATGTTTTGCATTTACAGCCCACTAACACCCTTGAGCAAGACTGATCCTATAGCAAGCAATGACGCAAAATTTGCAGAATTTTCTTAGTAATGCTAAACAGAGCACTTAGGAAATTCATGCCAGTTATTAGTTCATCTGCCACTAAGCTTGGAGTCAATCGCATCTTTCTTCATGGCCACTTTTAGCCACCTATTGACCAGTTAACAAAGAGTGGAAAAAAGAGGGAAACCGCAAAATCTTAAGTTATCAAATAACAATTAGAAGCTCCGTGGAGAAAGAAATCAACAACGAAGCTAGAACCATGATTTTAAATAATTTTTGAATATTTGAAGAGGTTTTTTTCTTTAATGTTCCCTACGACCATCTGTGAGGAAAATTAAATCAGAGAAAAAATAATCGCCGCTGGGACACAAAGTGATGGGAAATCAGCTCCATCAGATATGTGGCAATGTTCCTTCAGATTTGCTGGAATACGTTTAAGATTGCTTTCTCTTCTGCTTATAGCGGGGTTGGTTGGTTCCTACATGAAGACACCTCCTTCAAGATCAGCTCACATATCTTCTCTATACAGCCTTCTATGAGTCTCTCCGAACAGTGAATGCCTGACTTTCCATTAGACTTCGCCCCTGCGGCACAGGTCCCGGGTGTCTGTGGCTGACTGCTACAATGTAACTGCAGGCCTGGACCCACCACTGGAGAAAGTGATGTGTTTATTTTTTGTCTCCACCTGTCCAGTATTCCTGGGAATAATAATGATACTGATAACAGCAACCGCAGCTATCACCATTCATGAGATCGCATTATATCAGATGCTGCTATGGTCTGAATGTTTGTGTGCCCTTAAAATTCATATGTTGAAATCCTAATCCCCAAAGTGACGGTATTAGGGGCCCTTTTGGAGGTGATTATGTCACGAGAGCAGAGGCCTCAGGAATGAGATTAGCCTTCTTATGAGAGGTCCCAGAGGGGGCGCCTGGCTGGCTTAGTTGGTTAAGCATCCGACTTCGGCTCAGGTCATGATCTCACGGTTCATGGGTTCGAGCCCTGTGTTGGGCTCTGTGCTGACAGCTAGCTCAGAGCCTGGAGCCTGCTTCGAATTCTGTGTCTCTTTCTCTCTCTGCCCCTGCCTTGATCATGCTGTCTCTCTTTCTCTCTCTCTTTCTCTCAAAAATACATAAAATATTTAAAAAATACAAAAAAAGAGGTCCTACAGATCCCTCTCCCCTTCCCTCATGTGGGGATACAAGGAGGCGTTTGCCACCCAGAAGAGAGCCCTCACCCTACCAACCTGACACCCTGCTCTTGGACGCCCAGCCTCCAGAACTGTGAGAGATGCGTTCTGTCGCTTACAAGCTACCCCGTCTGTGTTATTTTAGCAGAGCAGCCCGAAAGGACGAAGACAGATGTAATTGGCACTTTGCATACATTATAGCATTTCATCTTCACAAAACCTTTATGAAGTGGTTATACCCCTTTCACTCTTCTTAAAATGGAATTTAGAAACATGGAGTAGCTCGCCCAGGTCACACAGCTAGTAACTTATAAAACCAGAGAACTAAGTTCTTCTTCACCACAGTATAACACAGGGGTGGTCATCAAGTTCAGTGCGCGTCAGGGTCTCTAGGGATGGACCGAACATGCATATTCCCAGGTCCCTGGACTGATTCTGATTCCGCAGGTTTGGGGTAGGACCTGGCTAGCTGCATTTTTAGCTCACACCATTCTCCTTCTGGGCAGTTCTGACGGAGCTCTGTACTCCCCCACAGTGCTGCTGCTAGCTCCCCAGAGGCTCAGTCACTGATGGGAACGGATGAATATAACACTTACAGACATTCATACACGTTAAGCATGTGACTTTCTTCACGTCTGTCTCTGCATGGGTGAAGATGGAAAATGTCAATGGTGAGGCTGATTCAGACAATGGTGAAAATGTCTTACCATGAGGTTAGACACATTGACAGGGATTTCTTTACATCAGGGCTTCTAAGAGCCTTTAGTATAAGCAAAAATATTAATGGCAAAATACAACATTTGCTTCAAAGTCATGGATTCTAGTCCTTCATTTAACTCTTACATGACTCCTTTCAGCTGTAACAACAGGGGCGCCTGGGTGGCTCAGTCAGTTAAACGTCAACTTTGGCTCAGGTCATGATCTCGCAGTTCATGGGTTCGAGCCTCATGTCAGGCTCTGTGCTGACAGCTCAGAGACCGAAGCCTTCTCTGGATTCTGTGTGTGTGTGTGTGTGTGTGTGTGTGTGTGTGTGTGTGTGTGTCTCTCTCTCTGCCCCTCCCCTGCTGTGCTCTCTCTCTCAAAAATAAATAAACATTAAAAAGAAAAACTGTAACAACAGAGTTTGGAGAAGAGTGTCTTGGAAAATTAATCATAACAGCTTACATTTATATGGGGCTCTACAGTTTACAAAGTCCCTTCACATGTATTATTATTATGATTACCATTTCCAGGGGTGGATGCAGGAGCTCGGAGAGACTGATAATGGTTCGGTCCCCTAAGGAGACGGAGCTCATGAAACAGAGTGAGTACCCGAACCAGGCGCTTGGGCCTGGCGCCCACTGTTTATGCATGGCCCTCTGTGAGTGCCCTTCTTTCACATATAACCTCAGTGCTTAGGGGAAGCAGTGCAATAGAGTGCAAAGCTATTTATCCTTTCTTTGCCTCAGTTTTCTCGTCCGTGAAACGAGGCATTTGGAACATGTTTAAAGAGGTACCTCGCCCAAAGTCAAATAGCTATCTTTAGTAGCATGACTTTTACAGTCAATCTTCGTAACTCCTTAAGGAGTCCAACAGATCTGTCTTGAACTCGGAACCAGTAACCGTACCAGGAACTCTGGGGGCAATAAAAGAGGCACAAATCCTTCTCTGACACAACATTATGTCTCCCAAAATGTGCTGGTAGAAAATGTTGTGTGCAACTGCCTTTTGAAAAATGGCTTCCCAGGCCAGACGAGCATGCCCTTTTGTGCCTGGGCTCTGGCCTGCCAGCTCCCGGAAAAAAAAATAGACCACACAGCACTGCCTTGAAATATCACCAGTGTCCTTGTGGTCAGTGCCACATGGCCAGGCCTGAAGGTCTTAAATCTACTGTTACTCACCAGCAGGGCTGGCAGCCAGCTTCCTTTCAATAATAAAAGCTATTACCTGACTCTTTAAACATTTCAACTTTCCTCCCTATTTCACAGTTCATAAAGCACCTCTCTGATGTGGAGGGATTTTTTATTTAAAAGGAGATATCAGATAGCATATTTTTCCACTTCTTGATTGCTTATTACTTCGCATAAGCTATGAAATGGTGATTCTGCAACACAGCTTTTCTAATTGCTCACGTCTGCTAAGATGCCAAGACACTGGGCATCTTGCTGCCCTCCTTCCGACTCCGTCTCGTTGTGCGTCTGGCTTTAGCGCCGCCAGAGTCCGGGTTAATGTGTGCACCATGCAACTCCCTAGCTGTACGTTAGAATCAGAGCCAAGAATCCACATGATGGATCCAACAATGTGTCGGGTCTCGGCTGAGGACTCATCGAATGCAGAGGTCAGCAGCTCGGCGAGGGCTCTACAGCACACACCGAGCCCATCGCGCTCCAAGTAGCCATTAGGAAAGACGACAAATATGATGCTTCATTAAAAGTTGAGGGGAGGAAAAATCCCTCTGCAGAACTCGGGGGCCTTCACGGCTATCGATGTGCCTCTCTGCTCACATGAGAAATGTATCGGGTTTATCACCCAAAAAAAAAAAAAGTGGCATTATCATATTTCCAAGAATCAAATACCAATTCATTAGGCATCCAAGCAAGGAGCCTCAAGGTCAGGGTTAAAAGATTTAGAACATGTCTCGAAACCCGAACGTTATTTTTATACTTTGAATGATGTAAACTGCTTTAAATCGAATGGAGGTAAAATGATTAGAGCATGTGTTTCTCTTTTCTGATTTATTTCCTCCCTTGCTCCCTCCCTCCCTTCCTTCTTTCTTTTCTTTCTCTTTTCTTCTTTCCTTCCTACCAATTTCTTCCTTTAGCTCTTACTAAGGAGCTAATAATAAAGAGCTCTTTAAAAACTACCTGTTCTTCCCAGAGTGGGGCTCTCAAATCATCCCCCTGTGACGCATCGTTTGGCGCACAAATACTGTTCCCACACTTCCTATCACCTCCTCTTGGAGGACGACCAGCATTAGTGGGAGTGGAAAAATTACATGAGGAAGAAAAGGCTTCCTCAGATCTCCATGCCAGTCATGTTTCTAAGTAATGACCTAAGAGAACCTTTTGGGTAGGGCAGTCATGTTTTTACTAACAGATTCCCTTTTCTTTAAGAGTGGAACACTGACCAAGCATCACCAGCAGCTGGTGATTTTGGAGATCACCTGACCCAACATGAATGTTTAAGATTACCTTGAGTTTCATTGGCATGGTTTGGAAAAGAAAAGGAAACAACCACAACTCCATGTTTAAAATTACAGAGCATGTGGGGCTCACATTTTCATAAAGCCACTAAAAAATGAAAGGTCAAGGAGCGCCTGGGAGGCTCAGTTGGTTAAGTGTCTGACTTCGGCTCAGGTCATGATCTCATGGTTCATGGGTTCAAGCCCCGTGTCAGGCTCTGTGCTGACAGCTCAGAGCCTGAGCCTGCTTTAGAGTCTGAGTCTTCCTGTCTCTCTGCCCTTCCCCTAACCCGTGCTCTGTCTCTGTCTCTCTCAAAAATAAATAATAAATATTTTTAAAAAAATATTAAAAAAAATGAAAGGTCAAACTAATCATTCCAACACCGAGAATCACCTTTCTTCTCAGCATAATTCACAGCGAAGCTTTTATTCTCAATGATCGCAACTATTTTTGGCAGAATCCCAATAAGCACTTCGCACCATGACAACCACGAGGCACGCACAACATGTTGGATGGTGTCCGTGTCCTTTGTGAAAGGGAGCACGGCTCTTGCAGAGCCAGTGCACCTCTGAACAGACACGCTTGGAAGCAGGCATGGGCTCACTCATCAAGAGGTCAGAACTCACCTGTGCTCTGGTGCTTACACGGTGTAGAATCAGTGAGTTCTCAAGGGTGCTAAAGGAAACAAACGTGAAGGCACTCTGTAAAGCACTAACGCAAATAGTGAACTGGCGCTATGGTCTGGATGTTTGTGCCTCCCCAAAACTCGTATGTTAAAAAACGAATGCCCAAGGTGTCAGTACTGGGAGGTGGGCCCTTTGGGAGGGATTAGGGCCTGAAGGTGTAGAACCTACGTGAATGTGAATGGAATTAGTGCCCTTATAGGAGAGTCCTCCTCAGAGCTTCCCTCTCCCCTGGCCTCTTCCCCCTGTGAGGATGAGATCAGACGTCTACAGTCTGGAAGACATGCTTGCCTGACTCTGCTGGCGCTCGGATCTTAGACTTCCGGCTTCCAGAATGGTGAGAGATACATTTCTGTTATTGATAAGCTACCCAGTCTATGACATGGTATTTTGCTATAGCAGTCCAAACAGAGGAAGACAATTGTTTATTATAACTTCTGTAGTTCTGAGATATCAAGGAAAAGCATCTTTGTGGGAGAGACCCTGGAGTGTTCACGTCTAAGTCTATTTGGGTCCAATACACAAGGCCCTAGACTGTATTTCACAAGAAGCAATATGCTACAGTTCCTTTCTTTTAAAAGAAAGACTGTTGTGAGCTTGCGGATTTACGTTACTGGGTGAAGATGGGATTAATATGTAAACTCACTAGAATTAGTGGCAAGGTAGAATAGAGCACCTGGCCCAGTGATAGGTGCTTACAAATGCTGTTAAATTATTTTCCTTACGAATGTATGGCATTCTGCTTCCTTGTGCATTGTGGGTGTGGCATCCCTGGTGGTCAGCCTCAGAGGGCCCAACAGCATGCCTGACTATAGTCCAAGGCTCAAAACTCACCTCCAGGGACCTAGCTTGGAGAGGCAGGAACCACTGTCTGAAGGGGTGGAGGGGGCTTGAGCTGAGCCAAGCAGGTGAAAGTGAAAACTTGAGACAGCACATTCAGACCAAGAGGGGTGCCCATGTGACTCTAAAGTAGATTTTCATTCATTGCTAAGAAATCACCTTTGAAGGCAATTCCAAAGAAGAATCCTAAAAATGCAACACAGCAGCATACGAGTGCAAGAACACACGCCCCAGGGCGTTGCTAAGAAAGGCGGCATCGCCTGCACGTACATATCCAGTGCTCCAGCCACCTGAGATTGATGGCTACTCTTAAACGAGGCCGTGCTCTGTGCACCTCGAAGCCCCTTCCCACGGTCCTCCTTCTACCCAGAAAGCCCTCCTCTACCTGGTCTTTAAGACTCTGCCTAATACCTCCCTTATGCTCCTAGGCTAAATTAGCAGATTCTTTCCTGTGAGCCCTCACAGATTCAACACAGAAATTTAGAATTTGTATTATTTGAAAGTCTTTGTTTCCATGCCTATTCCTCCCATTTGTCAGTGAGCTCCTTTGAGGACCTCTTGGCATTTCCAGCCCAGTGCCTTGTCCATTATAAACAATGATCTAGAACATCTCCTCCAGCCCCTTACACTCCCATTCCTCGTTCCCTTCGTAGCACGTATGTCGGGATTGTTTGGTTTCCTGTGTATTTTCCATCTCGTCTGCTGAGACGCAACCTCCAGGGAAGCAAGGAATTTGTCTGACTTGCTCACTGTGCCACTCCCAACAAGCACTCCTGCTGGCACATTGTATGTGCTCAACGGTGAGTTACTCAATGAATGAGTAATAGGTACTAAATAATGTTTCTCAGGTGAATGAGCATTTGACCAATCCTACATTTGTTTTTAAAAAATCACTAAGTTATTTATAAATTAAAAGATGTCCAACCTCTAAGAGATCAAGTTCCAGAATGGACTGTGGCAGTTCCATTCTGGACTTACAGCTGTTGGATTCTAGATAAAACTATCTTTCAATCAGTTATTAGTCAAGTCAAAGCCTTAAAGCTGGAAATGGAAGAAAAACAACATGCCAAAGCGTCCAATGGTGGAAAACCAAATGCCAGAAGAAGTTGGCTCCTACAATTCTAAGGTCTGCGATTCTCAGAATAAGATAAAGGTACAGGGCGAGGTTTCCAGAAAACTGAACCACTAGCAGTTGTTTGTTTATTTATTTATTTTTAGCATTTATTTATTATTGAGAGACAGAGAGAAACAGAGCATGAGCAGGGGAGAGGCAGAGAGAGCGGGAGACACAGAATCCAGAGAAGGCTCCAGGTTCCAAGCTGTTGGTGCAGAGCCTGATGCAGGGCTCGAACCCACAAACGGTGAGATCATGACCTGAGCCAAAAGTCAGACACTTAACTGACTGAGCCACCCAGGTGCCCTCACTAGGAGTTGTTTTTAAGGTCCTTGTTTGTCACCATAAAAGTTTAAATATGAATGGAGAAATCAACAAAATACAAAGTTATGGATGAGTTTCTACAAGTCATTAAGAACCTAAACTTCCCACAGACACTTGTTCCTTCAACTTCTGATCTCTTCTAAAAAAAAAGAAAAAAACAGGAATTATGAATACATTATTTTATGTCTTGGCTTGAAATTCACTTTTATACATTTGTTTACACTGCTTATTTAACTAAGTTAATATAAATCTTAGAAAGGTGTTTTTATGGGGCGCCTGGGTGGCTCAGTCAGTTAAGTGTCTGATTTCAGCTCAGGTAGTGATCTCGCGGTTCGTGGGTTTGAGCCCCGTGTCCGGCTCTGTGCTGACAGCTCAAAGCCTGGGGCCTGTGTCAGGTTCTGTGTCTCCCTCTCTCTCTGCCCCTCCCCAGTTCATGCTTTGTCTCTCTCTGTCTCTCAAAACTAAATAAACATTAAAAAAAATTAAAGAAAGAAAGGTGTTTTTACAATTTGATTGTTGGTTAAATATGGAATTACCTCTATAAGCTTGATAATAGGGTCTTAGTTAAAATTATCCTTACATATGAATTTTACATTCTGTATACGGGGAAATTGAGATTGGTTTACAGTCAATCAATTATACATATCACCTCCTTTCTAGGCATCACTTACTAAGCTCCTTTATTTAAGGAATTTCTTTATAAAAGAAATAGGCCAAATATAAATCTTTTCACTTAAAAATTTTTTATTATGTTTATTTATTTTGAGAGAGAGTGAGAGACAGAGTGTGAGTGGGGGAAGGGCAGAGAGAAAGGGAGACACAGAATCCCAAGCAGGTGCTAGGCTCTGAGCTGTCAGGGCAGAGCCCGACGTGGGGCTGGAAGCTGACTGAGCCACAAAGGTGCCCCAGATCTTTTCACTCTTTAAGGACCAACTCCAATCTGATATTTCCCATCTAGAAACTACAATTTCTACTGTTCTTTCTCCCTTCCTAATTGTGGCAGCACTATTGTTGGATATATATTTTTACTCCGGTTTTACTCTACCACATACAGTAGATATTTAGGCTTCATGGATTTAATACAGTTGTCACTGTGCATGACCCTGAATGCTGGTGACTTGCAGTCATCTGTAATTTTGCTAAGGGACCAGTTGTGAAAGTGAGCGCTGACTGCCCTCCACGGGACCGTCAGTCCGTGCAGCTCTGCGGTTCTCTCGCCTGGCATCATTAATGGCACACGCACCATACGGGGACACTCTACCCTGGTATTTTTTTGGAAAATGACCCAAAAAGCCGAACGATAGTACTGATTATGAAAGTGATAGTTTTCTGCCAAAAAACAGAAGTTAGAGCTATATTAAACAATAAAATACTGATTTGGTAGCTCTGGGCCCCACAGGAAGTCAGTATCTTGAAGAAACGACCAGTGCAAAACCTTTTTACTGCATTTGATAAAAGAAAATATATCCATATAGTTTAGGAGCATTCACGGGTTTGGGAATTTCTAAAGGCCTCTGTACAAATCCCACTTCAACACTACTGCTTAGAAGAGAGAGCTGCCCTTCCAATAAAACACACAAGCTGGAGTGCTGATGGCCTTCATACGCTGCTTTCAGCTCACTGCCTGCCATGCCCCCGGCACCGTGACTGACATGGACAGCCCGTATTTCACTTAAGCTATATACATTCTCTTTTGAGGTAAGTATTAATGTCTTTCTAATAGACACAAAAGATCAAAGACTTTTAAAAAACTTGCCTAAAGTCACTCAACCAGAAGGTAACAAAGCAGGGATTAAAATCCAGGTAGGTCCCCATCCCAAGCCCTGCTCTCCCTTCTCTATCCTCCTGCACCACAGCCCTGCCCACCTTCCCTGCCTCCTACTCATTCATTCAGTTGGTTCTTAATGGATTTATTTGACCCCAGCCTTATTTCTAGGTTCCCCAAATCCACCTTAGCCAAGATGCTCGGTTCTTGAATTCAACAGTTAAGATCTATACAATTACAGCATCCAGTGTGTTCACACACACAGGACTTTTGTGTTCTGAGCACCGACACTATTGACTTCAGGTTGTCTTTGTGTTGCGTGTCTGTGTTGGGAGATTTGGTACACAAAACAAAATGTTCATCTGAAGTTTTCGTGAAACCCAGACATGGCTACATGCTCTATCTTCCCTGATAGAGTCTGCAGACACGTTTTTTCCATCGCCTCTGATAAAGATTGGCTGCCATTTCAATTTGCACTCCTCCCTTTGAAACCCATTACTGCTAATGAACAGAAAGTGGCCCTAAGGTAGACAGTTAACTAGGGGAAAGGAGATAGAGGAAGGGGTCTAGGGAACTGCAACTGACAAGAATCTGAAAGAGTATAGTTCACATGAGGTTTAGTCTTATCTGTACGCAGAACGGAGAAGGGGTGAGGAATGGTGAGGAAAGGGTAGGAAAGGGTAGGAGAGGGAGGCTGGAAAGGTAGATGAACTACACAGTCACATGTCTTGTGAGCCAAAATAAAGTCATTTGACATAAAAGTAAATAATCATTGCTAGTGCTATTCTAGAAGTCTTTCAGAACAAGAGGAAACTGTCAATTATAATTAGGGCAAGAGAGGTCTTGGCCAATGGGTCATCATGACCAGAAGCCAATCCTCATCTAGTCTTCTCCTGATGTTCCCCAAGGTTTCACTCTTTCATTTTTATTTTTCCAGAGATCTCTCCCATCCTTTGATCTTCCTCTGTAGAAGGTACTCCCAATCTCTTTCCCCACCTCTGATCTCATCAAAGTTTCAGACTAGTAGACTCCCACAATCCCCAATGGCAAAACAGCAATAAAAGGATTGTATATTTTCATAATTCTGAATTTTTCTTACAACACTGCATGGATGGGGAGGTGCACGGGATGGAGCAAATTATGCCCTAGACTGAAAATCAGAGAGACATGAATTTTAGTCTCACACTTCGTGTAAGCTAGCTGCATGATTATGGTCAAGTCACATAACATTGCCAATTCATAATCTGTTCTTTTTTTCTGTCCCTCTTGACTCTAAAAAACTAAGAATCTGATGCTTGGAATCCATGGAATAAGTGAAGCATGCATCTGAGTCGTGTTATTTACCGGGACAACACAGCAATGCGCCCACTAAGCCGAGTCCTCATTTTCTGACTACTACTCTAGGGTTCTCTTCACAATGAAGAAAGAGAAATTCATGAAGAACATGAAGAACAGACACTCAAAGACCATCACACCTGCATCTCACTCAAAATTGAGAAGCCTGACGTTTTGAAGTAAGGAAATCCCTAAGTTACACCAAGTGTATGGTCTGAGAATCCTCCCGGGCAAAGATGATTGTTGAGAACACAGAAATGAGGGTGAGGTGATTGGGTCACTCTTCTCCTCTCCCAACAAGTTAGATCACTCTTCTTCTCTCCCAACAAAGCCATGTTGAACATACAAAGTGAGATTGTACTATATTCCCAGAGAAATATGGTCCAGCACCTACTGGTAATGGGAATACATGTTCCGGCTGAGACCCCTGGTGCACTGACTCACTCATTTGGCAAACACAGACTGACCACCTTTTATTTCCCAGACCCTGCCTAGGCACTAGAACAACAGGCCTAGATAAGAAATTGCCTCTTTTCTCTGTAAGACTGTAACCTTCAGGGCAAAAGAGGTCAAGGACTATTTTACAGTCTCTCTCTGAATCATGAAAAGGAAATGAGTGAGAGTAATTCTGAGAATCTCACTTGACCTCTAAGACTCCATAAAAACCCTATTTTCATCCTGACTCAAGGCCATATGCCGATATGGATGTTCTTAAATCAGACTCTAGAATTCTAGATCCATCTTTTTCTATTCCCAATTCTAAATAAAATAAAGGACTTCAAACCTAATCACTTTGATTCAGCTTATGAAACCTGAAAATACCAATTTGAAAGAGCTTCAGGATGAAAAATGCAGCACGTTAATTTGCATTGCATTGGCCATATTGCAGCCTAGTCCTATTCGAAGTAATAAAAAGCCCAAGCCAAAAATATAAGGGTGCAAAGGGACTCTGAAAATGACACTGGAAGTTTCAAAGCATTAAAAAACAATTCATCTACGGTGTGAGAGAGAACGTCATGAGTCAATGCCAGGGTGAGTTACTAGAACTTGAATATAGTTGTAAATAAAAGCAAACTTCTAGGTGGTGGCAGACTCATCTGTGTGTCACAGAACTGGCTACTATCTGTACCTTCTTGCCACTTGAAGACCCTGTGGACATGGGCTGGAATATTCTTCCCCATGTGAACAGACCAGTGATTGCACTAGATATGGTTGGTCCTCTGCCAAAATTCCCTTTTCTAGGTGGGGCATTCAACCCTCACCTGATGTGCCGAATGACTGCCCACAGCTTAAACCTTCTCTTCCTCTAGACAATGCCCCAGGCAGACAGGAGTGGACTTTCCCTACCTACAAAGTGGCCCACAGCCAGTGGCTGACTTACACAGGGGTAAAAAAATCCCAACTCTTCAGCTTGAGTGGAGGGAGCTCTGTCTGCCCTTCAGGCTCCAGAATCCCCTGTGGGATCAGGATGAGGCTAGATTCTAGCTGATACCATATCGTTGCTTAGCGTCCCCCCCACCTCCTCCTCATCTTGTTTTACTCATTGCTTTACAGGTTTCTTCTAAGTGGCCCCCCTCAGTACATGCCTCCCCAAGGATTCTCCATCTCTGACGTGGCTTCTGAAGAATCCTAAGGCACTGATTCAGTGTATTGTAAGGGCTGAAATTCCATGTGCTGCCTTGACATCTCTGAGGCTCACGGGGCTCCTGCTCTCATGTGATGTGCCCACCACCCAGTTCCCTGTCCTCCCTGTCATTCCTCCCCTAATGGGTGTTCCTTCCCTGACAGCCTGCAGAACGATTCAAACCAGCCAACCCCATAGTCCCATGGGAACCAGAGAACACCTCACCTGCTTCTTACTACAAGGCCTGGCCCACAGTCCCCGCTGCTTCTCTCTGTCCCCTAGTAAGCCTGTGTGGCCCTGCAGGGCTTGCAGCAGCCTCCCGGGCTCTGAGTAAATGTGACTACCGAGCCACCGCCGGGCTCCTCTGTCCAGGGCTGGGTGTCATGGATTCTGCCATCTCCTACTTAGGGTGGAAGGGGGTCTCTTCCTTATCAAGGGGGTGAACAGGAGGTGATCAGAATAATCAAGTAATGGAAATCAATAGGAAAGTCTTTTTTTTCTTTACTGAAGAGCGTTTTTCTGGAAGAGATCTATTTCATAAAGGAAGGACGATCCGGAACAACGAATAAGACAAAGTTTAGCAGGATCTGCTGGCCGTACAACCAGGCACAGGAACTTTCAATCTTGAGTTCTACACACCTCTCCAAAGAGATCAAGTAGGGCTCATATGAACTTGCGGGGATCCGCCTACAAGAACAAAAGGCACACGCCCTGTCTCTTTTACGTGGGCAGCACTGATGTATCCACCTTGGTGACAATGACTCCTGTTACTAAACTGCACTGTAAAGTCATGCAGAAAAGTGGGCATAGTTTCATGCTTCATTATGGCTACCTCTCTGCCACCCCCCCCCTAGTTTTGGATCCCTGAGTTTTGAGAGAATGGAAGAGGGAGGCAATCTGAATCCCATTCACACTTGCACCTACCCTTGAAACACTTGTGCAAGACTAACAGGAAGATAACCAAGCGGTTGCCAGTTTTCCTCGTCTGGTTCCATCTCAGAGGTGATTCACTCAGGAACTTGATGACTGCCTTCTAAAGCAGCACAACAGACCCATTAGCACTTAATTGCATTAACAGTCTGTGTGTCCTAGCATAACAACAGTCTTGATTTAGGGATGATGCAAGCCAGGGGTAGCCTGCATGGTATTTCTATTTCTATTTATCAGATGGGAGTTCCCTCAGGTCAGAGACTATTTTCTCCCTGGAAGAAGTGGGGGGAAATTCCCACGTAGGTGATTTTTAGGCAGATGGTGGAACTGATGTATTTAGAGGCTCCAGAAATATCATTCCCTTAATTACACTGTCAAGATCTTGATCACCAGCAGCCTGTGTTACTCAGGCCAGGGCTATTTTACATTTGCATTTGAGATTCCTCTCTAAGATAGCTGGGCAACGCTGCTACAGAATAAAATTCTTTGGTTGTTTATATTCATGTGGAATTTCAAGGGATGAATTAATTGCTATTGTTGGCACTGAAAATTAGTGATGGCCTAGTGAATTATGTGAGAATATATGGAAAAATATGTCGATAGGCAGAGGTAGGTGGGAGATGGATGGATAGAGGTGAATGTGAAAGAAGTAGATGATGGACAGGGGCAGATGGAGAGGGATGGACAGAGAGCTGGGTGGATGGATAGATGGAGAGAAGAATGAGAAAGGGGGGGATAGATAAAGACGGACTGACAGGCTAGATGAATGGGTGGATAAACAGATATAGAAAGAAATGGATGGATGGAGAGGGACAGACAGACAGACTTTTGCCTTTGCACAGCAGAGCTGAACAACAAAAAAGACTGTAAACGAAAACCATGCTAAGGGACCTCAATCACTTGAAAAAATTAGAATTAGTCTCTGGATATGCAACATGTTGTATTAAAACATTAAAAACTGTCTTGCTGGCAGGTGCAAATATACAGGGAAATGAAAAAACAGTAAATATAAAACATATTTACTTAGTAATCTATCATTTAAAACAGTAGAAAGATCAAGAATGAAAATGTGTTATTTCTTTGTCAAAAACTTGAGAGAGGTGTGAACAAGGCTTCTTGCCTCCTCGTCACATGACTTAGATTTGGAGTGTCTTTTCTATGCCTTGACAAGCCATCCTACTCCTTTCTAAGTCTGGATCAGCCAGAAACATCTTATCCTTTCTACTTTCAGTGATGCCAGATATCTCTGAAAGTTCCCCTGTTGTGAAGCTTCTCCCTTCTTCTGGGGTATATCACTGACTTCTGGGTGCATATCAGGAGTCTCTTGAATAATACTAGCATCCATACCCCCATGGTCAGCTCGTTCTTCAATAATTCCATTTATGTTTGAAGGGAAGCTCACTTCCAGAATTATCACTTTTCTTTTTACTGCACTCTCACCCTTTTTGGACATCTCCCCCTTTCTCTTATCCATTCTTATAATATGTCATAGATTTATTACCAAGAGACAAGGCAGAAACACAGTCTATGTGTGAATGAACAGATATGTGATGACCAATGGCCCACGATTATGAGAGTAGGCATGTGATTGGTCACAATCTGATGCACGCCAGCTATTTACATAGGGATTTTTTGAATGAAAATTATTTGCAGTTAATACACCATAGTAAGTGAAATTTGAACCGTGTTGTTGAGACTGGGGATATTGACTTGAACCATGACAACTGAAATTCATAGATATTGGAAACACTCAAAGCAAGACCAACTTCCTGTGTGTGTGTGTGTGTGTGTGTGTGTGTGTGTGTGTGTATTTTAGTCTTCCCCTAACCTGTCCTATCAAATACAATTTCAGTCTTTGGTGGACTGGTTCTTTGGGCTTCTATAATACAAAATAGGAAGAAAGAGAAGAAGGGCAGAGGATTATTGTGTGAGCTATAAAGGCAGGGACTAGCCAGGGAGGTGTAATTGACTGACATAGTCAAGAATACAGAGGAAGAACAGAGAAGAGAGCATCTCTTCTTCTCAAGGGCTTTTTTCATTTAGGGTCATAGAAGGAATGAAAGTAGTTCAAGATTAGAATGGATGTCAATAGGCGAGAAAAGAATTTAGTAACAGTTGTGCTGTCCTGGTAGGTGAGTGCCTCCTGCCATAGACTGAATGTGTCTTCCAACCCCCACCTCCAAGTTCATATATGTCAAAGCCCTCCTAATGTGATGGTATTTGCAGTGGGGCCTCTGGGAAGTAGTTAGGTCATGGGGGTGGATCCCTCATGATAGCATTAGTGTCCTTAGAAGAAGAGAGCTACTTTCTTTCTTCCAAGTGAGGAGACCGTGAAAGGTCTGTCTATAAATCAGAAAGGGGCGCCTGGGCGGCTCAGTCGGTTGAGTTTAGGACCCACGGTTGGTGGGTTCGAGCCCCGTGTCAGGCTCTATGCTGAATACTTGCTCAGAGCCTGGAGCCTGCTTCGGATTCTGGGTCTCCTTCTCTCTCTGCCCCTCCCTGCTTGTGTTCTGTTTCACTCTGTCTCTCAAAAATAAATAAATGTAAATAAATTTTTTTCTTAAATCAGAAAGAGGGCTTCACAATACTCAACTCTGCTGGCAACGTGATCTCAGACTTCCAGTCTCCAGAGCTGTGAGAAACAAATTTCTGTTTAGAAGCCACCCAGTCTACTGCACTCTGTTTAGCAGCCTGAACTGATTTTCATAAAGACAAATCAAGGACAGGAGTTCTTTTGATAAGTCTCTTAGTTCTGAAACCTAGCTTTTGATATGTGATCTTGCTCTGATGCTGGATTTGCGTGGTCTCGCATATATGGACACATGTTCCCTGGGTCCGTTTATTAGCTCAGCTTTCTGGACTTTGGAATTAGAAAGAAGGGCTCACACTCTGTCTCTGCCGCTTGCAGGAGTGGTGAAGTTACTCAACTTCTCTAAGCTGGCCTCATAGGACAGGAATTATTTAAAGCACATAGCTTGAGACAGACTAGGCACACAATAAATTCTAAATACCAACTTCCTTTCCTTTAGGAACACCCTTGGGAGGCACAGCTATATAAATGTTCCCATTTTTAAAAATCAGAAGTGGAGATGAGGAAAGCTGAGAATTGAATTTGCATCCCAGAACTCCCAACTTGGTTTGTTTGTCTGTCGTTTGTTGTGTTGTGTGTGTTTTTAATCTGACAAGAAATAGTCTGCAAACTAAGATGACAAGATAAAGGCCATGTTGATACACCTGACCCATCTACAGGTGAGGGTGCTTACAGGTAAAGCAGCACAGGGCCTGTCACTGTTACCGTCAGTTCCGAGGACCCTGAAGTGAGGAGACAAAAAAAAATGGCCTCAGTTCAAAGACTATTGGCCCAGTGCTGACCTTGATGTTGTAGGGAGTCCAGAGAATGGCTACCAGAGTTTAAGGAAAGAATAAAATGAATTGCAATGGATGAGCTGCAGTGATTCTTTTAAAAATTAAATTTAAGAAATAAGGATATCATCACATTGTCCCACTCTCTAATTATCCCGTGTCTTGATTTAGAATGTGATTTTAGGTAAAACTCATTCCATTCTCTGGATCCCAGATTTCTCATCTGTACAAAGAAGAGGCTGGTTTAGATCAATGTCATAGTTCAGGCTCTTAGGATCCCATAGACTGGGTGGCTTAGACAACAAACATTTTTTCTTATAGTTCTGGAGGTTGGACGTGCAAGATCAGGGTGCCAACGTGGGGTTCTGGTGAGGGCCTCTTCTTGGCCCTGGAAAGCTACCTTCTTGCCCTTACATGGTAGAGAGAGAGGGCTCTGGCCTCTCTCTTCATCCTCCCAAAAAGCACCAGTTCCATCATGGCACTCTACACTCATGACCTCATCTAAGCCTAACTACCTCCAGAAGGCCCAACCTTCAAATACCATTACATTAAGAATGCGGTCTTCAACATATAGATTTTGGGGGACATAAACACTTGGTCCCTAGCAATTACTTCTGAGTCCCTTCTCTCTGATATTGTATATGAAGGTTCCCTACCACCCATAAACACTTGGTCCCTAGCAATTACTTCTGAGTCCCTTCTCTCTGATATTGTATATGAAGGTTCCCTACCACCCACCAAATCAAATTCAAATCATCTGCCCAGCTTTCAAAATCTTCCATAATGGGGTGCCATCGAAGGTACCAGATTTGTTGTCACTAAGCCAGATGAACCGTCACCTCCCTTTAGGCCAGTCTCTGACGTGCCCTCTCTACAGGCTGAATTAATGCATCACCTCCACTTTTTTTCCATGTTCTTCCTCTTCTCTTAGAGGGCCCTCAACGTTCTCCATAGCCTCAAGAGCTAGCCATATTGTGAAAGCCATTCTTCCAGTCCTCAGACCATATCACAGGGAATAATAATATTAATATAAAGCTTCCCTCCTGTGTAGTACAGAGGAGGCTTTAGGATTAATACAGACAGGATTTTAAAAGGGAAGCGGTTGGAACTCTTGAGTGGCTCAGTCGATTAAGCATCTGACTTCTGTTCAGGTCATGATCTTGTGGTTCATGAGTTCCAACCCTGCACTGAGCTCTGTGCTGACAGCTTAGAGCCTGGAGCCTGCTTTGGATTCTGTGTCTCCTTCTGTCTCTACCCCTCCCCCGTCTGTGTGCTTCCTTTCTCTCTCTCTCTCTCAAAAATAAACATAAAACATTTTTTTTAAAGGGAAGTTGTTGTTGTTCTGTGTTATTTTAGTTCATGTAAACGCCAGTCCTAAAAACTTGAAATTAAAATGTACAAATCTTGTCTCAGAGCTGCTGTCATTAATCACAAAATTAAAGAGCAACAGTATAGGAAAAGACAAAGGATATCAATTTAAGGTAAAGTACAGCTGAATATATATAGGATCACATTTTAAAACTTTACAAATACCAAGTGAATTCTCTGATATTTGTGATAACATAAGAAGACCACAGTATTAAGGATTTGCCATTCATTGTAACATTTTGCCAAAAACCGTTTGTATGCCTCCACACTAGGATATGGTATTAAATATTTAATCAAAAAAGATTCCAGCTTGGATTTTCTTTCCCTAGCACTTGATCTATGGTAATCTTTGAAAAGTTTTGGAGCTGAAGGCAATAAAAGACATTCTCGCTTCTGATAATTGTCCATGGTAAGTCATTATTGCTCTTAGGAACACAGCACATAACGCAATTTGAAGAAACATCTGTAATGGTTATCTGAAGTTATATCCTAAGAGCAGTGCAATTCTAAAAACAGAAAGAGTTTTTTAGGAGGCTTTATTACTGCTCCATAGGAATGCCTAATAATGTGTCTACTGATAATGTGGGATAAGCAGACAACTTATAAGTGAGAAAATGGAATCTTTGGAAAAATTTTCAATATCATTAATAACGATGCAATTCTGTTTTCCAGCCATCCAAACGGTAGTGAAGTTCATGTTGAAAGAAATGGAAATAAGAAACTCCCGGAGTGGAGAGTGTCTCAGTTACTTGGAAGGCGGCGAGATGTGTGTGCTAGACAGCTCTCTTTGCTCCTCCGAGTCCAGTCTCTACCCTTTTCCACCCTGCTTGTGCCTTGGGAGACAGACGTTGTCAGAGTGCATCAATGGGGCTCCCTTGCCTCTGGCTTCCAATCAGCGTCAGCCAACGGGAGGTCAGTGGGCAGATCAGCGGGCAGGTGTTGCAGGGATGTGCTTCCCCCCAAAGGCCACAGCTCTTGGCAATCGCTCTTTTCTAGACCTACAAGTCTTGGTAGTTTCAGGTAACTGCTCCCTTTCCTTGTTATTTCAGGCTAAGGGATGGTAGTGGCCTCATGCCGTTGTTGACTCTAGAGTGCTTCTCCATCTCTTCTCGGTTTTCCTTACCTTGGCCACACCTTACAAGTTATTCCTGCATTAAATCCTTTCCAACCATCACTTTTAGGTTTGCCTGCCACCTCCTGCCAAGACCCTGAAATGTGCAGAACACCTGTCAGTCTATTCAGACCCCTAACCTCATCCCAATCCTCTTCTCCTTGGGTAGTGAATGTCTACTGCTTTACCTTCTCCAAAATCCACTCAGTCTTTTCCTTGCACAGCAGCCGAACTTCCCATTAGAGAACCACCTCTCCTCATGTCTCAGTGCACATGGCTTGGATGAGGCTGATCTCAGCACGACCCACGGCTGAGCATTTGATCTAAGTCAGTTCAATTAGGCTTAATCTCAGGAATCTCAGTTCCCATCTTCTGTAGGGTGCAAAGAGGTCTTTATTCAGTGAGACAGGGGGCTGTAAGGGACAGCACAAGCCTGGAATTGTTGGGCCAAGGTCAAGAGCTTGCCTAAATGTAAACCAATGAAGTGGGCAGGGTGCAAAAGGATGCAGAAGCAGGCCTAATATCATTGCTTGAATCCCTGGATCCCACCATGCCTGAACTTGATCCTTGGAGTAGTTATCAAAAGTGATACACCACCTTCTTGCTCAAGCTGAGTCGAGCTTTCTGTCACTTGCAATGGAAAGATCCCACACACACTTGGAGGAAGAAAGATGTAAAGAGTGTTGGAGACTGTGACTTCTAAAATGACGTCATCCAGATGTGCAGTATTGTTTTCATGGAGAACTTCAGCGCAGAAGATCACAAGACACCTACATGCAGTTTTTGTTGATCGTGCCCTGGGGGCTACAACCACCAGCATTGCCCCTTTCATCCTTTGATATCTGGGTGGTAGGGGACAACACCAAATCAAACAACCCACTCTATGTTGAATTTTGTGGCTGAGACCCAGGCATGAACTGGTGCAAACAAAGAACAATGGTGGAAAACAGCCGATTGCTGTGCTCAAGTATTACTTTCAAGTGCTGTTTGACTGGATCTTCTCAGATGACACGGTTCACTGGCAGGAAGGCTGTTTATTGCAACAATCATTATTCCCATTTACTGCCTATTACAGTGTGAGTCACTGGGAGGTCACACTGTTCCAAAAGCCCTGTGTCCCTGAGCACTCAAGGTCAAGTTCAAGGGACAGCAATCAGGTATAGGGATAATGGCAAAGGCTCAATCCTTTGAAGTGAAGAGAAGGGTTAACTCCCAGGAGATTGCTGCAAAGTGAGTTTTACTATTTTCGACATATCACGTAACTTGGGAAAAGAAATCAGAGCGAACGGTGTTAACATGACCCCAGGTCCTCCCCACCGTAGCTGTCCTCCCTGAGAACTAAGATTAATTCTTCATTCGCCCGCATACACTTCCCTCCACTCCTGCCCAGCACCATGCCTGGCACAAAATCAGTGCTCACAAATGGTGACATTTAGGGCCTGCTGACTTAGGAATGCAGATAAAACATAAAATAATATGTCAAAAGAGCCGCTGGTAGTTGCTAAGGACTCCTTGCTGTTATTATTCCTGTTGTTTGTGAATGTATTTGTGTTATTAATAAGCAGGTTCATGAAAACTCACAGAAACCCCCTTTTTTTAAAGCAACGTTTGCAACTTCCTCACCTTGTAAGGCAAGAGTTCCATTTTGAGTTGATTTTCCCCGACCTTGCTGTGTGTGAGAGTCAAATACCCACCCACTCCCTTAACTCATGCGTTCATTCAACAGTCTGTGGCCACCTGCAATTTGCAATGTATTGGACTCTGTCTGCGGGAATCAGAGCTGATGAAGACACAGCCCCTGTCTATAACACAAAAGCAAACGTGGTAGAGATGGACAAGAGATCTGAGCAGCCCGTGAATGAGGAAACCAGCCTGTGGCACGAAGCTGCTGACTTCATGGCTGCAACAGGTGCCGGGGAATCCCTGGGGAAAATGACTATTACCAGGGAAGCATTTTCCTTACCTTATCCGCAAGCCAGCCCAGATGCCTGATCTCTCGGCTCCCAGCAATGCCTGTTTTCCCCAGCTGCTCTCTGACCTCGGCAATCACTTGGGTCAGCAGGTCACTAACATTGGAGTGGATGGCACTGAACCAGGCCTGGGCAGTGGCTGAGTCCTTGCTCCTTAGAATCACTGTGTGCTTAGCATCCGGAGAGTGAATTTCAAGCTGCCTAGAGAAGCAAAGAGAGAAGGGTTAGAATGTTTCCTGGCAGATCGTACTTTGTCAAGTCTGGGCCACAAAGGTGAATCAATTGTTTACTTTTACTTTTGTACTTTGTCAGTTTCACATGGTTTGTCTTAATGTTCCCATCATTCATTCATTCACTCACTCATTTGTTCAACCATAAACATCTATTGAGTGCCCAGGCATTGGTCTGGAACCTGAGAACATAGTTATTCAACCACCAAGTCACCTGAAGTAAGGATGTCTAGATTTCCTGTTGTTCAGCTGACTGGTGTATCCATAGTATCTTATCAAAACTTCCAAACTATGAGCCGATGTTAAATTGTTTTACCTCTCAATCTACAGAGGATTTCAATAATACACTCACATCCTTGCTGCTCCTGAAGGAGGTATACTGAACTTTCTAGCCACACTCTCAATCCTACTGCTCAGTATTGGTTGTGAACGTTGAAGAATGAAAGATGACCAAACTGTGTACTCCTTAGGGACCCTGCCTGTGGCGCATTTACCTGCTACTTACCCTTGGACATGTGTACTGAAGAAGGGGTAACACTGGGGGTAACACTGAGGAGAGAGATGTGCTAAGAGTTGTTCTATTTGAAGTCAAACAGGGAAGGAAGGAGAGAAATGTAAGGAAGAGAGGAAGGAAGGGAAGGAAGGAAGGAAGGAAAGGAGAGAAAGGAAGACAGAGGAGAGACAGAAGAGAGGACTACACAGGACTACTCCATCTCCATGAAGCCCTCTCTCCAGCTACCCCTGGTAGCTACAACGCTCCCTCTCCACTGCCATCTCAAATTTCCAGAAACCATTGACCCGTCTTTCACACCTATAATCATTAGACAGATAACTTTTATTGCAAGGAGAAAAATAAACCCACATTTATTCATGTATACATGCAAATAAATACTTTGTCACTTGTGTTTGTGTCAGAAAGATGTAGGGACGGGGAAATTCAAACTGAAAAAAAAATGATCCATTTATTATTTCATCCGTTCATTATTATGCTACCGTTAATTCAATATTTACTATTTTAATTGTTTTTATCTTTTTCAGTTTATTTATTTTGAGAAAGAGAGAGACAGTGTAAGTGGGGGAGGGGCAGAGAGAGAGAGAAGGAGAAGGAGAGAATCCCAAGCAGGCTCCACGTTGCCAGTGCAGAACCTGATGTGGGGCTCAAACTCATGAAACTGTGAGATCATGACCTGAGCCCAAACCAAGAGTCATACATTTAGCCAACTGAGCTACCCTGGCGCCCCAAATATTTACTATTTATAAATACATTTCTCCTAATGTCCCCAGAACTGATTTTATATATATATGTCCTATGTAACAGAAGAAAAAACTTGTTATGCCCAGATTTTAATATCGCCCCCTAAAACCAGAGATCACCTGGGAGACCGAATCACGCATGCAAAAGCAAAGGGCTTTATTACGAATTTAGGCCCGGCCAGCCTAAACTCGGGCTCACAGACTTACTGGATCCACGTGGAGTGAGCCCCGAACAAAGGCAGGGTAGGGCTTTTATGAGTTTGGGAAGGGGGAGTTACAGGAAATACAGTGATCCAGTCATTATTATACAATATGATTGACAGCAGGTTTAACCATTCACATTGCCTAGAGTATTTGTTACTTTTGGCGGGACCCAATCACAACATTTAGAGTATTGACCAATCAGAGTGGGCCCAGGACCCTCACGTAGGGCGTGACTAGTCTCAGCCTCCATCTTCAGGCCTGCCCTTAGAATGTTACAAGGGTGGTCCCTTTTGCCTTGGGCAATGTGTGCCCTTCTACTGTTTCATGGAGTCAGTTTCAGACCTGCATCCTTACAAACTGAAGTTTGTTCAGAAAGAGGAAAAATTTACCCAAGTCCACACAGTGGTTCCAAGATTGAAACTGATGATGGTTAGGCTCAAAGGTCCATGAATTTAGACGCCGTATTACAGCGTCTCTCCTCTAGACCGGACAGCATCCAGTCGGCAAGTACCCTTTATTTCCACAGCTGTCTCAAGTCTTATTCTTATGCTCAACCAGTGCCCTTAGTTCGGAGTTTCAAAATAACAATTTTGCAGATCACCTGAAAATGAGAAGTCTCAATGCAGCCTGGCCTCCTTTACATTTGAAACCAAACTTTTAGAGTGAGCAAACCTTTTTACTCATAAACTTAAATTAGAATAAAGGAATGATTTAGAATGAGGAATGTCTCTGGGGGAGTTTTAGCAATAATTAGCATTTTTTTTTGATCAAAAATTTGCAAAACAAGACTCTTCACTAAAACTCCAAAGGTTTCCGGTGATAAAACAGGGAATTCTTTAGGTGACATTTGTCCTCACTCAGAAGAAAAAAAATCTCATGCCTCTTGGGCACTTTTCAAAGAAATGGGAGATAAATCTCACTCAAAGCTCTTACTCTTCAGTAAAGTTATATAACCAAATACCAGCCAGGGTTCTCAAAAAGCGTTAATGAGAGTTCAAGGCACTTGGCTTGTTTTTTTCTTTTTTACTTATTTTTCATTTTACATATAGAGAGAGTGAGTGAGCAGGGGAGTCGGATAGAGGAAGAGAATCTTACGCAGGCTCCAGGCTCAGTGCAGAGCCTGAGGTGGAGCTTGATCCCACGACCCCAGGGTCATGACCTGAGAGGAAATCAAGAGTCAGACACTCGACTGACTGTGCCACCCAAGCGTCCCTTAAAGATTTTATGTTTAGGGGGAGGGGGGGAGGGGGGATGGTCATGGTGGGGAGCACTTGGGGGGAGAAGCACTGGGTGTTATATGGAAACTAATTTGACAATAAACTATTAAAAAAAAAACAAAAAATAAATAAAAAATATTTTTAAAAAATTTAAAAAAAAGATTTTATGTTTAAGTAATCTCCACACCCCATGTGGGGCTCAAACCCACAGCCCCGAGATCAAGAGTCGCACACTCCAGCAACTGAGCCAGCCAGGCACTCCTCAACGTGCTTTTCAGATTATTCCAACATGATCAGTTATTCTTGAAATGTAAAACCTGCAGGTATTTCATTTGCAATAGTTCCCTTTGAAGACCTGGATTTGTTTTTAAACAAATGATGGCTTGGGAAGCCGTCCCTTCTTGGGTATCACACACACATACACAAAGGATGCCAGGGAAAGAAAGGAAACCAAGAATACCTTCTTTGTTGGGTTGCCAGCGTGCCCCCAGAGGAAAGCTGACTTGTAAACAGAGGTGCCGGCTAATGATGCGGAGGCCTGTTTCTCCCAGGCTTTGACAGCACTTATCATCGTTAATTTTTAAGTAAACTTTTTAGGTATAATGTAGACAGAGACATGTACAAATTACGGTGCACGGCTCAAAGCAGTTTTGCAGGGGGGACACATTTGTGTGACTGACACAAGATCAAGAAACAGAACACAACATGTGCCCCAGAAGCCCCCTCCATGCTCCCTTTCCAATTATTGTCCCTCCTCCCCCCACTCCCCCAACATCACCAGAATTCAGATTTCTATCGCCCCGAATTACTTTTACCTCAGGCAAAACATAGAAGTTTTTGTCTTCATTTGTTGTCATTGCCTGAAGTACAGGGAGGATCTTGGACTATTTCTGGAGCAAAGTAGCTCCAAAGCAAAGCAGCAGGTCCCATGCTTTTAGGAGTGGATCTCAAAGTGCGGCAGACCAGCAGCAGCAGCAGCAGTGGGGAACTTACTAGAAAAGCAAATACTCAGTTCCCACCCTGAAGCCACTGAGGTGGGACTCAGGAATCACCTCCAGGTAAATCGGACGCAATTCAAGCTCCTGGAGGGCTGCTCTCCCGGTTCACCAGAAGAGCCCTGAGCTTGGCTGGTTGCCAGAATTCCCAGTGGCCGCAGATGACATGCCAAAGGGGAATTAAACTCCTCCAAGCAGTCTCAATGTCCCCAAGAAATAACACGGAGGACACCATAGGCCTGTGGCCTTTTATAGTCAAAAAAAAAAAAAAAAAGGCAGAAGAGGCTCTCAATCAAAAATATTCTTCCGACACCCCTGAATAGGTTTTTGTTTTTGTTTTGAATCATTTAACTGAATACAGATGCTTGGACCCCATCCCAGACCTAGTGAGTAGGAATTTCCAGAGGTTGAGGTTTGGGCATATGCTTTGAATGTTCCATAAATTATATGCATTAAGGACCATGGCAGGCCTCTTTAAGTCCAAGTTCAAGCCCTCCGTAGAGCTGTGCCTAGAGCTGAGTGTCATCAGAAGGCAGCACCACAGAGGGCTCCCTCCTGGGCAGTGCCTCAGCTATCCACAGCTGCGTAACAACCGTCCCCACACTTAAGTAGCTGACAACCCCAAATGTTTGTGATTTCGGTTTCTGAGGTGCATGGATTTGAGAGCAGCTTAGCAAGGTGGTTCAGGTTCAAGGGCTCTTGCACATTTGCAGTCTGGATGTCAGCAGTGGCTTTGGCATCTGAAGGCTTGACTGGGGCTCCGTTTCAATGGTGCACTCATTTGGCTGTTGGCAGGAGGACTCAGGTCCTCACAACATGACCTTTTGCAGAGGTGACTGAGGATCTTCATGGCATGGTAGCTGGTTTCCCCCAGACAGCAAGAAGGAGCTGCTATTTAGTTTATGACCCAGGCTCCATCATTATATGTAGAGCACCAGGTGGAGACCAGGTCGTAAATATATATATATATAAAACATGAACCTCAAATACATGTACTTTAGCCTAATTTGTCACTGAAACTCATTTTACCAAAATGGGATCCCATGCACCGCACTTTTCAGAGCACGAAGGGACAGAGAAAGTTCTATTCTTGGGCTGGCTACGTTCCTTCAGCAGCCTATTTTCCCACCAATTTAAAGCACCTGTATTAGACAGTAGCTGTGAAGCATGTGGAGTTTGGGTTCAAGCTGGCTCTAAAATTTGATGGCTGTGAGGCCCTGGGGAAGTTGCTTAATCTCCATAAGCCTCAATTTCCTTATTTATAAAATGGCTCAATATACTTGCCTCTTAAGATTATTGAAAAGATCAACTGAGATACCAGGTGCATGAGATGCCACGAGGCCACGCTGGTCTGATCAGCTGTAGTTTGCCATGAAGAGTCTTCCCACACATAGGGGCCCCGTGGGGCAGAAGAGTCCTCTCGGGTGAGCTTTGGTTCAATTCTTTTTCAGAGTGCTTGGGCTTGAAAGTCCAGCCCCAGGAAAAATAAAAAAGTCATACAAGGACGATCTCTAACATCCTGGAATGGAAAAAGGATAACTTTGGGAAGAGCGGCATGAGTCTTCTGCGAGATCTTGGATGGCTTGGAGCAAACCTGGTACCACATCCCCTGTTATCCCATCTATCTCTTTTCTACCCAAAACAGCCACACCAGGCTCATGTTTAAGAGCATAAGTTGCTAAGATCTGCAGCCATCACTAGAGCTACAAACGTCTGTTGATGCCCCTTTGTTTTCTCAACTATCTAAACTGACCAGCAACCACAAGGATGAAAGGAGATGGGAAATTGTTTTCCCTTTCTGGAACGTTTTGCTGACAGCATACCCTAAAAGAACCATTCTCAAATATGTCATAAAACCCATTTTTTAAAAAAAGCAATTTCAACTCCAATAATTACTTCATCAATTGATAAATGTACAGGAGCTATATGAAGACATGAAGTAGAAATAGGGACGGAGCGGGTGGGAGAAGAAGAAAAGGAAAATACGAAAAACTCAAGGGTGGAAAAATTAAGGTGTGCGAAAATGCTACTGTGGCCGGGTAGCTGAAGTCATTAAAGTCGGGGAACCAAAACCGCATGACACAACGGAAGCGCAAAAACATGGGGCAGAACAGCAAAGCAGCATCATGCCACGGATGTAAAAATGACGTATATAGGGGCGCCTGGGTGGCTCAGTCAGTTAAGCGTCCAGCTTTGGCTCAGGTCATGATCTCACGGTTCGTGGATTCGAGCCCCGCATCAGGCTCTGTGCTGACAGCTAGCTCAGAGCCTGGAGCCTACTTCTGATTCTGTGTCTCCCTCTCTCTCTGACCCTCCCCTGCTCCCACTGTCTCTGTTTCTCAAAAATAAACACTTTTTGAAAAATTTTTTTAAATGACGTATATAAATGCTTGTAAATGTGGAGACTATTCTGGGAAATGTATCCAGGTGAGTTCAATGAGCAGGGAAGGTGTGATAAGAAGAAAAGATTGGAAGGGAGACTTCACTGTCCCACTTTCTATCTTCTGAATTCTGCTCCCACGTATCCATTGTGTACTCACTGTACTGGGATGGCAGAGAAGGGGGTGGGGAAGAAGAGCAGATGGACTGGCCTGTAGGTTGACTCAATCTTGTCTCAAGTCCAAGCTCTGCCATTTGTGAACTATACTCTCTTATGACCACCTGTGGTTCCATACGCCCAATCTCCATTTCCCCTTCCTGACACCAGCCTTTACACCTCCATCCTCATCCTCAGTGGTTTGGGAGCTCAATGGTGTGAGGGTTGTAGGTGTGATCTAATTTGAGTCATGGAGATCCATGCCCACTATTCCCAGAGGAATAACTGTTAAGGAGATGGCTTTTTCCCTCATGATATATACCTAGGGATCAGATAACATCATGGATCGAGGGTCAGCCAGCAAATGAAGCCAACACTGGGGAAAGTGGAGCTGAGAGTCCTGGATCCAGCCATACCTGACACACAGCATATCTTTGTACTTTTCTCCTATGTTCCCCTCTCTGCTTAAACCAATTTGAGTTGAGTCGTCAAATACAACAAAAAATCCTGACTTCTTCACTAACCACAAATAGGTCACATGATTTCTATGAGCCTTGAGTTTCCCCTATAAAATAGGGGTGATGGTGGTGGTGAGGAGAATGATGATGAAGACGTGATAATGACGATTATAACGGAGGTAGTTACAATAAAACCTTCAGAGGTGACTAGAGCATCAAATGAGATAGTGATTGTGAAAATGCTCTGTGAACTTGTAAACCCTGATGTTAGCAGTTGTCATTTACACTCTTGGCATTTTCAGACTCTTTTGTTGGCTCAGTAACTGGGAAAAGGAACTGTATTAGCGAATACAGCGCTTGTGAACTATCTGCGCATATGGGCACATTTAAGCAAGTTCGTTCTTCCCAAGCTATGCCATTAATAAAGAGACAGGCATGCATATGGAAGCAAAAATCCTAGTAAATCTCTTGAGTTACAAAATGGAGATAGACACATGTGGTGATTTCTTAATACAAGGACACAAAGACACGCTGTGCCTATTTGTAAGTGTTCGAGAAAGCTCACAGGCACTTAGCAGGTGTTGGGTGCCACAGAGGCACGTAGAGTACACAGTCCTTGTCCCCAAGAAGCTCACCATGTATAGGAGGATGAATAATGTGGCTCCAAATTCATGTCTACCCAGAACCTCAAAATAGGACTGATTTAGAAATAGAATCTTAGCAGAAATAATTCATGTAAGGAAGGTGCTGACATCCTTTTTTCATTAATTACCCACTGAATTAGAGTGGGCCCTAAATCCAAGGGGGGGGGTGTCATTTTAAGAGACAGAAAAGACACACAGAGAAGAAGTCACTGTGAAGATGGACACAGAGATTGGAGTGATCCATCCACAGCCAAGGAACGCCAAAGATCAGCAACCACCGGAAGCGGGGAGAGAGGGGTGGATGGTTTCTCCCTCAAAGCCTCTGGAAGGAAGGGTCCTGCCAAACCCTGATTTCACACTTCTGGCCTCCAAAGCCCAGAGAGAATAAATTTCTGTCCTTTTAAGTTGTCCAGTTTGTGCCCACTTTGTTACGGCAGCCCTAGGAAACTAACACACCGTGTAAATATCTTCCTGCGCGTAGTTGAATGGGAGCTGCATTAATGTGTAAAACACACAGATGCTTAAAGTAATTTGTAAGATGCAGCTCGCTTAGAACTAAGGCAATCATGCTTCCACTTCAACACATATTGGCATTAAACAGTCTTCTCCTTGGCAAAAAAAACCAAAAAACAACCGATCCCCCCCAAAACAAACAAACAAAAAAACCTTGCCCCCTCCAACATTCAATTCTCTTAGCAGAAAGAGAAAGGAACGAGGGACATCTATAAAGCACGTGGAAGCATGCGGGGCCATAGTCGGCCTTGGTCATTCAATCAGAGTGCCTTCTACTTCCTTCCTGGCACTAGGGGGAAAAAAATCTGGACAACCTCCTTGCTAGCTGATGAGTCCTACATTTCTGGAAGCAGGAAAGAGGAGGGAGGGAGTAAAGGAGCAATAAAGTCAGGAGGCTGATTGGAGCTATTTTCAGCAGGCCGATCTTTGCTAACTCCTATTTTGTTCCCCAGTTGAACTGACCACGGCTTGATGAATTGTGTTTATCTGTAGTTCAGCGATAAAGTTCTCTTTTAATTCCCTGCTGAATAGAAATATTTAGGGCAATGCCACAGCTGTGTTTATTCTCACACTCCACCACAGTTATGTAAATACTGCCTATGGAACTATTTCTGATAAAGGCCCGTCCCAACCCCGAGGAATTACATGCTCGCTCTAGATGTCTGCCAAGATGAGCAGTTTCCATCCAGCTTGGCACAGCCTATGAATGATATCACAGCTTCTCAGAGATCATTTGGCAAACCTCACAAAAAAAGAGTAATTTTCTTACCCTCTTACTCTTTCAAAGACTCCCACGGAGACGATTAATATTTCCCAGAGTTCACTGCATCCCCTGCTCAGAAACACGAGACCGACATAGAACTTGAAGCCTCCTGACACAAAATTAATAAATAAACCTCGCAGCCGGGCCACAAAGGTTTCGTGTGACCTTTCTCCACCAGCGGGAGGCTGGAGGAAACACAGATGAAAGTAGTCAGGAGGGTCAGGCCTCCGGGTTTGCAGCAACCTGACTGGGAACTGAGCGGAGACTCAAGCCACCTGGTCACTGTCGTTATGGTGGCTTCCAGCCCACGAATCTGGGATTCCCGTGGCTGATAAAAAATATTTCCCAACAGACAAATACATGGCGCCATTAACAGTGGCGGTCTCTAAATAGTTGAACTTTGAGGTGTTTCTATATCTCCACCTTTATGCTTTTCTTTAGTTTCTAACATTTTCTTGCAATGCCATCAGATAAATATTAGAAAAAAAGTTTCTTTAAGAAAAGGGATGTCTTCACACCTTTTCATCCTGTGAACAAGAACACCCTACAGAAAAACTTAGATTCTTTTTCCTCAAGTTGCTTGTAACTGGAAGACTTCAAAAGAAAGAGCTAGAATGATCTGTCTTCCCAAGGAGACCTTGTCCACCAAATGTGTTCCCTTCTGTCATTCCATCTCTCCCACCCTCTGTGAGGTGAACACCATTACTGTGTCCACATCACAGATGAGACGGCACCTCAGAGCGGCTGGCGCGTTGGGCGTTCAGTCAGTCAGAGGCAAAGCTAGAACCGGATCCCCAGTGCGTCTGAGCGCAAGGCCCGGGTCTTAATCACTCTGTTCCCTCGAGAAGGATGTTGGTAAAAGGCAGCTTCTTGCTTAAAAGAGTAGAGAACATTTTTCATCTTGGTTGCTGTTCAACCTCTTCCCGATACCCTCCCTGCGTATTTGGAAAGTTTTTCTAAATTATGAGTTGAGCATCCCCATGGTAGAAGCCAGAATTCGAGCTCCCAGTCCCTTTAGCTGCTGGGGCTCAGAGCCACTCACTCCAAATGGCAAGGAGGCACCGTGAGAAAGCAGTTGTGTGTGGGATCCATCTTCTGGCAAGGAGGGCGACAGAGGCACCCAGCTCTAAATGCCAGCAGAGGGGGCAGAGCTCAGCCAGTCCCGGTTGTTACTGTGCAAGCTGAGTCGTGGGAGCTGCGGCACGATTGTGAAGTGATGGCAACAGTGGTGTGTTTTCTAGAACAGCCTTCACAATGTGAGTGGTTGTTGAGCTTTACCTGGCTCTTGGAGCTCTTTGGAAAATATGCAAGCACTCTATTATCCTCAGCACGAGTTGCTTCTGTTGCTCAAAACTACAATCCCCTGCTAAGAATGTAGATTTAGGAATCTGGCTGCCATGATGGGAGCTAAGGAGATCGCCTAAGGAATATGTCAGGTGTGAGCAGTTAACGGAAGAGAAGCCAGAAAAGGTGTTCTGCTATTTTTCACAAGATCCTGTTTCAAAAACAGGTCATGCATGACATAGTATTCTGCTGGGCTCTGAGGGAGCCTGACGGGATCTCTCCTACTGGCTAGGTTTCAGTTTTTCGGTAACACATAAATTTACAAAATATGTGAAGAATTTCAGCACCTTGACTTTCCTAGGGGAATGATATTGTTATCAACATTTTAGAAGGGGAGTCAGCTAATGTCAAAGCAGAGAAAGCATTTTGGCTTTTTCTACTACGTACTTCATCTGTACCTCGCAGAATACTCTGTGATTTGACCTTGCTCAAGTGATTTTTTTTAAGTCATCTAAATATGCAATGTGCTATGCAGGTCAAATAAGTGTACATTTGTCTCTAGACTCTTCATATCATACACTGACGGAATTAACAGTCCATCCCAGAGTCCACTCCAGAGCACAGCATTTGGAGTCTGAACATCTATTTTGCTTCTTTTGAATTAGATTATTTTGGGCCAGAGTTCGCAACTAAAAATATAGGATGCCCAGTTAAATTTGAATTTCAAATAAATAACATAGATTTTTTTTTTAGTGTAAAGTACCTCTTGCACAACACCTGGTAGTAGAAATGGTATAAAGAACATGTATTAGAAAGTGTACAGAAAATAGGGACGCCTAGGTGGTTCAGTCGGTTAAGCGTCTGGCTTCAGCTCAGGTCATGATCTCACAGTTTGTGGGTTTGAGCCCCGCATCAGGCTCTGTGCTGACAGCTCAGGGCCTGGACCCTGCTTCAGATTCTGTATCTCCCTCTCTCTCTGACCCTCCCCTGCTCGCACTGTCTCTCTATGACTCTCAAAAATAAATAAAAAAACATTAAAAAATTAAAAAAAAGAAAGTATACAGAAAATAAAACTGATAGGACTTCATGGGATTATCTATGAGAGATAGGGAAAAGAGAAGTGTCAAGGAAGTTTCTAGCTTAGACAGCTGAATGAATGACAATGTCTATTAATAAGATAAAAAGTTGAAATGGTGCAGATTTGGCAAGAAACACAAGCTTGGGTAAATATCTCTATCTTCATTTAAGTATCTTCTAATGACTTCAAACTTATAGTGTTACATATACTGGCTGCTCCCAAAGAATCTGTCTATTCTATGGTTATTTTATTTTAATGGAATCAACATCTTCCCCAAAATGCAAGTTGGATAACCCAATCCTCTTGTGCCTCCTGTTCTCTTCATCTGGTACCCATACAATCTCCAAGTTTTATCAGTATGATCTTGGTGGGATCTCCCTTTCGAAGAGCTAACCAGATTGTAAACTACCAAGTTTTCTCAGTGGGGCTGGGGCAATCCGTTGTCTATGATGGGATAGAAGTTTTACTCTGCAGGCCAACTTCCATCACATTGTAATGGTTCGCTGAAATAAAATTTTAAAAGAGACTGAGGTCTCCTTCTAGACTCAACTAGAAAAGTAGCATTATCAGATATTGACGTCTGCTGTGGACATGGGAGTAGGAATTGGGAGTCCTCATCTTGTCTACTTGGTATTTCTAGAAAGCATTTGGAAATGTGGTTCTGACATGTAGCTCCTGACTGCTCCAAGCTTGAAAAGACTCATGGCTTTTGGTCATCTGATAATTTCTCTTTCAAGGCTTATCTCTTTAGGTTTACATATTACATTAGGATATATATTACATATCACATATATTTATGATAGCTGATATGTTAATATCCCCCATTGCCTGACACATATACACAAGTAGCCCATAAGTATCTCCTGGGCTAAGTGACTGGATGGCTCTATTACTAAAAGTTTTGTCCAAACTATAGTGGGTTCCTTTCTAACCTCTTGTGAAAGTTCCATAACTGCCCCCCTTTACATTTTGTTTTTCCCTTATGAAATGTTAACTCTTTCCGTCTTGAATAGTGAATTTAATGCTATGGTAAAAAGTACTTCAGTTCTAAACCATAATCTAAATTATTTCTTTAATATTCTTAAAAAAGTCAAACATGTTTTAACGTCCCACGAGAATCCTTTCCATGGATAATGTGTAATAGCTGTCAACTCCAAAGTGTTTATTTTATTTTATATTATTTTATCAGATAATTTGTCATACATGATTTTCTTGGGCTAAAATAATCAATTTGTGATCTTGTGAACTTTATCTAGGTTGGATGTAAAAGCAGACAGCCTTATAAATATGTAAATCAAGGTGACGAGATGATACAAAATTAAAACAGCAAGGAATATTAATTCAAAGTATGAACTTGTATTTTAGAGATAAGAACAGAAGCGGATGTCACCTAACTCATTTATGTCAGAGTTATACATAAAACAGTAAAATTTACTTGTCTCGCTCCTGTACAAAATCGCAGGATGCCTTTTCATTCATAAACTCAGCAATTATTTTTTGAGTGCCTAGTACCGAGACTTGGCATTAGGCACATGAGGGGAATGGGACTCAATACAAATATGATTTCTGTGTTCGTTGAGATTACATTCCGGCAATCTTGGACAAGCACGTATTTTCTTAAGTTCTCAGGTAACATTAAAAATTCCTAACATGAGAGAATAGTTTGTATCTATTTTAGGAGCAGACAATCTTTTATTCAGCTCTTAATAAACTAAGCAATAATTTACCACCATGAAATTGGCAACTTCTTACAGTAACAGTACCTCACCAAACCCAAAATATCTGCCATCCATTCTGTTCTCATTTTTACTAAGTCTTTTTTTTTTTTTTTAAGAAGGGAGGAGAAGAAAAGGAGAGAAGGGCAAAAGCATTGTATCTCCAGGGCCCCTATATAGATGAAGATGTATGACCAGTAGAAGGCCATTAAGCCATTAATATCCTTCCAGAAGGATTATTAGTAGCCACTGCCCAGCAGAGAAGAGGGCCCCGGGGGAATGGTGAGGATGAGGCAAGAGTTTTTTTGGACTTGAAGGATTTGAAGAGGCTCTACCACATGAAGTTACTCGAGCAGCCAGGGAATTAGGGTTTCGAAAGTGAAAAAGACTATATACAATTTTAGTTAGTATGAGGGCACTAGAGGAAGAGAAGCAGAAACCAAAATTATCCTAGTTAAACGTATGAACAAGTGAATAATCAAAGACAGATTTAGCAATCTAGAAAGAATTCAGAGGTCATTTAATTCAACCACTCATTTCAAAGATGAAACATATAACTTCTGGGGAGAAGAAGTGATTTACTTATCCAAGGTCACACTGACAGGTAATAGTATTATTGAACCTAGAATCCAGACTTCTTTTTTTTCTTTCTAATTTTTTTATGTCTATTTATTATTGAGATGAGAGAAACAAAGCATGAGTAGGGAAGGGGTAGGGAGAGAGGGAGACACAAAATCCAAAGCGGGCTCCAGGCTCTGAGCTGTCAGCACAGAGCCCAATGCGGGGCTCAAACCCACGAACCGTGAGATCATGTCCTGACCCGACGTTGGATGCTTAAACAACTGAGCCACCTAGGTGCCCCTAGAATCCAGACTTCTTAACAACCATGTTTATCCAAGTTCAGAGAATGGACACAGAGAGATCATGACGTGCTGAGGCCAACTTAACTTTCTTTACTATATTCCAGAGGGCTGGTCCTGAATTTGGGGCTAATACTTCTTCCGGCAGTTGAAACAGTTACTGCTAATGCTTTGGAGATATTTCACTGTCAAAGTATTTATGGAAATGACAGCTTCATAATTATTTTCTCTGTGAAGGCTTTGTTCAAAGACAAGTTCACCTCTTCTGTAGATAGCAATAATCATTTCATTACTTGAAGGATTTAAACAAGCACAAACAAATCAGCTACCCACAAAATTGCTATTTTTAAAAAATCTATATCTGAACTACCTAGACAAGTTTTAAATTGTCATGCAACTCTGCACTGGTTGCAAGAGAGGGTGAAAATCAGAATAATGCTAATGATCATCCTGAGTTTCAAAAGGTCACACTACATGAAATTCAATCTTCCTCATTCTTACAGTAAATGCCAAGGTGCCAAACAAGTTGGGAAGAGAGTCAATCTCTTTGTGAAGCAGGAAAGCTGTGGGTTGTATTTGTTTAATTTTGATTTGACTTCATTAGTTTTTTTTTTTTAAAGAAAATAGGCATTAAAATAGAACCGGAAAGTTGTTACAAATGAAGTAACTTTACTCAACGCTTTCTACTTCTTTTTTTTTTAACTTTTTTTTAATGTTTTTTATTTTTATTTTTGATACAGAGAGAGAGAGAGAGAGAGAGAGAGAGAGCATGAGAGGGGGAGGGGCAGAGAGAGAAGGAGACAGAGAACCAGAAGCAGGCTCCAGGCTCTGATCCAGCTGTGAGCAGAGAGCCTGACGCGGGGCTCGAACCCACGAGCGTGAGATCTGACCTGAGCCGAAGTCAGAGGCTCAATCGACTGAGCCACCCAGGCGCCCCAACACTTTCTACTTCTTGACAGAGAGGTGTGTGGGAAGGAGGAGTCAGGAGGGGGGCAGGCCATGGAGGGGAGAGAATACCCTGATTCTGGGATTGCTACCAGGGAAAGCTGAGCTCCTGGGCTGGTCAGATGCCTGCCTCTGCCTATAACATTCCAAACACTTGCTCCCTCCAGATGTGCAAGTCAATTGATTAAACTTTCTATTTTCAGCTTTGTACCCTTGGGCAATCTGCATGGGGCTGTTTATCTATTAGCCTGGACTGTTTTTACCAAGATTTCAATATACCCCCTCCAAAGCAAAAACAACAAAATGAAAAAGCCAAAGAAACCAGGTACTGAGGTGGGGCATGAATCACTTGTGCAAAAATGTTTACTGAATGCTTGCCCTCTGCCAGGCAGTCTGCTAGGTATTAGGGATACTGAGTCCAACAGCATAGCCATGGCCTTCAAGGAGCTTAATATCCATGGTGCTGAAGGCAGGTGCTGGCAAACAAGAACCCTGTGCTTGTCCTCCAGTGAGGCCACATGGTCCCCTGGTTAGAATGTCATTAATGGAGTCAGTCAGCCTTGGTGTATGCACTGGCTATGAGCTGAGCATCCTTGAGTGAAGAACTCAATCTCTCTGCACTTCAGTGTCCTCAACTACAAACAGGAGTGGGATGAGTTACCCCAAATGCAATTCTTGGAACAGTGATGATCCTAAAGCTCGCTTTTGAAGGAAGAGGATCAGTTGGCTGAATCAAAAAAGAGGAGTAGCCAAGGGAAGTATGTTAGGGGGAGGGATAACCTAAACAGGACAGAAGGGGAAAATCGTTTTGCACATTACAGAAACTGTGTGTGGTTCTTTAATGGCTTGGACAAAGTTTAGGGGAGAGGTGGGCAAGGGAACTGGGAATACAAACAGGGGAGAGTCCAAAGGGGACCCACAGACAGAATTTCATTAAAGCAAGTGATGTAACCAAGCCATATTTTAGTGAGATGATGCTGGGAAGACGGGATTGAACCGGAAAGAGACTGGAGGCTATACTGGACATCTCTGCAGTGATGGAGGTGGAGGTGGCTGCAGTAGAAAGTCAAGGGAAAGAGCACTTGAGATATTAAAGGCTAAACTAACAGAGTAAGAAGAGCATTCTATTGTGACCATTTGACTTATGAATTAATACTTGTATCTTTGGGGAAATGTGTCCTCCAAATACGGAATTAAAAATGCTCTTGCATGGGTGCAGGAGTCGGCTAGGCATGGCAGGGGGGCAGTGGGATACAAAGATAGGTTGGATGTAGTCCAAACCATTCATAGCCTAGTGAGGGGGATGGTACCAAAATAATTATAATACATGGCAGAACAGGTGTGTCATTAAGGAGGTCTGGAGTATCCGAGGAAGGCATGCTGGAGTGCAAGGATCAGGAAATACTTCGGGAAGAGAAAGGCATTTGAGATGGGGCTCACAGAATGAGAGGATTTTGACAGCTGCAGAATGAAGGGAAGGCATTCCGGTCTGTGGGGACCATCCATGACCAGGGGCAGAGACTCACAAATACTAAGGGCGTTCAAGGATAGCAAATAGTCCAATTTTTCTGGGAAACTATTTCTATAACTGCATTTATTTTTTAACAGTGTTGCTGAGATCTAATTGGCGCACAATCAGCTGCACGTCAAGTACGCAGTAAGTTTAGACACGTGTACACCCACCATGATGACGCTTCTTCCCTCCATTTCTCTTTCTACAGCTTACTTTGCATTATCTAGAACTTTAATCGATGGAATGATTTAGTGCATATTACTTTCTCTCTTTTTCTACACAGCATAATTATTTTGAGATTCATACATGTTATAGCTGTATCAATAGTGCATTCCCTTCTATGACCAGGTAGTAATCATTGTATGGATACACCGCTGTTGGCTTATCCATGCACCTCTTGATAGACATGTAGGTCCTTTCTAGTTTTAGGTTATTACAAATAACGGTGCTATCAACATCTGTTGTTTTGTTTTGTTTTTTGTTTTGTTTTTAGTGGGCACATGCTTTCATTTCTCTTGGGTAAACAAGCTTGGAGTAGAATTGCTATGTGTGTGTTTAACATTTTAAGGAATCGCCAAACTGTATCAAAGTGGTTGTACCGTTTTTTGTTCCCCTTTGGCAATGGACGGAGGTTCCAAAGACTTTATAAAAGTTTTGAATGAGGTGCTGTTAATCGTCCAACTCTGTTTTCTTCAAAACTGCTTGGCTATTTCTATATGCATATTCTATTTGCATCTCGACATGAATTGTTAAATTCATTCTCCAATTTCTATAGAAAAACCTGCTGACATTTTGATGAGTATGGCACTGTACCTAGAGATCAAGAAGGAGAGAGTTGTCTTCTTAACAAGACAGAGCCATTCTTCCCTGTACACCCATATTTCTCTTTGGTATCATTTTCTTTCTGAATGAAGGACCTTCTTGAGCATTTCTTGTTGTACAGCCTGCAGGTAACAATATCTTTGTATGTTGGAAGACATTGATTTCACCTTAATTTTGAAAGGTATTTTGACTAGATATTAGTTTCCTAACAGTTTTGTTGTTGTTGTTGTTTGCTTGTTTTTTTAATTTCAGCGCATGGAAAGATCTTGCTGGACTATCTTCCCATTTGCACTGCTTCTAATGAGACATAAGCTTCCTGTTACTTCACCTGCCCATGCTGCTATCACAGAATACCATGGACTGGGTGACTTATAAACACAAATTTGTTGCTCACAGTTCTGCATCCTGGGAGGTCCAAGATCAAGGCTCCAGCAGATTCAGTATCTGATGAGGTGGCACTTTCTGATTCGTAAAAGGTCATCTTCTCTTTGTCCTCAGTGATGGAAGGAGCAAGAACTTTCTAGAATCTCTTTAAAAGGACAGTTATTCCATCATGAGGGCTCCACCCTCATGATCTGAATGCTCCCCAAATGTTCCACCTCCTAACACCATCACACAGGCGATTAGATTTCAACATATGAATTTGGGGGGACGGGAACACAAACATTTATCTATAACAACTGCCTTGTTTTGTTCCTCTCTGTGTAATGTGCCTTTTTTTCCTTGGCAGCTTTTAAGCTTTTCTTTTTACCCCTGGTACTGAGCAATTTGATAATAATGTGACTCAGGGTCACCTTCTGCATGTTTCTTGTATACAGAGTTTATCGAGGCCGTCTGTATCTGTGGGTTTATAGTTTTTATCAAATTGGGACAGCTTTCAGCCACTATTTCTTTAAATGTTTTTCCTCCTTTGCCCCCTCTGAAGACCCAACTGTAGGGATATTAGGCTGCTTAAATTTATCATAGCTCACTGATTGTCTGTTCATTGTTTTTAAAAAATCATCCTTTCTTTCTGTGTTTCACTGTGGATAGTTTCTATTACTAGGTCTTTCTGTTACCATCCAATGTGTTTTTTATTTCACACATTGTAGTTTTCACGTCCAGCAGTTTGATTTGGACCCTTTTTTTTTAAAAGTTCATTTATTTATTTTGAGAGAGACACAGCGCAAGTGGGAGAGGGGCAGAGAGCGAAAGAAAGAGAGAGAATCCCAAGAAAGCTCCTCACTGACAGAGGCTCAAACTCATGAACCATGAACTCAGGACCTGAGCCAAAAGCAAGAGTCAGTCACTTAACTGACTGAACCACCCATGGTCCCTGATTTGGATCTTTAGCTTTTTGAATACATGGAATACAGTTACATGAACTGTTTTAATGTCCTTGTTGGCTAATCCTAATATCTGGGTCAGTTCTGGGTCAGCTTCAGTAGACTGGTTTTCCTCCTCATCAGGAACAGTTGCCTACTTCTTTGCATGCCTGCTAACGTTATAGATGCCAGAAACGGAATACTACCCTGAGCGCCGCATAGGGTTATATTCCTAAAAACATTCTTCAGTGTTTCTTTGTTTTGCTTTGTTTCTCTGTTTTTTTTCCAGGACACAGTTAAGTTTCTTGGAAACTATTTGATATTTTTTGGTGTTGTGTTAGTTTTTTTTCCTTAAGTGTTATTTATTTATTTTGAGAGAGTGTGTGTGTGTGCACGCCTGCATGTGTTTGAGTGTGGCAGGGACACAGAGAGAATCCCAAAGCAAGTTTGGTACTGTCAGCACAGAGCCCATCACGGGGCTCAACCCTATAAACAAGATTATGACTTGAGCTGAAATCAAGAGTGGGACACTTAACCGACTGAGCCCCCCAGGCGCCCCTTTTTTTAAGGTATTGTTTTGAAGGTTTGTTTGGTTCAACGGGGGTGTGTTCCATCTAGGATGAATGCCATCCTTCTGTTGAGGGGCGGCCCTCTATGCACTCTGTCCTCTGTGCGCTCCTGTGAATCATGACATTTTCCAGTCTAACTCCAGGACAGGCGTCCCTCTTGGTTTTACTCGAGTGCTGACTGATCTAATCTTTGGGGGTAGTTTTTCCCTTGGTCGTTTGCAGTTTCCTCACACCCATGCGGATTGGCACTCAGCTGGCTTGAGGAGACCCACTTCAAATTTCCAGATTTCTCTCTGTGTGGCTCTCTCCTCTCTCCTACCCATCTTAGGGTGCTAGCTGTGCTGGTCTTCCCAGACTCCCCTCCCTGTCTTTCTAACGGAGCAGGTCTTTCAGGTCCCACTGGGGTTCTCCGTTCCTGGGCCATGGCCTGAAAACTCTCTCAAGGCAGAAAGCTAGGGCAATCTCCGGGACTGTCTTGTTTCCCACCACCTCTCAGGAATCACTGCGGCATGTCCAAGGCTCGAGCACATATTTCACCTGTCTGTTGGTTGTTTCAGGTAGAAGGGTCAGTCTAGTTCCTGTTACTCCATCTTGCTTCGAGTGGAAGTCTTGTACCTTGCCTATTAATACAAGTCTTTAAGATACATTCCTTTTTGTCAGCATGAGAGTCCTTTATACTGAAGGCATTAAGGCACTGGCCATCATTGATGTATTAAGTGACAGATTAGATTGTATTCACTTCATGTTTGCTCCAAGGCATTGATTAGGTAGCTACGGTGTTTATAAAGATGAACCAACCCAAAAGGGGTTCTGCCTTCCTGGCATCAGTTTACAGATATAGCTAACAACTTTGGAAGGAACCGATTATAGGGTTTGTTTATCACACATGCTTTTAACATTCCTTCTTTTTTAATGGTGCCTGCCAACACCATCACTAATTATGCATAAAGGACAGCTGGAGGAAATAAGAAACTTGAGTCACATGATTTTACTAATTTTAAGCAGACCTTAGGCTTAGACTTAGGGGCAGAAGTTGAAACTCTAGAGGGAAATACTTTACGCTGATGAGATGTTGACTTCTCTATTTCATGCTATTACTCTGCTCCCATAACCAGAATAGAAAGCTGGCTCTGCTTCGGCTAAGAGAAAAGAAAGTCTTACATGGCTCCACCTTGAACCTGAGGGAAGAAAGCAGGCTGGGGGAGGGGTACGAGGTTGATGACATCGAGGAGTTGGATTACATATAACCATCTCCACGGTGCCTCCAATTTTGAGATGAGCATTTCATAAAAGTTGCTCAAAGCAATATGTTGACCTTTCGTGAGCTGGAGCAGCTGACATTTTGCCTGGAGCCGGGCCAGGGTGTGTGCTATTCTAAACGAGAAATCACTTATCCCATCTGCGCTGAAGGAACTTTTTCTGATCGCTTCTTAAAGCCCTATTTCCAAGGCACTGAGTGAATTTAATTAATTTCACCACCACCGTCCCCTCCTTAATAAATTCCTCACACATGTGGATTCACTAGGAAATTGAATTTCATCTCTAGAAAACAAAAAAAAAAAACATTCAACTAAAGGATGAGAGATTAGTTTGATGAAAGCCCAGTGATCTAGTCAATATGAAAATGCCTCTCAAACTGTAATGAGATGAATCAGATTAAAATGCAGATTCTGGCTCAAGGGGCCTGGAGTGGGGCCTGAGATTCACTATTTCTCAGAAACCCTCAGGCGATGCATTGCGGCAGGTTCCTCTGTAGCACTCTTTGAGCAGCAAGGAGCTAGAAGGCATTAAAACCTCATTCATGTCTCGTTTTCCCACGAAGTCACTGCAGTAACCAGGGAACCTTCTCAATTGAGCTTCAGTTTACTCTAACATAAAATATTCTCTAAGGTTCCTTCCAGATCCTAAAAATGTATCATGTTCCCAAAAGTATGGGTCCAGCTTCCCTGAACTGGTGAATTTACACATTCTACTAGCAGACATGCATTGAGCTCCTATTATGTGTCAGGTACTAAATGAGGTACTGGCTAATTAAGTATGCACTAGATCAAACCCCTGCATGAAGAAATCAGAGAGAGAAGCAAACAGTGATAATGTGATGCCACGCATACTATAAAGCTGCTTAAGCAAAGGCTGTTAAGAACACACAGAGGTCTGAGAATCTGTGCTTTGAACACATGTAGGAGGAGACGCCATCCTACAGGGTTCTCAGACCGGAGTGTGCATCAGTCACCTCTTTGGCTTGTTCAACTATCGATCACTGGATCCCACCCACAGACCTCTGAGAATTTGCATCTCTAACGAATTTCCAGGTGATGTCGATGCTCTGGTCTGGGGTCACACTTTGAGAAACACTGTTCTAGACTTCAAGACACACAAATGAATGAAACAGGGTTTTGGCTTTGACAAACTAGAAGGAGTCACAGTTTAACGGAAGAAACAGGCTTTCCTTCCCGCACCCCATGCATAATGGCTAGGGTAGCTCTGGGAGGGGTCTGAAGAGGGAGAGAGAGAGTATAGTGATAGTTCTGTGACGCATGAACACAGTTCTGTCACTTTACTGCCATGGACTTAGTATACCAAGTGCCAGGGGAAAAAAAGGATGGTTGGGGTTTCTAAGAATAATAATAGCATGATTCTAATCTGGAAGGACGAAGAAAGAATAGACTGCCCAGACTAGGTGAAATCTGTGTGATGACTGAGGATGACTGGGAGCCGAGAAATAGATCTGTTAGGGGACAGCAGGTAGTGAGGGAAGAGGATGGTTCCAGGTGGAAGATGTCACCAAGCTTTCACACAGCACATTGTCTGTTCACTCAGTACTTCCTGGTACAGGTGCACAATTATGGGAGTGTTAACAGAGTCAAATTTAATTTTCTTTGAGGGAAACTAGCTCTTTATAGGACTCCTATGTACAATTCCCTTGTGAAGTCAGAAGGAAGACAAGCTTCAATGGTAAGTGCACAATGAAGATGACTTGGAAGTTCTAGGTTCAAGTCCCAGATCTGCCTCCTAACAGCTCTACAACATCTGGAATCCATGTACGTGTGTTCTTTCCATTTCTAGCAACTCTACAATGCAGCTGCCATTGTTATTACTGCCATTCTACAGATAGGAAGACTGAGGCCCAAAAGGATTAGATAAAATGCTCAAGGTTATTAACTAGTAAATACTGACTGAGCCAGTATTTGACGTCAGGTCTATTGGATCAAGTTTTATAAGCTTTGGGATTTGGGCTTTTGTTTGATTATTTCAAAAGAGGATTTTCTATACTTACCCAATGACTAGATTTAATGAGAAAATCTGTTAAAACTAAATTTCTAAGCTCCTTCTGTAGAGGCTCTAGTTCTGTAAGTCTGAGATGGAGCCAAGAATCTGTAGTTTTGATCAGTGACTGCCCCTACCACCCCTGCCACCATGTAAATATTACTTTTGGGGAAATGTGAGAAGCATCATTACCTTTTGCAGTGGGTTGAATAATGTCTCCTCAAAATTCATGTTTACCGAGAACCTCAAGGTAGCCCCTAACTTAAGATTGGGTCCTTACAGATGTAATTAGTTGAAATGAAGTCATTTTGGATTAGGGTGGCCCTAATTTCAATGACTGGTGTTCTTATATTCTTATAAGAAGATACAGACACACACACACACACACACACACACAGGCCAGTGAAGACAGAGAGAAAGACTGGGATGCTACATACAACTAGCTGCAAACCATGTGTGTCCAAGGCTTGCTGGGAACCCCTAGAAACTGGAAGAAACATGGAGGGATTCTTACCTAGATCCTTAGGGAAGAGCAGAAAGAATCTCTCCCAAACTATGAGATAATAGATTTCTGTTGGTTTGTTCTAATTTGTTATTGCAGTCATAGGAAACTAATATATTTGCCTTCTAGGAATTTCAGGGAAATAACTGTCTTAAGCTGTTATCTTTATTCAATTTAAAAAATTCTGGGATGCCTGGGTGGCTCAGTCGGTTAAGTGTCCGGCTTCAGCTCAGGTCGTGATCTCACAGTTCGTAGGTTAGAGCCCCACGTTGGGCTCTGTGCTGACAGCTCAGAGCCCGACGCGGGACTCAAGCCCACAAACAGAAAGATCATGACCCGAGCCGAAGTGGACACTTAACTAATTGAGCCCTCCAGATGCCCTTAAGCTAACATTTTAACATGGAAAGCTGGGAACAGTGGTGGCTTCTGGGGAGGAGAACCAGGTGGTTTGGACAGAGGAGTTAAAAAGGGGGCATTTATTTTTCTCTGCACATCCTTTTGTGCATGGTAAACCATGTATATGTATTATCTATTGAAAAAATAAAGGAACAAATAATTAAATAAATCATTAAACATTCTTAAAGTGATATCCTAGAGCAACATATTTGGGACCAGAGCCGTGAATCAGGCAGGAATTATTGGTTTCTTGAACTCCACCAAGGAAATAAATCATATTAAAGCCATTTGACACAAAGGCCTCATTCAAAAGAGTGACTCCCAGCATCAGTTCTGGGGTCAGGGTGATTTAAGCTACTGATCAGAGAGTGTCATACGATGAGAACAGAAACTCTTGAAGGTGAGGTCCGGCAAGACGCTGAAGATCAGAATCCTCTACTTGCCAGGATGAAACGGGAATCCACATGATCTCTACTGTATGTTCAAGAATACATTCAAGGAGATACAATGACTTTCGTGTAGCACCCCGAGTTGAGAGTCGGAGCCACGTGCTGGTCATTCATTCTGTTCAATGTAACATTCATTGGGCATTTATTGTGTGAGGCCCTAGAAATACAGAGATGCATGGGGTGCCTTCCTGGGCCTGTCCTTGGACTCTGTGTCCTCAAAGCCGCTCCTTGCACTTCCCCTGACTTTGCTTAGTGTTACGGGGGATGATTAGTTGAGGCTCCTGTGTCCCCTGGCTTCTGCCATAGGAGGCACCGGGGGAGACCGGAGGGCAGGAGGGAGGGTAAACCCGTGCTGGTGTCTCAGCTCTTCTTTCTCCATTATAACCGATCTGCTGCATTCAATTCCCTCTGTATAAAATGCTCCTCCCTCCCCCAAAATAAAATTAAAGCAAAAATAAAAATAAAACAAAACAAAATCAAATGCTCAGAGTAGTCAGAGTAGTCTGTTTTCTTGGTTGGACTCAGACTGCAATGCTTCTGCTGCCTGGGTTTTTGGTTTCCTGTGGCCGTAAGCCAGCCTCTCTGCTCTGGCGACGCAGGTCAGTGCAGGGACTCCGGACACCCTGGAGCAGACACACTGTCAGATTCCCCGAAGCGACTGCAGCTGGGCCCTCTAGACCCATGATGATGGGTTAGCTCCAGGGCCTGGCTCCAACGCCAGGGATGCACACTGACTCTCCCCAGGCCCACCCCAAGGTGCCCCCTGCCCCCCACCAGCCCCACTGGGCTTGAGGTCACAAGCAATTCTTAGCTGCAGGGCTGCGAGTGCAATCAGAACACTGGTCACATAGAAGTAGGGAAGCTACTTGGAGTTCATCACAATCTTAAAGCCATCCAACTCTTACAAATAAGCTCACAGAGGTCACGGTTCTGGTTCCCTGAGAAACATGAATGCTGTACTGGTAGGGTAGTTTTCCTCTCTGAAATGGTGCCTTACGGTTTTGCAACCTAATATACTGACCGAGGCAATCACTGTAGAGAAGAATTTTTCCATCTGGGGACCAGGAGTATCTTGGGGAACTTCCAAGGCACCATAAAGGTCATAGCTGAAGAAATTCTCAACATCTGTTTGGCCCTGTCCCTGGCTGTAGGAATACGAGAAAAAGCTGAGAAGCTCTGCCCTATCTCCTGGGTCTTCCTTATGGTCCCTCATCCGCTCATCGGTCCATTCGTGTACACACACCTCTGGCCAGTCAACATGTCTTCAACGCCCGCCCCGAGCCAGGCACTGACTGGGCTGGGCGCTGAGATAACATGACAAGCTAAGGCAAACCAGGCCATGGAGTCAGTGAGACAGTCAGATGTCAGTCAAATAAAGACACAGATAAACATAAAGACATCACACGTAAGAGCTACAAAGGGGGGACACATAGAGACTCAAGCTGAGTCTGGGTTTCTTTGGGGCCCCAGTGAAGGGGTGATAAGGTGTAGACTTCTTTAGTGAGGTATGTTTTTTCTTCCATTCTTTAGATTCATCGCTTATGAAACACGTTAACATATTATAGCACTTTACTTTTATTCTAATGCTGCAATGACAAGATTTTAAAAAAAGGTTGAGAATTATTGCAGTGGAAGCTAATTCATATGAAAGTATGAAAGAACAGTAAAAGTGAGGATACGTAAGAGTAAAGTATTTCTTTGTTCTTCATTTCCCAAAAATTGGTGGTCTGGTCTTCAAATGTAAGTAATTATAATCTAGAAAGGCCAAAAACACACAAATTCTAGCATTTTAGCAAGAGCGGAATCTGGTTTCACTGTAGCTGTATCTACTTTTGCTGAAGCAAACAGAGGCCAAGATTTCCTTTTGGACAAAGGTGTCCTCCAGACCCAGAGGGAAAGAGCATTAGCCACAAATAATAACAGTTTCCAAAGCAACTCTGTAACTACAATAACAAAGGATGCTTTTCATATATTCTGAATGTGAAAAGGTCCTTTATCAGGTACCTTTAGGTCATGCTCATTCGCTTGGATAATGCCACCTGAAAAAGAAGCCATGTAAGTGCTTTGAGACTCTACATTAAAACTATACAAAGTGGGGGGCACTTGGGTGGCTCAGTTGATTAAGCATCTGACTTCAGCTCAGGTCATGATCTCACAGTTTGTGAGTTGGAGCCCCAAGTCAAGCTCTGTGCTGACAGCTCAGAGCCTGGAGCCTGTTTCGGATTCTGTCTGTCTGTCTGTCTCTCTCTCTCTCTCTCTGCCTCTCCCCTCTTCATGCTCTGTCTCTGTCTCAAAAATAAATATTAAAACATTTTTTAAAAATCTATAAAAAGTGTGAAAGAGAGGAAAAAACTGAATTTACCAAAGATGCCTAGCTCCATTAGAATAGAATGAATGCTACCTCCCAGTAAATACTACTCAGCCTGATTGCATTGTTAGGACATTTCCATGGTGATCATATTGGTCACAATGAGATCGGTTTATGCTGTGCAGTCAAATTATCCTGAAATCCCCGTCACCGAACATAACCAAAGTCGATGAAAATAACATGTTATGTTCACAAAAGAGTCTGAGGTGGGCGGGGTGTGGACCTGCTTCACTGGGTCACTCAGGATTCAGGCTTAAGGAAACACCACCATTTTAAAGGTGCATTTCCAAAACACACGTGCAATCACTGCCTCAGCTTAGAAGCACACACATCACCTCCTCTCCTATTCCATTAGCCAGAATTAGTCACAAGGCCCAATGTAACTATAAGACTTAGAGATTCAGAGGGGAACAAATGGACTATTTGGTGAGTTTACTATCTGCTGCTACGACCTATTTCCAGAACTCTGCAAAACTGATGCTGTAGGGGAGGTTCTACTTTGGCCATGAATCCTCCACTTTATCGAGGCACAGAGTTTCCTGTAAGCTCTTATTTTGAGTCTTTACAGACCAAGGGAAGAGAATTAGCATTTCTTGAGTGCCTTTCATATAGCCACCACTATGTGATGGATACTGGGAGCTGGGTAATTCAAGCTCATGGCACCCTCTTTACAACACAGTATGCTAAAAAAAAAAAAAAAAGGTCCATTTCCCCAGATTCTTGTACAGGCAGGGTTTTGGAAATATACTAGGTTCTGCCACACATACACTTTATGTATTCCCATGATTAGGAAGGGGGCAGTTTTGACTGCCACTGCTGGTAAGCAAGGGGGTCAGGGTCAAAGGCAAGAAGCAATCCCAGCCAGCTGGCTGGGACAACCAGCATCCATTCACCCAGCCTCCTGGGCATCAAGAGACAGCTGCAAGGCTGCACCCCGTTCCTGGATCACTCCTCAGGTCCTGCACAATTTTGGTAGTTCCAATGACAACCTCTGGGTTCTCTACTTTTTCCTGATTATGTTCCTTTTAAAGACTCCTGAGGGTCATTAATGGAGACTCAGTCAAAAAAGCTTTCCCATTTTTGGTAAGCAACTAATTCCTTTTTGCTTAAGTTACCTTAGACTGACTTCTGTCTCTTTCACTATAACTTGACTGATAACATTTACCAAATATCATTATATGCATAAGTTCCTCTAACAACTTCTGAGAACTCTGTTGAAATGAGTCAACTTGTACTTTTAGGGAATCTAAGTTTGAGCTAAAATAACTGCAAGCACAAATTTGTTTTAAATCTCATGTTTTAGCTTTAAAATTCATGTGAACAAACTCTACAATAAATTCTATTCTCCCCAGATTCAGAGCAAAATTGATGCTCCCCTAAGGTATACCTTTTCATTCAGTGGCTTTATATATTCCTTGATAAAACCAACCTTATCCAAGAGGGTATACACATGTCATCTTGAGAGATATTTAATCTATGTAAAAATTCTGAACGGTGGCTCTTATGATGCTTTCATTATTTTATTATTTATAGATGAATCAACTGGGGCTTAGAGGGGTAAAATTAGGTGTCCAAGATCACAAAGAGCTGAGGTTTAAACCTAGGTCTGTCTATTTTCAAAGCCACAATTTCTTTCCACTACAATACACAGACTTCATTTTTAATTTTTTTAATGAATATTTATTTTTGAGACAGAGAGACAAAGACAGAGACAGAGAGACAGAGCATGAGGTGGGGGGAGGGACACAGAGAGAGGAGATACAGAATCCAAAGTGGCTCCAGGCTCTGAGCTGTCAGCACAGAGCTTGACGCAGGGCTCGAACTTCCCAACTGCAAGATCATGACCTGAGCTGAAGTCGGATGCTCAACTGACTGAGCCGCCCAGGGGCCCCAACATGCGGACTTTGTAAGAGAGCTACAGCTCATTAGTTCTCAGCTGCTCTGAACGCTAGTCTGTAACCGAGGTTTGCTCGGTTTGTTTAGCTCAATGCTGATATCACTAGTTAGTTCTTCTCTCCTCCAGGACACCAAAAGCTTTAAGCATCTGTCTCCAAATGGTGTACTTCTCATTTCATGAAGGATTGGCAAAGAAAAGATGGAAGGAACATAGTAGAAA
>PJEM01002264.1:227891-243937 GCA_004023845.1 Helogale parvula
CCCCCCCCCGCCCCGCATCTGACCGCAGGCTAGAGAATTCTGCCACCAAAACTTATTGGAACCTTTTGGAGCACTTAGGTGGCTCAGTTGGTCAAATGTCCAACTTCAGCTCAGGTCATGATTTCACGGTTCGTGGGTTCGAGCCCCGTGTCGGGCTCTGTGCTGACAGCTAGCTCAGAGCCTGGAGCCTGTCTTCAGAGTCTGTGTCTCCCTCTCTCTCTGACTCTCCCCTGTTCATGCTGTCTCTCTCTCTCTCTCAAAAATAAATAAAACATTAGGGAAAAAAATTTTTTAAAAGACTTATTGGAACCTTCCTATAAAACTGCATGTGGCTGTGGCAGGATCCCCCCCTTGTTAGTGATTCATGCCCTGTCTCCGTCGTTCCTGGAGAAACCAATCTAAAGATACTATTTGCAAACTGACCCGGTTCTTCAGACTGTCTGCTACTGTAGCTCCAGGATCAGTCAGAAACATATGAAAGTCACAATGTGGTTTTCATCTGTCCCAACAGCTGTGTTCTACTTTTCAACTCAATATTTTACCCAGGGCTTTCCAGTACTTAATAAAATTATCTAAAAAAAAAAAGTCTTAATGCATCTCAGGCCACTAATGATCTTATGAGGGATGGATATTTCTAGAAAAGAAAAAAAAGAGGTGAATGGGAGGAGATTGTATTTGCTAAGCGCCTACTTAGGTGTAAGGCATTAGGCACATATCAACTTAATTCTTAAAATTCTATGTACGTACATAGAAATACTATCACCCTAATTTTATATATTTAAAAAATTCAAAGAAGATAAGTAAATTGAAGCTACCCAGATCATAAGCAAAAAAGCTAATAATGAAACCCAGATTGGCCTGGCTTGAAAGTCAACCATCTTTTCAAGATTGCATAACACAGCTAATAAAAAAATATTGCCAGAGAGCTTGAGAAACTAGCTCCAAGAATTGGAACTTCTGGATCTCGTGCTTTGTTTCCAGGTAACATGAGGAAATATTTTCCGATTGCCTGAATATTTAATAGTTCAGGAAACGAAAACAAATCACACTGCTTGGCCTTTGCTGTGTGTTTCCTAAGAGAGGTGGAGGAGAGAGCTTTATCCTAGAGGGAAAGAAAGCACCATATTACGGTCGCCAGTGTGCCTATTAAGGGTAAGTGATTTGGCATTTTAGATGACATTAAAAAGATTTTGCAGTTTCGATTCCACTGGTGAATGGTGATGGCTCCAATGGACCCCGCCCTCCCCTCACACCTCCGTCTGCCTCTGGATCTGCCTCTGGATGTGTCACCGTTAGAAGCAGCTTGCTGTGGGGTGACGGCAGCACTCCTACCTGGCTCACCAGCAATGTCCTCATGGAAGAGGACTCGCCCTCTGGCCCCTGCTCTCGGAGGAGAGGACAACAGTCCCTCAGTAAAGCCGTTTCTCAGCTAGGCTGCCTTGCCCGCTCCCTGTGCACCGCCCTTCCACAGCTGCCAGCTTGAGCGCAGTGAACAGTCTTTTCCTCTGAGCATCACCGTGGCTAAAAGAAATCTTGATCAAAATTCCAGAAGGGACATAGCACCTTTTATTTATTTTTTAAATTTATTTATTTATTTTTGAGAGAGAGAGAGAGAGAAAGCAAGCGAGCAGGGGAGGGGTAAAGATGGAGAGAGAGAATTCCAAGCAGGCTCTGTGCTTGGGTCTGTGCACAGTCTGACCTAGGGCTCGAACCCAAGAACCACGAGATCATGACCTGAGCCGAAACCAAAAGTGAGACACTTAACCAACTAAGCCAACCCAGGCACCCCTATAACACCCTTTATTAGGCAGTCTTATAAATACAGGTTCGGTCGCAAACGAGGTGTTAGAGGTAGCCACGTTTTTCGTATAACTAGTTATCACTTGTAGATACATCAGACCTAATTTCAAAAAGACAGAACGTAAGCACATTTTTTTGTGATTTTATTTTTTCTGTCTTTGCTTTCTCCAGATTCACTCTCTGCCCTCTCTGCCTTGCTTTGCGCTCCAAGAGTAAAACCGGATGTACTAAGCACATCACTCAGGCTCCCTAGACTCTGGCTTCCAGCTGTGAGCAGCCACTTGGAAGCATGAACAGGAGATCCTAGGGTGGGAAAGAGAAAGATTCAGGATCCTGCCTCACTCCCCACCCTCCCTGGGCCACAGAGCCTCTCCCAGGGCTCACAGTAACTTTCTCTTCTCTTCGGTCTCTGGGATGGGAGCAGCACTCCTGTGACTAAGACCTTGGTGCTTCTCCATCCGTTGGCTCCTCTAACACGGCCTGCTCTTCTGTAAATGGTCCTTCATTACACATCCTTCGGTTAAGCCTTCAAGAGTGACACCAGCAGCTGTGACCGGCATCTGTGCAATTGCTGTTCTGGATGTAGTGATTTCTATGTGCTGTTCCACGAATTAAGACAAATGTATAAGAAATGCAAGGCGTGCCGCTGTTTCTCGCCATGCCTGAAAATCCAGGTAAGGACCTCAGACTGTCAAAAGTCACCCTGCCTGTCAATCCAGCACATGTCTCCAAAGGCCTAAACTCATCCTACACTTCTGTTTACCCTCGTTTTTCACCAAAGCACGACTTTCCTCGGTTCCATTCACGGAGGGTCAGAGTAATGACCCAGCAATAGGGCCCTCGGGTATGAGTGATCGTGGGTCTGTGTCCCAGTTGACAGAGCTCACCTCGTTTCGGACTCCTCCTTTTAGCTCAGGCTTTCAGGCCCATTTCATGAGAAATGCCTGCAGATTCCGGCCCTTCAAACCTCTCCAGTTCATCCAACTTCTCATTAGGGCTCCTGTCCCACTCTAGCAGAGGCCACGATGATTTCTCACCTCAGTTTCTGCAGTAACCCTGACTGCGCCCCCAGGCAACCCGGGCTTGACTGTGAAGCCAGGGGTCTTTGTGCAGACCCCACCCGGGATAAAGTCCCAAACAGAAAGGGGCTCAGCCCTGAACGTGACCACCTCTACAGACTCCTGACACATTCTTCATAGACAGGGCCCCAAAGAGACCGAACTTCTTCCAGTTCTTTAACAGAACTATGTTTTTTCTTGCCTCGCTGCCTAGACTCATACTCTCTCTTTTGCCGAGAACACCCTGCCTGTCTGCCTTCCGCAACCGTTGACCTGGCTGACATCTAGTTGATTATTCGCGCGTCGGCACGGGCATCACTTCCTCTGACAATCATTCCCTGTGGCCACCATCCACGCCCTTCTAGAAAAACAGAACTCTGGATAAGGTGGAGTAGGGGGTGATCATGCAAAGAAGCTGCTGGAGCATCCTCGCCACCTGTGTCACCCTGCAGAGTGCTGTCTGGGGACTGCCCACTTATTTGTACACATTCCCTACCTGACCAGAAGCTGAGTCGGGGTAAGAACCTTGTGACCGCTGCAGATCAGGACCCTGCAAAAACCCTCACTGGTCAAAACTACCTGTTAAAACACTGAAATCTATGAAAATAAAAGAAATCTCAACCAGGCTGCATGGACTGGCGAGGTGAAAAGTCCTGTTCTAGTTTTGTTTTGGAACAAAGAAAGTACTTGTCAACAGACACGGGACCTGTGCGTCCACGTAGGTGTTGTCTAAATGTATCCGCAGCTCTCGGTGCCCCGAAACCTTCCTCCACTGAGGAAAGTAAAAGTCCATGCGTGTGTTGAGGAAGAAAGACAGGCAGGGGCCGCTCTGTGAATCCTCGTTTCTCCCCATTCTCCCATCCCACGGTAGGTGACGCCTGCTTGAATAGAGGCGGCCTGCGTTATAGCACTGGGTCATTCTCAGATGCTTCATTATCTCAGCTGGAAAATCCTGGGGCAGCTTTTTGCAAACCAAATGGAGTTCAATGAATGTATCGAGCATAAAGGATCAAGACCTAAATATTGAGAGTCAACATTAGCAAAAGTCTCTCGGCTCCAGATGATCAAGTTCAACCTTTTGAAATGCTCTTCGAAGAGGGGAAACAGATTTTCCTGGAATGGTGCTCAGAGGCACAGGAATGAACTAAAATGAACTCATCTTGCTGGGTATTGATGAATCACAGAACCATGCTTGGTAAACACTCTCCTTAACTCCTTTTCTTAAGGCTATCCCAAAATAGTTAAATTCCCTTTTTCACTAGCTTACCATTGCCAGGGAAACCTTACTAATTTATCTCCCACAGATTAAAAATATATGATAATTAGGATGAACACTCAAGTTTATCTATGGAGGAAACAGATTTTCTTAAAAATAACAAGGCGACGAAAATGTTTTTTAAGCTCATTAAAAGGAACCTTTTGTGCACTCTGTTGTACAAAGATGCAAATTATGCAAGGTTTCGTGGGGAAAACAGTGTCTTGGCCATTCATGTTCTTCTCCACTCCCTTAAAATATCCCACGAAAAAACCAGTAAAATATGGATAAGCCCACCAGAACAAGAGAGTGAAGAGCTCAATATGTGTCGAAAAGACGGACGGCAATGGAACCCAGTAATCGATTGCACAGTAAAGAACGAGCCAAGAATGTTACCAGCTGAAGGACTACAGAGAGAATTCCAGAGAAGCATGAGCTCCTTGACTCTGCACACCCTGCAGGGGCTGGGACCACCAGAGACAGAGGTAGGGGTGAGATGGGGCTGGAAACAGAGTCTACGTGCGGTGTGCAAGCTGAGCCCTGGGGCTTTCAGAAAGCTGACAACGGGGTGCTACCTCCACCACCCACACCCACAGACTGGCGAATTGTCCTAAGTAACTCAATGGATCCGGAGAAAACTTCCAAACAGCAACTTCTGCAGAGCTGGATGGATTCTCTCAGTAAGGTCGACTCGCCAAATAATAACCGTATGTGAATTCTCACCAACTGGTAAAGCCCCTCCCCACACAAAGGTTCTGATAGGTTTCTTTGTCTCTCAGGGTAAAAAATGAGAAGATACCAAAGGATCACCAAACATCTGAGGAAAACTCCAGCAAGTTAGATGAAGATCTGAACAAACAAGCAGAAAAAAGAATAACAGGAAAAAAAAAGAGCACAAAGAAAACAAACCTAATTAGTAGTCTCCAAGAATTAAGACAAAATATAGCATCCGTAAAACAGGAACAAAATTCCACTAAAAAAAGACATTCAGAGAACAAAAAGAGCTAAAATATAATAGTTAAAATTTAAACACAATATATTCATGAGAAGAGTCACAAAAAGTTTAAGAAATGTGACAGAAGTAATAGAGAAAAACACAGACTTAAAAAAAAAAATCAATCCATGAGGTCCTCTTTCCAACAAGGGATCCAGAGAGAGAGAGAGAGAAAACAAAGAAATGGAGAAGGACATTACCAAATACATAATGTGAGAAAATTCCCCAGATCCCAGGTATGAGTCTCTCTTATGGGTGGCAAATAGGGTTCAAAAAAAGATGATAAACAACCATTACTTGTAATAATAAATCTTTTAAAAACGATCTGCTTTTATTGTTTTGGTAACATTTAAACTTTCATGAAAATAACTTTTAAAACAGAGGTCTTATCTGTTTTCTAAGGTCTGTTGTGAATGCTAAAGGCATGCCTCCTTACTTTGCCTAACTATGTACCACTTAAAAAATAACATAGCTGTTTAGGACTTTATTTCCTATTTCAGATTTCTGACTAATTAGCCCAACCTCCATGAACTTTCTCTTCCCAACCACTTTTATACAAACTGTTGAAACGTTACTATATAGTTCACTTCCTGTATTTCTCAAAAGGAGAACGTGAGCATTGTTGAATGAAACACCAAAGTCATCTCTCTTTTTATCTGTACCCTTCTAGAGTAAAAATATTTCAGTCGGGGTTATTTAGGTAAGAAGCAAGGATGGATGGATGGATTGATGGACGGATGGATAGACAGACAGACAGACAGATAGATAGATAGATAGATAATATGATAGAGGCCATAGTAGATAGAGGCAATAGACAGACAGATAGATAGACAAAGATAAGAGATAGATACAGACAGATGAATAAACATGACCAAAATGGTGCTCTTGGCGGTAGAGGGAAGACCACACTTTCAAATGAAAATAGTAGATCATCCAAAAGATAATACTCATGTTTGATTGTTTGTTTGTTTGACTTTAGTTTTATACATGATGGTAAAAGTTTAACTTAGCCATGTGAGGAGGCTTCTAGGTCCACAGTGGTCTACACAAATTTAGAAACGTTTCTGCTTATTAACACCTGGATATACTAGATAAGATGTAATAAGAAAAGTTTGCTTGTTTGGGCTTTAATGTACTACTGAGCTTGCAAAAAAAAAAAAAAAAAAAAAGGAAAATTCCAGGTATTAAAAAAAAAAAAAAGGATGGGAGGACACTGAAAACAATCATGGTGAGTGCTGGGGTCATGGGAGGTAGGTCAGTAGTGAGGACTTGGGGTTTGACACATCCATGATAATTAAGGCTCTGTGAGCCCATGACTTGGGAAACTGGAACGAGCTTCCTGCAGAGAGCCCGAAATCCCAAAAGGCTAAAATCCTCTGTGAAAGAATGTCTTACAAAATAATCTCTGCCCAACAGTTTGAGGAGATGACCTGGAAACTTCTTTCTGCTAGGAAGAAAACTCTTCCCTCTCCGGCACCCAGAACTGAGGATATTTTAATTGAAAGCTGCATTTATGGCACAGCTATGCTGCCAGGAATTGAGGGGTGCCTACAGGGGCGTCAAATCCTCACAATAGTTATATGTGGTCAGTGTCAGCAAGCATGTTTTATACGTAAGGAATCTGGGAATCAGAGAGATTAGGTAATTAATCTAAAATGAAATGGACTAAGTGACAGAACTGAGATCCAAACTCCTATTTTCTAACTCAACTCCAGAGTTCTACTCACTGATAATAGCAGGTGGTCAACTTGGGCCTCTGTTATTAGGCACTGAAACTCTGTCCACTTACTATAGTGCCACAGTAAATTGAGTTTACATTTTCCGTTTGTCTCCAAAATGCATTGTTTATTGTGGTGTGCTAGCAATATTTTCCATTATGAGGCCACCATGGTATATCCAACCAAACTGGAGAAAACAGAACCAAGGAAGTACACATTTTGTGAACCTCTTAAGAGTAGAAGCACTTTTCATGAGGAAAGATTTCCTATAGAGACAGGATGGATAGTAGAACCTCATGAATCTTCACTCTAGTTGGCCTAATGGAGAGGCCTTTTCAATAGGATTCCAACTTTGAACAGTATGGTTGAGAACTCTACAGAAGCTTTGGGTGAGGGGGCATTAGTGTGTCCACAAACACTGGGAAAAGTAGCAAATCAGGCTCAACTAGTAAAATGATTACTCTTTTCTGGTGGTCACCAAAAACCTTATGTTTCCAAATGTGTAACTAAAGTACCTGGGATCAACTAAACTCAGAACAAAGGAAGAGCTAAGACGAGAATGTTACTTAATTTGCCAAACAAAAATGAAGTCCACTTTTCTGGTCCCCATCAGGAATAAGACTGGGTAAGTAGAAGGGAAGGGGGACATCCACTTAGGGGAGCCCCGCTCAGTTATGCACAGCCCAAAGTAGATGGGGGGGGTCCTCTGTAAAGTGGTAATTAACATAATGGCCATCCTGGCAAAGCTCTCCTAATCCTAGAAGGGGTGGCTCCCAGCTTCCTTGTCTAAAATGTACCCCTTAAGGTCTGCTAGCATCTCTTGTATGGATAACATGGTGACAACTGAGTTCCTCACATGGAATGTATTGCTTAGGCTGCTCTGAAAGTCCATATTGTTTCTGTTACTTGGTGTTCTGATATTCTCCTTATTTCTATACTTGTCTTCTAATACAGACCACGTGTAATGGGAGGACATATATATTGTCCTACTTGAGTGTTTACATCGGCCTGACAATTGCATTTGTTTGGGTTAATATTAGCCCACTCCTTGGAGATGGACCTGGTGTCGCCCCTAATCAGGTTTCTGATCCTCTGTGGCTGCAACCTGGGCACTGGACTGTGGAATCATCACTGAGGGCACTTTGTGAGAACGAATCCACATCACACCGCTCTGAATCACTGGGTGCTGACTGGAGCATTTTCATTTGAAATAACAATGGCATCTTCTGTCGACTTTTCACTTGTACACTGTAAATAGAAACGCACACTGTTTTTAAGAAAGGTTGTATGCCCTTCTTTCTCATGAAGAGAAGTCTATTACGGGACCATACAGCGATGACAAAAGCTTCATACACTCCCCATAAGGGTCCATCTGCTTTCAACCCAGTAACAGGCTTCGTTAGTGGTTTGTTATGGTTTATTTAAGTTTGCTGAGCCTGTCAAGATAGAATTGTTTTTATTTGTTCTCTTATTCCCAAGGCTATTTAGTGGGAGGTTTTTTTTTTCCCTTCAAGTTTGGGAGACGGTAAAGAATACCAAAAACGGACAGGTGAATATGCCATTTATCATACCTAGCACATATTTTTGAATGCCTGCTTTGTATCAAGCAGTGCTGTAGGAAGCTGAGATATTAAAATGACAACATGGGATATTCCAGACCTCCAGGGTCTTGATAACTTTATGAAAAGGGTAAGCACATAAGAAAAAAATCTCATGTCATTATAAAAAAGCTGCCTTCATGGACAGATCTACACGCGGGGTATAGTGGGACCAGTGTCTCACTTGTACCGAATTTTACAAGGTGACTAGGCAGTTGTCAGGGAAGTAAATTATTTAAGAGTGGCTGGGGCATGACAAAGGAGATGGGAAGAGCAGGACGCTTAGGGATGATCCAGGACCTCATAAAGTTTTTATGCCACACTGAGTAGTTTTGAAATCAGTGAAGATGACAGGCAGCCATCTTGAGCAAATGGATACATTTTGTGTGTTTCATACTCCCTTGGCTAGCTGGATGTAGGGCAGATGGTAGAGGATGGGGAAGGAACAAGATGGAAACAAAGCACCCAGTAGAGAATATGTCCGAATAGTCTGGCGGTCTGGGGGTGTGGCCCTGGACAATGGCAGCAAAGCGCTGAATATGAACAACGAGTTATTTATGAAGTAGAACTTAAAAAAAAAGTATTGTAATCACTGACAACCACTAGCAGTGACATATTCTTGTGGATTCGGTGCCTGCTGGGTGACCTTTTCTACAGAAAGAGTAGCAATCCTGCCTGCTGTTCTATGGCTTTTTCTATTTGAGAAATTGGACATTATAGAGTTTTTAATGCAAACTATAAGTGGCTGTTATGTCACCAACCGAGGGCATTAGTCCCAAGATGCTGTGGCATTTGTCATCAGTTCTCAGGTTTTAGCATCTAGGAGCCCACTGACTCAGGGCCGTTGTATTTACAATTCAGGGGAGCTATTCTGCCAGGTGCTAGAGTCACGGGCAATGGGGTATCATGATTAAAAAGCTGGACGTTGGGTTGGAACCCAGATCTACTGTTTGCTTCAGCTCTCGTTTCTGAAACACATTTCATTGTCTATGAAATAGAGATAAGAGAACCTAGTACCGAGGGTTGTTATTGAGACTGAATGAGATGCTTGCTGAAATTAATGCATAAGTGGTAGAGCTAAGAATCCATTGTGGGTCTAGGGCAACTCTCCCTATAGACCCATTGTGGGTCTATCGTCGACTCTCCCTTTCTCTTTCTTTCTCTTTTATGTTTAACACATGCGTTATTTTCATTTTCTAAAAAATGCTACAATTTCTGTTTCTATTTCCCCTATGACCCAAGAGTTATTTCACAGCTTTTAAAAATCCAAGAAGAAAAGCTTTCTGTGCTTTGGTTTTGCAATTCATTTTCTACTTTTATTCCACTATCATCAGAAAATGTTGTTTATAGTATTCCTACCTCCTGGAATTTATTGTATTTTTTGTGAGCTAATCTATAGTTAATTTTGTCAATGTTCTATCTGGATTCGAAAGGAAAGTGTGTTCTTTATAATCAGTGTACAAAGTTTGTGATGTATCTAGATCTCCCGTGTTAATGACATTGTTTGGGTCTTTTAGATCTTTACTGAACTTTCGTCTACTTGCCCTGTTTTGGACTGAGAGGGGCATGTTGAATGACCTAATATTAGTACATTTCTATTTCTTCTTACGTCTTCTACAAAGGCCACTGCTGTGTTATTTGGGGCGCGCTCACAACTGTTGACTGTTCCTTGTGAACTCTGGTGTGCAGCATCAACCAGTTCTTTGTCTTGTTTTATGCTTTCAGTCTGCATTTTACCCTGTCACATACGAAGGTCAAAACTGGTACTTTTGGGGCACCTGGGTGGCTTAGTCAGTTAAGTGTCTGGCTTTGGCTCAGGTCATGATCTCTCGGTTAGTGGGTTTGAGCCCCGCGTCAGGCTCTGTGCTGACAGCTAGCTCAGAGCCTGGAGCCTGCTTTGAATTCTGTGTCTCCCTCTCTCGCTGACCCTCCCCTGCTCATACTGTCTCTGTCTCTCAAAAATAAATAAAAAACATAAAAAAAAATTTTTAACTGGTACTTTTTGCTATCATTGCTGTTGGTTTACACTTGCCTTGTATGCTTTACCATCTCTTTGTTTTTTGCCTTTTAAAACTACTTCATGTTAGGTGTGTCTTGTGTTCAGCACAGACTTGGGTTGTGTGGAGTCCACATTTCTGATTCGTACATTACACTCTGCCCAGCATGTAACCCAAGCTCCATTAACTATTTGTTTTCTTTTTCTTTCCTTTTTCCTCCACCAGAATCAAGACTCACCTAATGCCATAATCTTCCGCCCGTGCCCCCCCCCCCAGCTTTACTGAGGTATAATTGACAAGATCTTAAGATATTTAAAGTGTATAGCATGGTGAACTGATATACGTATACATTGTGAAAGTTCAAGCTCATTATCAGCAGTTCTGGGTCTATCTGGACTGAAGTCTCCTCCTGGACCCTCTGGCTTAGCTGGATTCTCATTTTCAGTCCTGCTCTGTGGTTCTCATACCTGCCAGGCTAGGCTCCCCCTACCACCTCATCAATGGTGGACTGAAGATGACTAATATAAAAGTTTAAAGATCCATTCCCTCTTCTGGCTTGACATAGGAAGTTACCAATATCTGAACTAAGGCCTGATGTGTCTTTAAAATAGAATTCAACGCCTTAGGAGGAAGTTATAGCGTATAGTCTGCAGCTGGAAAGAACCCAGAAATCCTCTGCTTAAGCTCTCTCCCCGGGCATGAATGTCTCCTACAGTAGTTCACATTTTCTAGTCTCTGTATTTTTCTGGTAATGGCAAACTGACACTGTCACCCACACCATAGGCTTGCATTCAAAGCCCAGCAAAACTGTGTACTAGCCATTTAACGTTTAGGACTTCTATAAGAATTGAACCTCAGTTTTAATCTACAGAATGGGGACACGGAGAGAAACTCAGAAAGCTATTTAGAGGACTAAGGATTACAGTTTCAAGGACCTGGCAGGTAACTAATGGAATCCCCCAAGCATGTGGCAACAGGAGTGCTGAGGAGAATTCATTCCCTTATACAAGGAGAAGCCTCGCCTGGGCTCCTGCAGATTAGAAACCTGCCTGCAGCAACATGAGCCTAATGACAGTCCCAGATCTATCCATTTTTTTAGAAAACCAGAGACCCGGCTTTTTAACATGAAATTCCCCAGTGATTCAACGTTGTAAGTAATTCAGATTTCTGTAACACGCTAGACAGACCGTATCTGCCGGCTGGGTACACCTGGAGGCTGCCACTTTGCAGTCTCTGGTCTGAAGTAAATTCGCATAATGCCCAGTGTAAGATGGGCACGCAATAAATTATGAATTCACCAGATCTAACACCTTAGACATCAAACTCTTGGAAGAAAGGACTTGTCTGATTTGGTAGCGAAGAGACCCGGAAAGATCAAACTCAGAGTAACCAGGGCATCAACTGAAGGCCCAGGAAAATCAGCAGAAATCGAGGGGGACAAAACAAAACAGGTTTGAGAGGCTTGTGGAAAAATGGGAGAATTCTGCCTCCTCGCCAGGCTGCCTGCTCCGACTCTGCTTTGGCTGATACTCCCCACTCTCTCCTACATCCGCTGCTCTGTGCAGACAGACCTGGCCTGGGAAGGGCTGGGGGAGTGGGGTGGGTCCTCCAGCTGCTGGAGGCAGAGAGGCTAGCCGCTTCCTTAGAGCGAACTTATTAGGAAGAGAATGAAAAGAGCTTTGAGCTCTGAGCCGAGGAGGCAACTTCACCCCCGTCCCTATTCCCTTTGGCTTTTCCCCATCAGCAACTCAGAGCGAGCCAAACACATCCCACTCGGGTAGGCTGCAGCTGTCCCACACATGTTACAAATAAGGGCCAGTAGAGCTGTCCCTATTTTTAGCATCTGAACGTGTCTGCCAAGGTCACCAAGATTCCCCATTTGCTGGCTCTGCTCTCTCCCTCTCCTCTGCATATCTCCCATTTTCCTCCCCGGCAGATGTCCTCTGTTCAGATGAGTTAAATAAGATGTCTGGGGCACAGGGACCCACACATTTGCTGGTCTTCCTGGACTCCTTATAACTGCCACGGATTGCGTGATATATCTGTCCGGTGGCATGAGAATTATGTCCAGACGTTGAGAAACAACATTCCAGGGTTGGATGAAAGCCACTCCCTTTTTCTCTCTTAAGCATAAAAAGAAGTTTAGAGCAGAAAACTGCATTAAAGATCCTCTCATCAAAACTTCCAAGTACACAGTTGAGGGAATGAGGCCCGGGGGTGGGGTGGGCAGCCTGATGTACTTACTACTACCTAACATTAATCAGGAATATTATCATCAAGGCGCCCGGGTGGCTCAGTCAGTTAAGCATCCAACTTCAGCTCAGGGTATGATCTCACAGTTCGTGAGTTCAAGCCCTGTGTTGGCTCTATGCTGACAGCTCAGAGCCTGGAGCCTGCTTCGGATTCTGTGTGTGTTTCTCTCTCTGCCCCTTGCCCACTCATGCTCTGTCTCCCTTTCTCAAAAATAAACTTAAACAAAAATTTTAAAATAATGATAAATATCATTATAGCTTATATTCATGAAGGTTTTCCTGCCCTCAGCACTTCATGCAGATTTCCAACTCAGTGAGGTATCTGTTTCAATTATTCCCATGTTACAGATGACAGCACTCAAGTTTACTGGTTTAAGAAACGTGCTCAAAGTCACATAAACTAGCAACCGTAGACCCAGGGAAGGCACGTAGCGTCTTGACTCCAATTATTCAACTATTTCCAGAACCAAAGCTCAGTACACAGATTAGTCGGGGGGATAAAAGAAAGGAAGAACGTTGGAGGAAGGGAATGAGGGAGGCCTGGTTTGAACAAACAACGTTATCTCTGTGGGGCCCCTTCAGGCTACTCTTTGGAAACCGTGGAGTGTTATCAGAACACAGGCGCAGCTCGGGCCATGCCAGAGGAGATCTCGGGCCTCTTTACCTGTTCTCCGGATCAGCCAAGGCCATACTCCGAGTGACATAACACATCTTGAGGGGGATGCTTTTCCGATCTCTGTGGAAGGAGAAGGCCTGCGAGGACAGGGGGTCTGAGGAGCCACCCCCTAACCGAGGCGATTCTGGCGGAGGCGTTTCCCAGCCGATCTCCGATACCGGGGAGCCTTTCTTCACGTAGGGTGTGGCTTCTCGCATGTACTTGACTGCAAAGAAACAGACAACAGAGATTTTAGGTACAGCGGGGCTGGATTTCTGGAAGGTCTGATTGCGTTTTTCGAAACTTGCATTAGATGAAGTCTTAATACGGAACTTCTAAACTCTGAGCAAGATCCACAATTTCTGTGCCTCTCAAAATAGTTTTCTTGTTATTTAAATTTTATACCAAAGTGGTTTTTAGATTGCTATTATGATGACCTGAACTTGAGAATTACTTTCAGCTTTTTTCAACTCTGATCACTTTTATCTTTTCTGATTATAAGCTGCATTCTGGGGAAGGGAGTGAAAGACAAATGGGCAAAGAAAAATTGAAAGCATAACTTAGGCTCGAAGGCACACAATTGTTCAATACAGAGGTGGGGAATTTGGTAGCCACATTCTCTACCCATGGCATCATGGGAAGCAAGAATAGGATTTTCAATTTAATACCGCTAAGCACATATATGCCAAAAAAAAAAAACCACCCAACATAAAAGATACTTATTTTGCAATGGAAAAAAATTTCTAAGAGCAAAAATACCTTCTAAAAGAGCTGAAAACTAGGACCAACCGAAATGTCCATAAGAAGAATAATAAACTGTAAGACAGCCATACAGTCATTTAAAAAAATGAGATAGCTATAGATGTGCTGATGTAGAAAGACCTACAAGATCTATTATTAGTTTAAGAAATGGTAGAAATAAGTACATATACTCTAATCTCTTGCATATAAATCATAAATACGTAGCCTTGTATATATATAACTATTTCTAGATAGAAACATAAGAAAATGTTAACAGCGGTTAGCCCTTGGGCGTGGAAATAAAAGCCAAGCTGATGGAGAGATAGACTTTACTATTCATTTATCACTCTTTTATACCATTTTTATGTTTAGCCAATATGCATATATTACTTTTATAAAATTAAAAACAATAGTTCAAGAGCTGAGTGGAGCAGATTAAAATCCTTCTCTTTGATGGGTTTCCTTGGTCTTAATAAGTTATTTGCCAAGGTGACTGGGTGCCTCAGTCGGTTAAGGTCTGACTCTTGATTTAGGCTCAGGTCATGATCTCATGGTTCATGAGTTTGAGCTCTGGATCGGGGTCTCCACTGAAGGCACAGAGTCTGCTTGGGATTCTCTCTCTTCCTCTCTGCCTCTTCCCTGCTCATGCTTGCTCACGTTCTCGATCTCTCAAAATAAAAAAAAATATATTTAAAAAAAGAAGTTGTCTGCCTATTCTGAATTTAAACATTTGGTCCATAGACAGCTTTTAAATCGACAGGGCAACTAGATTCTTGGAACACGCAACATGCACTTCCATATCCTTCCCTCTATCACTCGCAGTCTGCTTCTGTGCTCCTCTAGGGGGGAGGGAGGAATTGGTGAAGTTCCTCACCAGTATCCGTTATTACAAATGTCAGTGGACTGGAATGGGTACAAACTAGAGGACAATTAACTACAGATCTTTGATGATTCAAGTCCACAAACTAATGCCTTCACTGTGCAAGACATGAAGCCAGGTTTACAGAGATGGCAAAATCAACAATAGACAGTTTCCATAGTCAAGAATTCAAAACCCTGGGTGACTATAGTGGATGCTGCTGGGTGCCGTCAGATCCTTTCCACCAGCCCGAGCACGTATTTCCTAGCTGCTGTGTGTGGGCTGAGAACAACTCTTAGCTGCCCACCTGCTCTGGACAACAGCTGTTAAGCCAACAGAAGCCACCAAGTCTGTGAAGCTACCGAGTAGCTGCCTGATCACCCAGACAGAGGCTCTGCTTCTCAGGAACCCCACCCAAGGCAGTGACATAATGCAAGCACGAAAACAGCGCACAAGGCAGAACAAGCTGAGTGTTATAACAGGAATAAAGGACGTGGGAAGAACTCACGAGGGGACTGCATCTAGACGGATCAGGGACAAGTTAGGTTCACAGCAATTTAATAAGCAGGCCAGACACCCCAAGATGCATGCAGTACGGGCAGGTACTGCGGCACTCAGCCACAGGCATCAAAAATAGCCACACTAACTCAAGACAGAGGAGATGTCATTTAATATCAACACATCTTTGAAAAGGGGCTTTCAGGGTTTTAACTGAATATAAGTGCAGTTAGGAGAAAACGGCCCCATGGTCACCACAAATCTGTTAGCACACACTGCAGTTACACAAGAAGAAAGGGCATTTGTGGGCAGCGTATTTTAAGGAATATTGTTTACTTGTGGGCAACATATTTAAAAAGGAACACAAACATACCTCAGAACAAATGCAGACAATTTAAGGGGACAGATTTAAGCTGTCCAAAGCTAGAATAAATAGACTTGTTTTGAAGACACTAATTTTTTTTTTAATCTCTAAAAATGTTCTGGTAGAAGCTAGACCACGGCTTAGCTTTGTATAGAATCATACTTGTTGATATACAGGAAGTTCAAATATAGCTCAGATGGCTTGCAGGTTCTCCTTCGGTTGCATTGTTATCCTTCTGGCTGGAGTAGGAAATGAGT
>PJEM01002265.1:0-208014 GCA_004023845.1 Helogale parvula
GTGGTTAGGTTTAGGTTAGGAGCTTGGGCTCTGTGGTCAGGTAGATAGAAGGAGGCCTAATTCTCAGTCTGTCATTCACTGGTTCTGTGATTTGGACAGTTTATGTTTCCTGGTGGGCAAAATGGGAACGACAGTGCTGTCTTCCTTAAGGGCATTGACTGCATCTCAAAACCTTCCACGTACGATGTAAGCACCAGTCATGGCCGTCCTGGTGGAGGCATCGAGGCACGGAGGCCGATGGGACATGCTCTGAATCCAGGTGCCTGGCTCTTCTCTGGGGCATCACTTGCACTTTGTGCAGGTTTGAGTCAATGACCTAACCTTGCTGGGCCTCAGTTTTCTCCGCTGTGAAATGGGGATGATAAGGTCAGTGCCCACCCAGGAGATCACATGAACACCTGGTACATCTGTGTTGGCTGCTTTGGTGTGGCTTGGGGGTGACCATGAACATCGAAATTCCTCTTGTCCAGGCGCTCCTTTTCTTTTCCTCCCACTGTCTTGGGTTGTCAGGCCCGCAGAGATCATTGCCCGCTAACGTTGTTTAAAGGGGGGCTCGTAGGCATCTCTGGAAGATCATCAGACACCTGTCCAGAGGAAGCTGCATTTCTCCGGGGGCTGGCAGGTCATCACAGACTGGATGACCGAGCTCTGGGTTAAGGCTCAGACAAGTGGCTCCGTTGGCCAGAAGAGGAAGAAGTAACACAGCCTGCACTGCTGTAACCAGCTGCTTTCCAAACCTCTGGGTGCAGGGGTGAGGGTCCAGGGTCTTTAGGGTCAGGTGAGGGAAGGCTTCCTAGGCCGTGGGGTAGGACCATGTGGGGGTGGGGTAGGTGGTCCCGGGCCCCACCTCAGATGACACTCTGACCCAGAGGTCAGGCCTGGAGCATAGGAATCAGGCGTTACGGTGGTGGTGGTTTTACAGTAATGTGCACTTTAGGGGGTACTGCATTCAGGTGGTTGGGGTAGCCACTGTGGTTAACGGTGAACTGAGCAGTGGAGGCTCCTGCCTCTCATTGTGGATAGCCTATTCCCCCAAATGGCCTAGATCCCCATCTTCCCTGGCACTCCTGGAGCCCTCAAGGCCACCCCTACGAGCCCATCTTTTGTGGTGGGGGATGCTTGTCTTGCCTCAGCAGTCAGCCAACAAGGATCAGTTTGGGGCTGGTGGTCAAGAGGGCACAGGGTCGGAAGACCTGCATCTCGCCCTTTGCATGTTTCAGGGTCGCTGGGGAGACAGAGACTCAGTTCCCCTGTGATGCAGCCTCCCGGGGCACATGTATAAAATGAGGTGGCTGTTGTCAGTTCCTGTGACCCCACCTAGGGTCTCTGAGGGGTAGTGGCTGTTCCGGGTTGATGTGTGAACAGACTTGAACACAAAAGCACGACACATTTGCGTGAGGTGTTTACTTCTTAAAAAAGGATTTGAATCATGTCATTGGCACTGGTGGTGGCCACCGCTGGTGCCGTTCCTTAGTAATAGCATAAGGATGGGATTTCCTTTGGGATACTTTTAGTCCTGGGCACAGGGGATGAGGGCCTGATATGGATGGGCTGGGCAGCCAGAGGCCCCAGGACACACCTGCAGTACATCATAGTGACTTTAGCCATGATTTGCTCTCCCTGAGCCTTCTAGGAATGCACCAACCCGGGCTGGTTGGGGCAGGTCTTTGGGCTCATTCGGAGAGATTGGAAAAAGGAGCTGTGCTGTGTTCAGCCCTTGTTGTGAGTAGTGACACAGGCCTCGGACCACAGCCTTAGAGATGGTGACATTGGGTCTGGGAAGCTTCCTGTCCCTCCTGTCCCTCCCTCTGCGAGCCGTGTCTTCCATTATGCTCCGTGCTCAGGTTGGCCTCTGCACACCCAAGTGTGGGAGACGGCTGCTCTCCAGACTAGGCACAGATGTGCTGATCAGGGCCCGGAAGTGTTCCATCGTGGAGGTGACAGAGCCAGTTGGGAAGGCAGTGGGAGTCCTCATTAGGACCAGCAGAGTGGGTGGTGATGCTTGGATGCCAGAGCAGACTGTCCAGACTTGGGTGTCAGTTCCCCCACTTCTTACTCCTGCCTCTGCTCTGTCTTCTGAAAAGCAGATGCTAGCAGGACCACCAGGTAGGGTTGTTGGGCGCAGCTGACGCAGGCCAGGGGCTCAGAACAGTGCCTGGCAGAACTGGCAAGTGATAAATGCAACCTTGCTTTGTGATTTTCCCCTGCCAGGTGCCAGCAGGAAGGCGCCATCGCTGCCAGCCATCGTTTCTGACGGGCAAACGGAGAGGTAGGTGGAGAACCTCTCCATTCAGCTGCAGCTGATGACCCGAGAGGGGAACGAGCTGCGGAAGCACCTGGCCGCTGCCACATACAGGATGACCTTGGACCCGAGGTAGTGGTCACCACCTGCTTTCCTGCCCAGGCCCAACAGACAAGCACTACTCTTCTGATGCCTTTGCGGCCCCCGCATGCTTCTCCTTAGCCCGAGGTCCATGTGACACTGCCGGCATGTCCTTTTATCCCGGTCCCCACTACTCTTTGAAACACTGTGCCTGGACCCTGGATGGCGCAGGCTGCTTATGCTTCCTCCAAGCCAACCTGGAGCCCGTGGCTTGAGCACACACACACACAGACTGAGAAGTGTAGGCATGTCTGACAGATACCAGTCCTCTGTAGAGACCATTTTCAGGGTGGTTGTGGGAGCAGCTGCTGAGGTCCGGTCCCACTTTGGTGCCCCCTCACGGGTCAGTTGGGTGGTCTTGGGGTCACCACTGCCCCTCTCTGGGCCTCTGCCCTCCAGCACCACGACAGTGTGCTTCCTCTCTGCCTGCTGCTTGCACGCAGCCCCTGTCCTCACAGAGACTGCGATCCCACTGCTGAGCCCTCCACCAGCCCCGGCTGCGTGCACGCGTGTGTGCCCACATCTGCGTGTCTGTATGTCTGCATGTGCGTGTGTCGCTCCTCCTCCCTGGTACATGGGTCGTTCTATGTTCACACATTAATCCTTCCCTGCCACATGTGTGTGTTAGGAGGGCCTCCTCCACCTGGCTTGTCTGTCGTTTCAAAGAAAACCTTTGCTTCTTTTGGGATTCAGCGGTAGATGCCAAGGAAGGATGTCCATGGGGTGGGGCAGAGGGAGAGTCTTTACCCATCTGCACAGTCCAGAAGGGCTTCCTAGAGGAGGAGGGAGACCGTGTGAGTCATCCTTCCAGGGGTTGTCAGTAGGGGCTCTGAGGGGAGGGGGATTTCCTTTAGGGGTGTTGGAGCCGTGGCCTCTTCCTGAGGAAGGTACCTCTGAGGGGATGTCCGGGCCTCACACCTGTTCTTTCAGGCTGTGTTGATGAAGATATAGTCCTGGGACAGCACAAAGGCAGGGCCAGTGGAGACCCAGTGTGCTAGAGTCCATATGGTCCCTGGCTGCTTTCCTGCTACCCAGGTGGAGCACAGAGTTACACAAGCCCGTGTGGCTGGCAGAGTATGAAGTCTTTCCTGTCTGACCCCGTATGAGAAAGGCTACTGACACCAGCTGTAGGGCTGGAGTCACTCAAATTTGAGTGTGCACTGCCTTCACCAGGGGGCTTGTTCAAGCACAGCTTGCTGGCTAGGCCTCTCTCCCTTCCAGGTGTCTGATTCAGGGGCTCTGGGGCAGACCTGGGGTTTGCAGTTCTCACACGTTCCCAGGTGAAACTAACACTGTGGGTCTGGGAACCCCACTCTGGGAAGCATTGCTCCTGGCCAATGTTCTCAACCATGGCAGCATGCTGGAATTCCCGGGGGAGTTACAATAACACATCCTGACGTCTGGGTCACATCCCCAAAGATGCTGATGCATTTGGTCTAAGCCTAGGTATTTTAATGTGTGCCCAGGATTGATGAACAGTTTCCTAAAAGAGGAGAAGCTTCATCGTAGGTTCAGGTGTGCCCACTGCGTGTGAAGGCCTGTTGCACGGTCTCCCAGGAGCTCATAGAGAGGAAGACAGTACCTTCTTAGCTCTCCAGGCTCAACGGAGCACCAGTGACCAAGGCCTTCCATCCTATGGGTCTGGTTTTTCTGGGGAGGCCAGGATGTTGAGCAGAACAAACGCCAGGTGGTTGTGGTGCATCGGAGCCAGTGTGCGGGGACACGGGGCTGGAGGTGTCCTGGGGCAGACACCTTCCTGGTGGGGTGGCCCCAGGGCCCGTGTTCACTGGCGCTGTCTGGGTCAGGCCCTACCTCAGGCTGAATCCTGACTACGAGAGGCTGCAGATGCAGTGTGTGCGGGTCGTGTCGGACCTTCAGATCCTGAAGCAGCAGCACGCCAGCGCCTTAAAGAGGTTCGAGGAGGCAGCCAAGGAGACTGACTTCTACCAGTGAGTGGGCCCTGCTCTTCTTTGCCTCTGGGCTAGGAGCCAGCGGTCGTGGTGCTGCCATGACTGCCGCATAGCAGTTAGTGGGCCTTCAGGAGGCGGCTTTGCGACTTTGGGTCTCCAGTGGTGTTTCTAAGTGTGGTGGGACATGTGAACCCTTCACACCAGCGAGTGACCGCCTTGGAAGCACAGCAGGAAGGAAAGGGATCGGGCCAGTCAGGTTGCTGGGCTCCTGAGCTGCTGGGCCGGGGCTGTGCTGCAGCTCCTGCTGTAGGAGAGGCGGGTGGCTTGTTCCCCTTTGGTCTCCTGGGGCCCCTTGAGGGTGTTGGCCTGCCATCCCGGCCCACCTGCTGACCTTTGCCCCGCCTCAGCACTCAGAGGTGCAGGGTCTCCACCAGGTAAGGGCTCATCCCTCACCTTGGCCTTCATCCATGTGCCCTTTGTGATGTCAGGTTTTTGAAAAGTGGTTTGGGTCCCCCCGGCATTTGGCTGATACTGAGCCTCAGCCTGCCATTGAGTGCCGCTGTCCCGGTGCTGGGGGCTCCCCCTGAGAGAACTGGGACCTGGAGGGGCTGGAGAGGGTGGGGGCTGGCTGGGGTTCACTGTGTGTGCCGATTACAGCACACTCCATAGCCGGCTCCTGAGCACGCAGACCCAGCTGAGGGACGGCGTGGACGTGCTGAGGCGGGAGAACAGACAGCTGTTGCGGGAGCATCACCTGCTGCACCAGCGGTGGGAGCACGTGACGCGGCTCCATGAGGAGGACCAGAAGGAGACTGGTGACCTCCGGGCCCAACAGCAGCAGGTACAGCTGGGCGGAGTGGCTGGGGCACCCTCTTACCCACTCATCCATCCACTCACCCATCTTCCCTTCCAACCTCTCACCTCCCAATCATTTTCTTATCATCCATCCTCTTTCTCATTTATCCTTCCCCTCATCATACATCCTCCCACCCTTTCTTTTGTAGAAAGAAGAACAAAACCCAACACCAAAGCAAAACCGGGGTGGCTGAGAGAGGGACACGGCTGGGCACCGCAACATGGAGCCGTTCAAGTAAACATAAGCAACCAGTACTTAGAAAAGGCTTGTAAACGTGTGATCTGAAAGCTTGTCTTGGCAGCATCTCTGCTCAGCTGGCTAAAGAAAGTGGTGTCGAACCGTCTATCGAAAGTCTTTTGTCTTTTTTTATTTTTTCTTAAAGCACAGGTGTGAGAGGAGGCAGTCCACTGGCCGGGGCCTGTAACTGAGGCGCTCAGTCTACAGAGGAGATGCTTCCGGAGACCATGTGCACGTCCTTCCCCTTGTACTTCCGGTCACTGAAAGGAGCGGGCCTAAAGGTCACGCCAGCAGAGGAGCATCGGCGACTTCCGGCATGGCACTGCTCTACAGCGGGCAGGCTGGGATCCACAGGACTCTGTTTTGTTCTTGATGGACCATCGCCAAGACTGAGTGCAAATGGTCGACAGGGCTCCTCCCTGGACGACCCCTGCGAGAGAGCCCAGACACATCCCTGAGTTCAGAGAAGGACCCCAGGCCGGAGGCCGCTGAACCCATATTTACTCTTTCTGGTTCTGAGCAGCTTGGCCTGCCTTCCTCACTCGCTTCCTTCAGCAAGAGATTGGGGAAGAGAAAGAAAACAGCTGAATGCAAACAACTTTGGTTTTATAATCTGTCCTTCTGCTCAGCTGTTGAGTAGGATGCTGAAAATGTGGGCTGAAATGAAGGTTGGTGTCAAAATATGCCAGGCGTAGGGGCGCTTGGGTGCTCAGCTGGTTAAGCGTCCAACTCTCGGTTTTGGCTCAGGTCATCATCTCATGGTTTCATGGGTTCGAGCCCTGTGTTGGGCTCCATGATGACAGTGTAGAGCCTGCTTAGGAATCTCTCTGTGTCCCTTCCCCACTCGTGCTGTCTCTCTCAAAATCAATAAACTTAAAAACATTTTTTTCTTTGCCAGGATTTGACAGCTCACTCCCGCCGCACACTCCCACCACAGGCCCTGGTGGGGTCTGCCTAGGCCTGCAGCATGGGACGGGACACACGGGAGGGCGGTCTAAGGAGCCAGGGCACCCCAGAGGCAGTGAAGAGTTCCAGGCAAGGTGACAATGCATCCCCAGGTATGGCCCGGCCCAGCCCTGCCCTGCAGGCTTTCGACACCACAGGTTCCCACAGACACTAGCCCAGAGCTCTCGGGGTGCTCCGAGAAGCAGCACTGGGAGACAAAATGGGCCCTGGCAGGTCCCCACAGGGTATGGACAGAAATAGGGAGGATTTAGAACCTTCGGTGGAATGTGACAAGAGTCATATTATGTCTGTCGAAACTACGAGAAGAAAGTCGAAGCTTGAATTTTATAAGTGTAGGAGTTTTCGGTTATCATTTCTCTAGTCATCACTGCTGTATGTGACTAAATACTGGTCTATGGCGGACCAGAGACGGACACTCCATGCGCACACACAGAAGCTCCGAGCTTGGTTCCTGAGACCAACGGTTTTGCATGAGAAGCATGACACGAGATCACAACGGTCCCTACACGTGAATTAAAGTCACTGTCCTCGCTCCCGGGACCCCAGTGTTATGAGCCCCGCTCCGAAGAACTGACTTGATCAGAGCCTGAAAGCCACAGAGTGAAATGCTGCTTTCGGTTTGCTGCGCTTCAAAGACCAAAGCTGGTAAGAAGCGGCTTGTTCTTCGCCAAACCGGATGGCAAGAGCGGACGGCCACGGCCACCCCGGGATCACGGGGGCTCTGCCGCTCCGCACCTGCGCTGAGACGGACGAGCGGCTGCGCGGGTCAACATGTGGGGGACAAGGCCAGGGCACCCCTACCTGTGAAGTATCTAGCCGGCTCCTGAGCGAGCAGACCCAGCTGAGGGACGGCGTGGACGTGCTGAGGCGGGAGAACGGACAGCTGTTGCGGGAGTGTCACCTGCTGCAGCAGCGGTGGGAGGACATGACGCGGCTCCATGTGGAGGACCAGAAGGAGATTGGTGCCCTCCGGGCCCAACAGCAGCAGGTACAGCCGGACGGGGTGGCTGGGGCACCGTCTTACCCACTCATCCATCCATTCATCCATCTTCTCCATCCAACCTCTCACCTCCCAATGATTTTCTTATCATCCATCCTCCTCCTTCTCATTTATCCTTCCCCTCATCATACATCCTTCCACCCTTTCTTTTATAGAAAGAAGGAACAAAACCCAACACCATAGCAACACCACGGTGGCTGACAGAGGGACAGGGCCCAGCACCACAACATGGAGCCGTTCAAGTAAACATAAGCAACCACTAATTAGAAAAGGCTTGTAAACATGTGATCTGAAAGCTTGTCTTGGCAGCATCTCTGCTCAGCTGTCTGAAGAAAGTGGTGTCGAACCGTCTATCGAAAGTCTTTTTCGTTTTTTTATTTTATCTTAAAGCACATGTGTGAGAGGAAGACAGTCGTCTGGCCTGGACCTGGAACCAGGGCCCTCGGTCCACAGAGGAGATGCTTCCAGAGTCTATGTGCACAGGTCCTTCCCCTCGTACTTCCGGTCACTGAGAAGGAGCGGGCCTGAAGATCACGCCAGCAGAGGAGCATGAGCGACTTCCGGCATGGCACTGCTCTACAGCGGGCAGGCTGAGATCCACAGGACTCTGTTTTGTTCTTGATGGACCATCGCCAAGACTGAGTGCAAATGCTGGACAGGGCTCCTCCGTGGACGACCCCTGCAAGAGAGGCCCAGACACACCACTGAGCACCTAGGAGGCCGGGACCCAGCCCAGGTCACCTAGTCGCCCTGTCCCTGTGAGCACCAGCTGAGAGGCAGGAGAAGGGCAAAGAGGGGTGGGACTTGCAGACAACGCCGCACACACTCCGGGAAGCATGGCAGCACCAGAGAGGCCCACGGGGCAGTGGGAGGAGGACTGTGCGTGGTGAGTCCCGCTGATGAAGTCTGAGACCAGAAGGGTCCCCCACACACTGCTGTCCCATGCTCCACATCCGCCCCCACAGCCTGGTGTCCCAGCCGGAGGCCCCATCCCCCACAAGGCCCCGCCAGGCACCCACCTAGCGGGTCACCTACTTGATGTGTTTGGCGCTCTTGTACAGGATGAAGAGGACAATGGGGTAGATCGGCATGTGGTGCAGCCGATCATGGGGGGCGATGTCCAGGAGACCGTGCCGGTTCTGAGGGGGAAGGGGGAAGAGTAAGTACCCGGGGACAGGCAGGCGGCGGGGGGCTGAGCCTCAGAAACACGGACACCCTGCTGAGGACACCGCCTGCCTTTCTCTGCCACTGCTGGGTCCCGGCTCTCCCACACTGCTCTCCCTCACTCCATCAACCAACACGAAGGTCTCACCCCTGAACCAGGCAGCAAGACTGTCTTCCACAAAGACCACAGAGGGATGACTATGGTGAGCTTTACCCCAGAAAATCCCCACAAGCTGTCAACCCTGATGGTGGTCAAGGCTAGGAGCCAGGCCAGAGTGGGATCTGGACGACCCGCCTCAAAACTTCCTTTCCTGCCTCTGCCCAGATACAGGGAACTTCTTAACGCCCAACCCCAGGCGGGCCTTAAGCCTCACCTCTGCCAGACTGAGCAAATGAAGACGTGGAGTTTCTGCAGGGCCCACCTGGGGAAGGGCAGCGCGTGTCTCTGAGTGGCTGTGACTCATCGAGCATCCCGGTGGAGTGTGAGCCAAAGACAGACCACGGGCCCTCTGCATGTGGCTCCCCAATGCCTGAATGCTGCAGTGAGGAAGCCTAGTGCTGGCCAGCTTTGTAACTTCCCGGGCCCCCCCTAACCGGAGCACCTCCACCTCCCTCATTCAGTGAGGACACCAAGGAGCACCCACCCCCTCCATGGCTGTTGATTCAATACACCTTCCAGATTTCCCTACTGTACCTCATGTTGCCTGGCAAACGGTCCCAGTGCCTTCAAGAGCCTTAAAGACACAGATGTGGCTCAAAACCCTGTCAGGGGCAGGGGCCCTGAAGGAACTGGGCACCTATACCCAGAATAAGGCAAACATAGACGTGTGCACACAAGCAGAGCAGAGGCAGGCCCTGCTGTAGAGTCCATCGGGTGGGTCTTTCCTAGAGTTCAAAGCTCTCATCAGAGGTCCTCAGAGGGACAGAGGTGACAAGTGTTCAGGGATTGATACCTGTTGGTGACCGTGGGAGCACACACAAGCACTGGGGGCAACCATCGAGGAGGGCAACTTGGACTAAACGGACACAGGCAAGGGGCGAGCTCACCAAAGGCCCAAGACACACACAAGGCAGAGATCCAAAGTCACAGGGCGTCCAAGCCCAAATGCTCAAACCTAATCCTTGCTCTGAGGCAACAGGTACCTTTTCTGTGATCTCCCTGATGGAAGCCACTGTGGTCACATCAAAATGGCCACTCCTCCGCTTGTAGTCGACAAACAGGCAGTCTTTGACGCCCCGCTCGATGGCCTGCTGGGAGGCCTTCATCGCCTCTGCAAAGCACAGACACAGGAATGAGGATACCCCCTGGCGTGGTGAGCTGTCCTGGCACATCTGGGCAAGGACAGTGGACAGAGGAGCCGTCCCGCCATCCTTATTTCCACAGAAAGATCGGGGAGGCACACACTGATGTGGCCCAAGTGGGGAGGGCTCGGAAACACCGTGGCACCCAGCCCCGGGACCCAGGTGGACACAAGCCAGTGCGCACAGAGGGTGCCCCTTACCGAGGGGGCATCTGCAGAACTTTCCGGGTGCCTCGTTCACCAGCATCTCCTTCACCACGTCCAGTAAAGGCCCCAGAATGAGAACGGGCCTCAGGGAGGTGCAGTCTACCTTCTGGACCCGCTGATAGGCAAGGCTCACGGAATCTGAGGGAGACAGGGGCACGTGCCTGGAGCAGAGGGAGGGAGGCCAGGGGTCCCCTGCTGCCCTGACCTTTCTCAGCCCAGGCACCTCTGCGCATTTTAGGCCACAGGTCCACAGGTGACGCTTCAGCTGAAGCCACCGTGGCAGCAGAGCAGGACATGGGGGCAAGGACTCAGGTGGCAGTGCAGAGGTCAGGGCAGACTCTGGAGGAGACGGGGCCCTTCGGCACAACCCTGAACCTCATGGAGACTCAGACTCTCATCTATGAAGCCGCAGTAGCAAGACAAAACACCTCATGGGGCTGGAGAGGTGACAAGTGGTGGTAATTCACATCGAGCCCACCGGAAGGACTGGTGTGGGGGTGTCTGCCCTGCACCCACAAAGTGTCAGGGGCCCACACAAGTTTCACCCTCCTCTGGGGGGAAGCAGGGCTTTCCTGGCCTCCATATTATTGCTAGAGGATCTTCTGCGAGCCTGATGGATGTGGTGACCGTGTAGGCTGTGTGTCGGGCCACAGGGCCTGTGGCCTGGGTGTCACAGCCGGTAGCAAGTGACCCAGGGGGTCTAGGGACAAATAAGGACTCCAGCCTCATATCAACACTCATCTGAAACTTTAACCAAAAACATCTTGGTTTTCTGGGGAATGGTGCTAATATAAAAAATATGAGCAAGAATATAAATATTAAAATATGAGCTTCTGTTGCATAGGCAGCCTGGGCCAGAGGCACTGAGCCCCTGCATGCCGAGGACAGGCCCGCTCTCTGCTAGAGCTGGGACTCTAACTCTGAGCCACATGGCCATGCCCCCACCTAAGACCCAAGGGGACCCCCCCACTGTGCGAGGCCAGGAGCCTGGCCTAGAGGGACTTTCAGAGTGGGCCTTCAGGACAACGATGGCAGGGGACCACTGCAGGGACACTGACCTCTGGCCACTTCGGCTTCCCCCGAAAAGCCTTGTCCAGGAAAAGTCAGCAGAGCTGTCCCTGGGGCATGTCCTCAGGACACGTCTGTTGCTGTCTGTGTCACTTTTGTATCTGGGGGGGCAGGGATAGTGCGGAGAACACAGGTTTTGTATCAACTGTGTGTTCGTCCACGTGTGTCTCTGCCTGTGTCAGGACAGGAGGGTCTGGGTCTGGCTGTGTGAGTGTGTGTGTGTGTGAAATGGTCAGTTCCCTTGGGAGGGGCCACTAGTCCTGGAGAAAAGGCTGGCACCACTCCTCTGAGCCCACCTATGCTCAGGAGCAATAGAGAGCATTGGTAGCCTCACTGTATGTGTGACGGGGCCCATGGCCACTTACATGCCCACTGTGGTCAAGGTGGACAGGTCAATCCTGAACAGGGAATTATAGAGCCCATGAGTGATGGGCTCTGCCATGGTGGGGTTGTGGGCTTGGTCCTCAGGCAGCAGGGTCCTGGAGGCCCCAGGCAAGGATTGCTTTCCAACCCTGCCGCCAGCCCCCAACAAGAGGAGGAAGTATTTTAGACCCAAACATCACCTTTTCCAGTTCAGCAGAGTCCAATGCCAGCCACCTCTTCTCCCTGCCCCCAAGGACCCGGCCATTCTTCCCCCTGCCCTCCATCAAGGCCATGAGCCATGATCACACCAAGGTGGGGTGAGGAGGGGGCGCATGGAGAATGCACACACACGATGAACTCCACCCCATGCTCAGCTGAGGCTCTGGTCTCATTGATAACAATGACCCTACAACGGGACTCGGTTTCTATACCTCTAAAATGGTCATAGGGACAGCTCCTGGCTGAGAGACCCTGGTTGCAAGCCCTGCGTGGGATAGGACTCACGTGCATGATCCTTCACCCCTGAGAAAAGTACTCCTTTAACAAAGAAGAAATGGGGAGCACTCCCTGGGAAGAGAGGGGGCAAAGGAGCACCAAAGCCTTGAAAAATCTGTCAGACTGCACACACATCTGTCTCAACCGGACTGTCCTGTTCTGGAGAGATGGAATGTTGGGGAGGGAGTCCTGACCTCTCGCGGGCTCAGAATGGACTCTTGTTCCATGGTGAAGGGTGATTCCTAGTGGTCCACCAACCACCATGGAGCACGCAGAACTCCCAAGAGAAAGCCCCTTCACCAGTCCACAGGATATGTGCAAGTCAGCTCTGCCCTCTGGTGGCTGCATGAAGAACTGCAGCCCATGGAAGGAAAGGTCAGACAAACGTCACTCATCACCCACCCTCTCTGTTCAGTCATTCCTTGCTCACAGAGGGCTACTTTGTTCAGGTGCTATGAGAGACCAGGAGACACAGTTTAATGCTCTGAATCCCCCAGGCTATATCCCTGAGAGTCGTCCCCTGCTTCCCCCGCTTTTCTCATATCCTGGGCTGATAGATCCGGAGAATTTGTCCTGGGTGCCTCCCCGTGTCAGGGTTCTCCTGGCTAATTGTCCCATCTCTATTTGTCCACAGAGGCTGGCTCAGTACTATGTCCCTGAAGAAGCCAAATGTCAACTGCTGCTGGGTCCTGAGCAACCGCCAGGTGCCAGACTCTAGCTGGACCCTTTACGTGGACCGTATCTCCTTACTTTGACTCACTGGTACAAAGGGTCCATCTTCACTTTCTTATAATGGGAAGAAGCAGATTCAGTGACCTTCTGTAACCTGCCAGAGGTGGCACAGCCTGGTTCAAACATTGTTCCAGCTGGCCCCAGAGCATCTTAAGCACGGTGTCCCTGAGGAACCCAGTGCATTTTCTGCCCACGATACCCACAACTGTGGATTAAGCCTTGGACAGTTTCTGCCAGGACTGTTACTCTGAAGGTGACTCTTGGCCAAGCCTCAGGTCCCAGGACTGCTTAATGTGTCACCCAGAGGTTCCGGCTTTGTCTTTGACCATAACCCACATCCCGTCCAGGACATGCTTGATCCTGGCTCAGCCAGGACACAGCATCCGACACCCAACCCCCAGTCCCAAGCTTGGCACAGGCTTCCTCCAAGGTCCCTGGCATGTGCATTATACAGGAGGTGGTGACCCTGGGGCAGATTCTTCTTTCTAGATGAAAAGACTGAGGGCCCCAATGGCCCAGATGCCTCTCTGCCTGGAGAGGTAGAACAGAGCTGAGGATCCCAGCCTATAATTACCTTCTATTGCTTTGAGTAGCTGAGCTCGGTCCAACCTGGCCAGGGCTCTGATATCAAGGAGGCAGTAGCCCTGCTGGGCCCAGACCACTAGGAGCACCCCTGGGCCCCTCAGTCCACACGCAGGCCTTCCATGCAGTCAGCAGGGCCCAGCCATTCCTCCTCCTCCTCTTCTGCTTCTGCTGCTTCTTCTTCTTCTTTAATGTTCACTTATTTATTTTGAGAGAGTGTGAGGGCATGTGCATGTGCAGAGAGAGAGGGAGAGAGAATCCCAAGCAGGCTCCGCACTGCCAGCACGGAGCCTGATATGGGGCTCGATCTCATGAAGTGTGAGATCATGACCTGATCCGAAATCAAGAGCCGGACTCCTCACCGACTGAGCCACCCAGGCGCCCCATGTGGCGATTCTTTAATAAACTACTGCTAATGGAGACCAGGACGTGGCCACCACGACAGAGGCCTCGGCAGAGAGAAAGGGTTCTCATATTCCTCATGTCTCCAGTGGCTGAATTGCTCTCACGTGATAGCATGTTGTTTAACAAATACTGAATTATGTCATCCCAATTAAATTTAACTTCTATTCTCTAGAAAGCATAAGACAAGGAGAAATAACTCAAATAACCACTATTTACCAAATACTGTCCGGGGTTTGTTTAGAATACTGAGAAAAAGTAAGATCTAGGAAAATCTAAGAAGACATAAAATACTTATGTAAAAAGAGTTAAAAATATATATATATATCATTTGAAAAATTCATGTGAACAAAAGAACGAGATCTTGTGGCTATCCGGGGTTTGCACCTGCAGGGTCGTGTTGCCAGCCCAGGGAAGCCAGGAGGTAAATGTCTTTCCATTTTGTGGATGAAGGTGTGCCGGGAACAGCCTGAGGGAGGGTGAGGAGGATGGCGACCCCTCGTGGTGAGGAGGAGAACAGAGAAAGACAGCTGAAATGAAATCTTAACACCTTGCAGCCCATTGACAAATCCCTGAGGCGTGCAGAACAGGACATTCCTCCAGGAACTCATGGCCGCCTTCGTGTCTATGTTTCGTTAGAGGCTAAAGGCTGTTATCTTGACAATAGCCAGACCTCTGCAGTTTTGTAGGTCCTCATACAGCACAGGAAATTCCTGAGAGACGTACATTATCCCGAACACCCAGCAACAGAAAAGTATATCATCTGTCACCCCACAACCCTGGTGCCGCTCTTTCTGCCCACGGGTCCTGTCCCTGTGCTATAAAAGTCACCTTTTTGCCCCACGAATTCTCTCTTGACAGTCTGCCTCAGTGGGAAGCCAGCTCCAGGATTCCTCCAGGGATGGAAGAAAGCATCTTCCTGCTAAGACCTCCACAACACAGCCTCTGGGCATGGGAGACGGACGGAGGTCAGGGGCCCAGCTGGCAGCCAAAGGAGGGCTAAGTGACAGGGAGCACATGCTCCTTGAGACACATTCTCCTCCTGGATCGTGAGACAAATGAGGATCTATGGCTAGAAGCTCTGGTTTGACGTTTATTTATTTTTGAGAGAGAGAGAGAGACACAGAGTGTGAGCAGGGGAGGGGCAGAGAGAGAAGGAGACACAAAACCAGAAACAGGCTCTGAGCTAGCTGTCAGCACAGAGAGCCCGATGTGGGGCTCGAACCCACAAACTGTAAGATCATGACCTGAGCAGAAGCTGGCTGCTTAACCGACTGAGCCACGCAGGCGCTCCCTTTAAAAAAAAAAGAAGAAGAAGAAGAAGCAGCAGCAGCAGCAGCTTAATCACCATTTTCATTGTTCTTTGTCTCAGGTCGGCACCTCCTGGCTGGGTGTGATGTGGTCTCTCTCAGCCTCCTATACTCTGAACCAAATTGTCATGAGTTCTCAGTTCAAGGGTCAGAATCTGATTCTTACAAGAAGAAAGAGGTCTTTCCACTTTTCTTTAAAACCTCTGCACCACTTTTGGTAGCTCCAGCCTATTTTGGACACGTCCAGGGCACCAGGTACTTCTGGGCTTTTGTCTTCTTCTATCCCGAGGCAGAACATTTTTCTAGAACTCATGCGGAACTGCTATGGGCATGTTCCCCGTCTCTGTACACAGTGTCTTTCTTTCTCTGGTAGAACAAGTCTGTCAAAAACAAGAGAACTCTGACCAGGGCGCCTACTACAACACCCTCTCCCGTCTCCCACGGAAATCCAGGGAGACCAAGACTTAGTCTCATGTCATAAAGTTCTCCTGTCACAGCACTCCACCATCTCCCGGGCCCACAGCTCTAATAGCCTAGTTCCCGGGCTATGAAGAGCCCCCGGGGCCCCCATGGCCGGCTGGGCCACTGCAGTGAGGAGATGGGCCTTCCACCAGAGCCAGACCCGAGGCTGGCAACCAGGGCAGACCATCATTACAGAGGGATGGGGAGGGCACAACAGTGGAGTCACACGCCTTAAACCCCGGCCCCTTGTCCGGACCCAGTGGACCCGCCTCAGCCTGTGCCCACACTCTTCCCTCTGCCTGGGAAGCCCTTCCTCTCACTGGCCTGAGCACCTACCCACACGTCACTGCTGGGCTCCGCGGTCCCTGTCCCCGGCGCCCTCGGCAGGGCGCTCAGTGCTCCACAAATTGTCCCTGGAAGGCGAGAGGGAAGGAAAAGAGGAAGGGAAGGAAGAAGGCAGCAGGAAGGAAAGACAGAGCCATAATTTGCTATTCCTTAGAATCCACACATTATTTTTCTCCTCTCTTGCCAGTCGCTACTTCAGGAAAGCTTAAGATTCTTGTCCACAGAAATAGCTAAATTAGTACATGATTTGAAATATAAATATATAATTTAAAAATATTTAACATATTGAAACAAGTGAAAATCCGCATCCTGAAAACATCAGGTGACAACACTTATGGAAGTTCACCATTTTGGACTACAATGAAAACCTCACACTTTTTTGAAAAAGTGCAAATAACAGAGATTATTCTAATTGCCTATCACTGAAACTAGACACAAGTGAAAAAATGGGAGGACAAACAACCACGTGGAAATTTCACAGCTCCCTCTTAAGTTTGGATCTAGAAGCCACTGGACCCAACATGCAGCTCAGCAAGTTAGAAATGGGACATGAAACATAAGAAAGCCAAGAAATAGACATGAGATTGAAACTAATCAAAATATCTTAGAACTCAGAAGCTGTGAATGTTTTGATGCCAACATCCAAGAACGAATTAGGTGATGCTTTTCTTTCTCTTTTCTCCTTCCTTCCTTCTTCCCCTCCTCCCTTCCCCCCTTCCTTCCTTCCTTCCTTCTTCCCTTCCTTCCTTCCTCACTTCTTTCCTCCCTCCCTCCCTTCCTCCCTCCCTCTTTGTTTCATTTAGGGAGCGTGTTCAGAGCTATCTTTCAGAGCTCGGTGCAAGGAGGTGGAGGGAACAGCCTCTGGGGAGGCTCTGCAGCCCCGGAAGGACTGAGGGGAGAGCCCTGGCCGGAGTCTGTCCTCTGTAGCTCTCGTAGGAGTCCCTCAGCTCGAGGATGAAAAGAGAATGACCCGCTCAGCCTTAGGTTCCCTGTACTGACAAAGAAGCTTCCATCCCACCCTGTCCAGCCTGTCAGGAGGGAAGCAGGCACCGTGGTGGTGGTCCGGGGCCATGGAGGTGAGGGGTGGGGGTGGGGAGGGGACTCAGGGAGAGGCAGGGAGCCCTTCCTCTTCCCAGAGGGGCTCCCAGGAGGCCTGGGCAGGGCTGGGGTCCCAAGGCTGGCCCTGCTGCCTGAGAACAAGTGAAGCTCATACCTGAAGGGGAGGCAGGACCTCAGGATCCTCACAACCCTGGGAACAGTCCCTTGGGAGCAGCAGGTAAGGCCCGGTGCCAGATGGGGGGCCATCCAGCTGCTTCCCCCCCCCCCGCGAAGTGGAGGGAATCGCGCCGGCCATGCCCATGGTCCCCATCCCGCCCTGGGACAGGCTGTACCCTTTACTGTGTGGGACTCCTCAGAAGTGACCCCACCTACCTGGGGCTCAGCCTCCTGCTCTGTAACGTGGGGATCGCAACAGTCCCCTCAGGCTCTGCACTTGCAGCTGTGGCTCCTGTGACGGGACTCCTCCCAGGGCCTGCGTCCCGGGCCTACCCCATTGGAGGTTCCTGCAAAGGCCCCAGAGGGTGCCCCTTCAACCTTGGCGAGAGGAGGGAAGCCCTGCTTTTATGAGGCCAAGAAGAGACCTGGGCTTTCCGAGTCCCCCTCCACCTCTTCACCTCGCTTTGCCACACACTGGCCTCTCCTCCTGCCCTCCTCAGGCTGGGGCATGACACCTGACCCATGTTGACCCATGCCAGGCAGACCTGACATTAAATTTTTTTTAATGTTTATTTTTGAGAGAAAGAAAGACAGAGGGACAGAGCATAAGCAGGGGAGGGGCAGAGAGAGAGGGGGACACAGAATCCGAAGCAGGCTCCAGGCTCCGAGCTGTCAGCACAGAGCCCGATGCGGGGCTCGAGCTCACACCAGACCCCTCATTCACACCCTTCAAGGTCTGACTTCAATTGTTCAGCCCTTGGACAAGAATGGCCGCGATGCCCCCTCATGGCTGTCTGACGGCCAATAACTCGCATGCAGGGAGGGCAGGCGAGGCCTCTGGGTGGCAGTGTGTGGCGATGGAAGGAGCATGCTCAGGAGACTGGGCGCCATTTGCCAGACAGGTGCCCTCAGCCACATTCCTAACCCTCTGGGCCTCAGCTTCTCTCCGTGAAACTCAGCGGAGCGAGATGGGGAATAAACACGGAAACGCGGTGATGTCACACAGTAGCTGGTGGATGAGCAAAGCTCTGTCCGTGCTGGAGAAGCCCCCACGGACGGGAACAGAGGGCTCCGGTGGGGGTGCACAGCGCAGAGGGTACCCCTTATGCTGGGGGGTGGGCATGCTCCTGGTTGGGTACGCCTGAGGGTCTGCAGACAAAAAACTAAGCAAGGAGTTGTTCCTTCAGTTTTTATTCACTGTCCCAGCAGGAACTATTAACACATAAGGGTTCTAGTTTCACACAAAGATCTTGTTTCTCCAGGGGGAGGGGAAAGCGTGTGATTCCAAATTTTCACCTTGAACAGGGCTTAAGCAGGGGGAACTGACCTAAAGCAGGTTTGTGCCTCCCGCTCCTGGAGGGACCTTGCGACTTGCAGGGTAACCGAGCCTCTGGAGAGGACACAAGCTTTAGGTTTATGTGGGAATTCGGCCTTCGTCTCCTCTGAAGAGCTGACGGATGAAAGCTTGGGTTCTTTGTGCATCAGGCCCAGACGAGGCTCCGTGGGCTCCCTGGTTCAGCTGGATCAAGCGCCATGTACCCTGGACCAAAGCCCAGGCCTCAGTGTTCTCTTGGGAGCCTTGGGGCCCCTACCTGAGCCTGCGGTCTGGGCTGCTAGGGAGAAGGCGAGACGTGCCGTCAGAGGCCCAGGCTGAGGACAGGTGGGGGAGGGAGTGCTGGCCGGGGATGGGAAGGCGGTGAGTGTGCAGCCTCCAAGACCCCAACTCCCTGAGGACCGCTCAGGCCCCCTGGTTCTGTGCTCCAGAAGCCACGTGGCAAGGGCGGAATTTCCCTTGACACCTCAGCCAACTTGTCCGCCACTCGTGCAGCTCTGCCACTTGGGTCACTACTTGACATTAGCTCTTCGGCCCTTACAAGGGGCCTCTTTGGAAGGGGCATTGGAGGGGCTCACATCCTTATTCCGACGGCAATGGACCAAGAGGCTGAAGAGAGGACTTGAAGCACACGGGGCTCCGGTCCCCTGTCTAAGGGGCAGGCCACCTGAGCTAGGACAAGCCGTTTCTCTGTCTTGACTTCGCATATCCCTGGCCAGGGCTCAGCAAGAGCCCGGGGTCAATCCCCAACTCGCAGCAAGCTCAGGTCTTCAGGACAGAGGTCACGGGGCTGCTTTTCAATCTGCTCGGTCATCGCTCAGGCCTCTGTCTGGCACGAGATGGGAATGGGGTTGGGGGGATTCCTGTCTAGGTCTTGATGCATGTGGCTGCAGGACCTTGGGAAGGCTACCCAGGTGACCTGTGCTCAGTTTCCCCATATGTAAAGAGGGAGTGAGGTGTTACCTCACCACGTTTCAGTGAAGAAAAAACGAGAGTGATAATTAACCTGGCCTCTCGCCCACCAGGGCCGCTCAGCAGACGTCAGCCCCTGTTCCTCTCCGCCGGACACGTAGCCCAGGAGGCCTCTGTGAAGGCCCCGGCTCAGGGCACAAAGCACAGACCCAGCACACCCAGGACCCCTGAGATCTGTGAGGGAGGAGGGGACTGGCCATGGGGGAGGCGTGAGGGGACTTACTCTGGACAGGGGTGGTTTTCCCACTAAATTAGCATCACCTCGGTCTGAGGGGAAAGCAGCGGACACTGTGACTGCCTTCATGAGGAGGTCTGACCCCAGGCACCAGCAAGCCCCCTGCCGTTCACAGTGACGATAGCACAGGGCTAACCCGGGGGTGCAGCTTGGTCCAGGAGGGGGCAATGGGTGAGGAAGGCAGTCGGGGCCCTGGGGCTGGGACATCTGAGAGTTGGGGTCCCGGGCAAGAGGAACCAGACCATCCAGAAGTGCCCAGGGCCATGTGGGCCCTGCATCCACCGGCTCTAAAACACAAGCTTCTTGGGAATTTCCCACGGGAACTCGCTTCTTCCGAAATGGCCATAGCATGCCGTCTTCTGGTAGATGGGCTTCTTCAAATCCAAGTCCCTGCACAGCCAGCAGAGAAAAGGGTCATTTTCAATGGAAAGGGAACAGAGTCTCTCTGAATTTTGAGCACCGGAGTAACAGAGTGTGATAGCCTTTTCGTGGCGTGTCACTGCTCATGGCAAGGTCTTATACATTTCCTGTCTGTCCCACACCACATCTTATGAGGTGACTGCCACTGGCCCTTTGGACACAGGCTCAGAGGTTCGGGGACAGCCTGGTTACACAGACACACCCAGGACCCGGAACTTGAGCTCTGGCCTTGCCATGCCTTCCTCCTCTCCTCTCTGCTCCACTGGCCTGCGCCACAAAGCAAGGGCGCCATTAGAAGCAAGGGCAGATGGGTCTAGACCTGCCAGTTCAATTCTTAGCATTTGGCCTTAGGATTACTTTCCTAAGAACCCCCCCCCACCTGCTCAAAGATGACCCCCCTGGAGTCAGTGTCTCTGGGCCAGCAGGGACCTTAGACAGCCCCCTTCAACCTGAAAAGCAGACATCCTGCACTTGGGGTGTGTATCATGCTGGGCTAGGAGCTTGGACGCCCTCCTGCTTCGGGGAGGCCGAAAGTCCTTCTTTTCGGCAGAGCCAAGCATCTGGGTGAGGGAGGAGGAAGGTCCTGTCTGACAGTGACAGGGCAGTGACTTACCTGACGATGACTCCGGGCCGGAGGTCAAAGTTCTTGTTGACCACCTCTAGCAGCTCTCTCTCTGTCCTCTGGGAGGTTCCATAGGTGAAGATGGAAATGGACAGGGGCTTCGCCACACCAATGGCGTAGGAAACCTTCCAGAAGAGACCAGAGTCAGAGCCGGAAGCCTCTGTGTAGGGGATCTGCCCCTCGAAGAGATCCTGATGCCCTCAGGGAGGGGTAGCTGGAACCGCCCACCCCTTGCTGGACATGCTCCCCAACCCTGCCTGTCTAGAAATCTCTACCATCTTCACAGCACCCAGTTTGTGTATATGCCTCTCTCCTGGAGGTCTTTTCCCTCCGTTGGGGTTTCAGGGTCCATGTCCCTGTGCCCCATGCCACACACAGTCCCAGCCTTTAGCAGGGCGTGTGGCCGGGCAGAGGTGGGGCGGCAGAGCGGGGCCCACCCACCTGCACGAGCACTCTGCGACAGAGCCCCGCTTTCACCAGGGACTTGGCCACCCAGCGGGCAGCATAGGCTGCAGAGCGGTCCACCTTGGTGTAGTCCTTCCCGGAGAAGGCCCCGCCGCCATGCGCCCCCCAGCCACCATACGTGTCCACGATAATCTTTCGGCCAGTGACACCTGCATCTCCCTGCAGAGGGAAAGGAAGAACGGGGTGGGGGATGAGAACCAGGATCCCCACAGGGCAGGGTGGACAGACAGCTGCAGTGCCGTGATGGCCGCTGGGCTAAGGGGGAAAGTGTGTCCTGAAGCTGCCTGTGGGCATTTTTCAAAGACCCCCCCCACCCCCCCAAAGCTGGGAATCCACTAGAAACCTTGCACTGTAACCCAGGTCAGTAGCTGGCCCACTATAGAAGCCAGGGAACCTGCCAGAGCCTCATCAGTCTGTTTTTGTGAGTCAGTCGTGGTGGGGAGACCCGAGCTGCAGGAGGGCCCTGCACTGTGACAGACACGCCCTGGGCTGTGGCCCTGGCTGGCAGCTCCCAGGAAATGCCACAGATCCCATTTCCTCCAGTGTCTGCTCTGTGCAGCGTCAGGCAGTAATGATGGGTCTTTTTTTCATCTTTTTTCTCTGGGGGGGAGGGGCAGAGAGGACAGAGGATCCAAAGCAGGCTCCACACTGACAGCAGAGAGCTTGATGTGGGGCTTGAGCCCACAAACTGCCAGATCCTGACCTGAGCCAAAGTTGGATGCTTAACAGACTGAGCCACCCAGGTGCCCTGGGAAAGACCGAGAATCCCAGGCATGGAGCCTGACTCAGGGCTCGATCCCACGATCCTGGAATCATGACCTGAGCTGAAATCAAGAGTCAGATGCTCAACCAAATGAACCACCTGGGGAGTCCCAGTAATGATGTTTTACAAGGGCAGGGCCCCATGTTCAGTGCTTTGCGGAAAGTCCGCGTACTCTGTCCCCCTGCTGGGAGATCCACCCTTCCCACTGGCACATGAGGGCTTTGAGAAGTACTGCAGGAAATGACAGGAAGCTTTGCCTTTCTTTCAGCCCATGTTTCTGCACTATATTTGGTCATGGAACCCGTTACAGCAGCTCCGCTTTGCGGCAATGCTGAGGTGTCCCGGGCAGAGGTCAGCAGCCTCTCACGTGCTCTGCCCATCTCCACCCTCTCTCCCCTGCTGCACAGGAGAAGGGGACAGCAGGGGTCCCCACCTGAAAGCTGCCTCAACACGAGTCGGACATAACCTGTGGCAAAGACCCAGGAATGCGGCCCAGGAGAGGCTGGTCGTCCGCAGTGGTGAGCTGGCATCTCTGCCGACAAGGTGGCAGCTTGGGCCTGTATGACATGTCTGGAGGGGGAGGACCAGGCCACACTAGCTGAGCGAGTCCCGGGAACATGTCCCTAATTTCTCCTGCACTGACACAGGGATGGCAGGCCCCACCAAGTATGAGATGATCCCGTGTTTTGTCCAGGGCTGGACGTGGCTGAGTCACACAAAGCCACCCGCTCCTTGGTGCTCAGTGAGGTAAGAGGCCCAGTAACACAGACAAGCCAGGAGGGCTGTGCTCCCAGGCCAGGGCGCACCTGGGGACCTCCGATGACAAACCGCCCGCTGGGCTGCAGGTGGTAAATGGTGTCTTCGTCCAGGTACTGGGCTGGCACCACGTCCTTGATCACCTGCTCCTTCAGGGCCTTGCGCATGTCCTCCAGCGTTATGTCCTCATTGTGCTGCACGGAGATGACGATGGTGTGGATGCGCACAGGGATGACTGCGCCGTTGTCCTGTATGTACTGAACGGTCACCTGTTGGGGTCACAAGGGCAGGAGGCAAGTGGTGAGGCCTTGCCCCGAGCTGAGGACACACTGCTGCCAGGCACAGACACTCGGGGCAGGCAGGGCTCCCAGGAGCCAAGCGAGGGGGCAGGGGGGTCTCCTGTCCTCCAGGGACCTCTGGGAAAATTAACCTGAATATTCTTGTATTTGAGTAATTGCCTAGTGACAGGGGATGGCTGGACATGAGGCCTAACTGTCTCCCACCCATGACCACAACTAGAGCCATGTAAGAGACTCAGGGTTACAGAGTTTCCTCTCTATTTGTGACTTAACTAGACTTCCCCCCTTCTATCTTAGCAGGATCTGGGTGCCACTGAAGGTCCCCCTGGCTGAAACCCTCTCTCTGACTCTCCATGGCCCAGAGACAAGGTACCCTGGCTCCTGCCAAGGATCACAGGCATCCATGGGCCACGCCGGCTGTCTCAGCCTCTCAGTGGAGGAGCTCCGGAAGTGTGTGGGGCCAGAGGACTGGCCTGCCGCAGGGACAGGGTGACAGGGGCTCAGGTCCGGCTGGCGGGAGATGGAGCAGCAAGCTCGGGAAGGCCAGCCTCCGGGTGTTTGAGCAAAAGAAAGCCAAAGAGCCGAGAGCACGTGGAGGGAAGGTGCCCTTGCAGGTCAAGCCACAGGGGCAGTTCCAATACTTGCTTCTACCCAGGTGGGCCACCTGTGCACCATCGGTTCATGTTTAGGCCATCCCAGCACGACAGGCATTATCATCTCCACTTTACAAAGGAGAAAAAAATCCAGCCGGGAGAATCAAAGCCACTTGTCTGAAGTCACGCAGCAGTCCGTGAAAAGAGCCAGAGAGCCAGACCCTGGTCTGCCTGATCCGAAAGCTGGCGCCATTCCCTTAGCAGCGCAGACCAAATCCTTCGGAGATCCTGTGCTCTAGTGACGAGTCAGTGTGCGTGAGAGCCCCATGTCACAGCCCCATTGGACTGGTAAACAGAGGACTGCGGTCTGGGCACCCCGGGCTTGCAGAGCAAGAGGGAAGGGGACGGGGAAGATGGCAGATGGTGCTGGAGAGAAACCGGCTTTGGCTTCGTGCTCTGCAGGCTAGAAGCCGGGCCACAAGCTGTGAGAAGCTGCAACCAGCCCCGTGTTACACACAAGAGAGCTCAGGCCTCCGGATGCCAGCACCTTGCTCAAGACCACACAGCCAGCAGAGCTGGGCTCTGACCCGGGGCTATGCGACCCAGTAGCCAGGGCTCTGCCCAGAAGAAGGTTGTCACTGGAGACCCCGAGGGACACGTGGGAGCCACACGGCAGTGTGGACCCACAAGAGCGGTGCCCAGAGGGAGGGGTTTGGGAGTGTGGGGCCTGAGGGAGTTCAGTCATGCCAGCTGTCCCTGGTGGCCATGCTGGCAGGCAGGCACAGCACTACGTCCTGCCCCAGGGCTTTGAGGAAACCACGGGACAGCAAGCTGCCTCCCCGGGGCTGTGCCCGCAGTGGGGTCTCTGCCCGCCCAAAGCCCCTCAGTTATCCACCAAACACTGGGCCTGCATCAAACTCTTACTCTATGCCCGCCCGGTTCAAAGAGCAAGAGGGTGGAATCCAGAAGAAGGAAGAGGAAGGGCCCTGCCCATGTGATGTCTGGTCCTAGTGCAAGGGGCAAGTGCACGGTGACATCTGAGTCCCGAGAGCTACCTTTAAATGCTGGGCTATGTGCACACAGATGTGACAGACTGCTGGAGTCGGGGTGGGGACCCCCAGGGGGGGGGGCGGCCCTGTGGCTGGCTCTGGGACCAGACCCGCTACATCAGCACCAGGCCTCGGGAGAAGGCTTGCACCCCGAGGCCCTCCCGGGGCCTGCCTCCTCTACTCCCCGCCGCCAGCCCCGAGCCCCAGCCAGCATCCATCCACGAAGGACCCAGGACTGTGGCCGAGCCAAGGGTTCCGAGTGTGCCTCTTCTCTCATCACGTCATCGAGATGGAGGATGGGGAGACACAACCACAGAAAACACCACTCTGACTGGGTACAGACACAGCCATCCGGACTGCCGCTCAGTTCGCAGTATCAACAGCCAGAATTAGCTCAGGTGGAAAGATTCATCCTGGTGACAGTTAACACTCTGGTCAGATGAGGAAAGTCCTTCACCTACAGGCCATGGAGCTGGCCTGGAAACTGGTCCTGGCACAGGGACCCTTGGGCAGCAGCAGCAGATCCACACCCAAGCCTCTGCGATGCCCTGCGGCGGGGGAGTGACGTGGACTTTGGCATCCAAAGTAGCATCGAGAGAATTCCATGTGTCCCTGTGGGAAGGGAACCCTGAAGGAGCACGTCCCCAACCCACCCCTCTACGGCTGAGCGGGGTGACGCGGGCCTGCCCTGTTTCGGCCTTTCTGTGGGTCCCCACCGAGGTGCCACCGGGTCTCACTGCCACGAGAGGCAAAGGGAGCCCCAGGGCTCTCCTTCCTCCAGCTCCTGCTCCAGGATTCCGTTTTTCACAAACGTGCCTCCCGCCTGCTGTCCCAGCGCAGCTCCGGCACGGGACAGGCCAGCGCACCGGCAGCCGTGTGCCCCTTTCCGTTGATACCCTCGCAGTCTTCATATGGGAGCTCTCCTGTCCCACGACCTCGGGGAACCCGGAGAAATGCTGGTGACTCCACTCCCTGCCCTGGGGACACGTGGAGAACACCAGCAAGGGTTGGCCTCAGCCCACAAAGGCACCTCCCTGCCTCAGGTTCAGACAGTTGCAGCCTGCACCCCGTGTGGCCTCACACGTGCGGTGAGATGGACGCACCTCCATGCGGCGGGGGCCATGGGACCGTCATGTGCCCCACACTAAGCTACACAACCACATGCGCCAAATTCCAAGTCCCGGGGGCAGGAGAAGTCCCCATCTGGTGGTGGGGAAAACTACTGGGGAAAACCACAGAAGGTGGGAGCTTTGCTGGCCACTGATGGACAGGAGGGAACCTGAGAAGATTCCAGGTGAAGGGTGGGAGCAGAGGCACCAGCACTAAGGAGTGAAATAATTCAGATTAAGCAAGGACTGGGGAGGGGGAGGTAGAGGACGTTGGAATGGCAAAACAACAAGTGGGGGTTTCCCCCCTGTAAGAAGCAGAAAATTGTAGAGGATTCCAAGCAAGCATTAGAAAATTAAAAGTCCAAAGGGAGTTAAGTGGCGTTCCCAGCCAGGGAAAGTCCTTGGGAGGGCACAACACACATCCCAGCGGTGGCCTGGGAACTGGGCTGGGGCAGAAGAGGTGCTCTCTAGGGAAAACATGGAGACAGAAGGGGCACTGAGCAGGACCAGGTGGGGGGCACCGTGGCACTCCCTGGAGTGGAGGAGGAGGTGACCAGGAGGCTGCACAAGATGGCTCTCAGAAACAGGGCTGCTGATCCAGACATCCTGCGGAGGGAAGTTCTGAGCGCCGAGTGTGACACAATAGAAACTGGGTGCAAGCATGGGTGGAAGAAGAGAGATGTGCAAAAGTGCCAAGGACCTGTTGGAGGCTGGGAGACGAGCCAGGGGAGGAAGCCCTGAGAAAGGGCCAGCAGGGCCACCAGGTTGACACAGAGCAGGGACGTGGAGAGGGGAGGTGGACCAGCACCTCCAACCACATCGGCTAACACTTGCATCACCCCTGGCCTTCACATGTGGACTCCGGTGGGGATGTCCCCACAGTCCAGAGCAGAGAGTTCAGGGCCCATGGGGACAGAAAGTCCAGAAGAGCAACAGAAAAGCCTTTTTATGAGAAACAGTGATAAAGGGCCACAGCGAGACCACACTTGTCACCTTGGCATGCGGACCTTGCTCAAGGTGTAGGGACCTGCCAGTGTGGAGGGGCAGGGACCGAAAGTCTGAAGCCAACTAAGAAAGAAACGTGCGGGAGGAATCAAGGAACCACATTACCAGGGCCAACATATGCTAAGAAAAGGGAAAAAAATCCATTCTTCTGTATTTTCGAGATTTTTCACAATAAGAAATTAGGGGATAAAACACGTAGACCCGAAGAGTTTTCAAATAGAGCCCTTTTCACAATCAACAATTCTTTGAGGGCCCGGACTGAACACTGTGATCCTAACAATGACAAGAAGCAAGGGGTCCCGGGGCTGCTGACAGTGTGGGGGGGGGGGCTCCATGGGAGGGGACAGGAGGAGGGAGGCTCACCTGGGTCTTGGAGTCAGGCCTCAGCCAGGGGAGGACCCCGGAGCGCCTGAGGTCCGCCATTCGGGCATTGAGTTTGTGGGCGAGGATGATAGTGAGGGGCATGCACTCTTCCGTCTCGTCGGTGGCGTAGCCGAACATCAAACCCTGGAGGGGAGCGTGACGGAGCAATGCACATTTTAGAAAGCAGGGCGACTTTCGTCTCATCTAAGACCTGGCTGTATTGGGTGCCTCCTGCATGCATGGGGCAATTGAAGAGGGGAAGACAGGGCCCTCGACCTCCCAACTCTCCGGGACAGGAAAGAAGACAAGCCCACATTGGGCATCGGCTACTATAGTCTTCCCCAAGCAGGCCTCGCATGGCCTCGAGTCTCTGCCCTGAAGCAGGGGTGTCCTAATTTATTAGGACCACATGGCCCTCCCCGGGGCTCCTGCTGGGATGGGGCGGATCCACCCCCCTGCATGTCCAATCCATTACTCAGGAACTTCCCAGCTGGCCACTCCGCACCGGTCAGAGCCAGGGCCAGCACAGACAGTGCCCTCCTGACCATCCGACAGAGCACCTCGCCCTGTGCTGAGTCACCTGGTCTCCGGCCCCGACATCCTCCTCAGCTCTGTCCAGGTGCACACATTGAGCGATGTCCGGGGACTGCTGCTCCAGAGCCACCAGCACGTTGCAGGTCTTGAAGTCAAAGCCTAGGCAGAAGGGAAAGCGGGCCTTCATGGGGACACGCATCACACCGAGGGGGGGTTCCGGCGTCCTGGCAGACTGCTCAGCTCCCCACAGCGCATTTCGTGGTGGGGTGAGGTGGTGTCTAGCCAGCTGGGATCCGTCTGGGCCCAAAGCTGAGAGGCCCGGGATAGGGAAGGCCTCAGGTCCATCCCAGGTTATCATCTGCAAGGCTGGTCAGAGAAAATCCTCCACAGCGCATTTTACTACATTCGATTATACCTGGATTAAAAATATATACCCTACACAGACCGCAATGTAAAAACCAGGGAAGGGCTGCAGCTGCACTGGGTGCCTCGTGGCCTGGCCCCAGGTGTCCACGTACAAAACACATTGAACAAAGACAGTGCACGCCAACTGTCCACAGAGGCTCCAGGAGTCCTCGGATCCCAAGCTCTGCACAGGGCCTGGGGCCACATGGGAAAGCCACGCCTCTGTAGGCCACGGCTGCATCTGCCCACCCCCACAGTTCCCAGGCACCCTGCCATGGGCTCGGAACTGATTCGGGGGGCTCTGGCCAGTGGCATTCCCGTCCCCAGAGCTCCCAGAAGGGGCTGCTGGGCACAGCCAGTGCGATCTTCTCCCTGTGGGCCTTCAGGCCTTGCTGGCCCCAGGTGTGGGCACTGTGTGACTGGGGGGCTGAAACTCAAGGAGGCTCTACCACCAGGTCATGTATCAGTGACAAGCTGAGGAGCTGTCTCTCTCTTTCCAATCTGTTCTACCTCCGCTGCCAGTGTGAGCTTTACTAAAACCAACCGACCAACCCACATCCAGGCTGCTGTTTACGTACATGCTTCATGTGGGGCATGCTGCCCGGGGAAGGGGAACTGGGATGCCTCAGTTCCACCTAGCCCTCCAACACGCGCCCGGGGCTAGCCTTCAGCACGGCACACTTCCCTACCTCCACCAAGTCTCCATCTAGAATGCTCTTCCTCAGCTCCCTGTCCCCACACGCCCGAATCCCCCCAGCTCTCAGTAAACGTTCCTGGACCTTCCCTCTCCCTCCCACCGACTCGCCACTGGGCACCTTGTATGGCACCATTTAATGCCAGGCAGTGCCCCCACCCCGGGAGCACCAGGACGCTGTTGTCCTCTTCAGTTTCCTGATCCTAGCGAAGGTTTTGGAACACACAAACCCATGAGCCATCTTCAGAGGCCTGCCGAGGACTCACCGACGGTGCAGTAAGCATTCTGCATTTTCCCTAATCAATCTCTAAATAGTGAAGCTTCTCAGCACTGCAAATCCGCCAGGGCTCCAAGTGGTTTGGAAAAACAGAATTCAGGGGACCAAGGGGAGAGGAGCAGGGCTCAGAGAGGCAGCCAGCCCAGCGACTATGCAGCAAAGGGCAGAGTGGGGCGGTTAGCCCGGGGCCCTGCTAGTGCAGCCACCGTGCTGGGCCGCTGTGCGGGGTCCTCCGGGTGCGGGCACAGTGACCGGCTGGGCGCACAGAGATGTGGCCAGCAGCAGAGCTGGGCTCTGTCTTGCTTCTCTCTTGCCAGCGCACATTGCCTCTGGGAAATTTCCCTTCTGCCTAGTGCAGAACAGGACTTGCTCTTGAATAAAGTCTACCTGTCTTAAACAGTCGCCTTTTCCTCGTAGAAGAGGGTGTAGCTGCACAGTAACAGGTGGGGAAGCTGCTGGCCTGGGACTGTGCTTCCTCGAGAACGCTGCCGTGTGCTGACTGAGAGAATGATCCTGTGCTCACTGGGTCTCACCTCACTTTCCTGTCCTCGAGTGTGTACTCTGGGCGGGACTGAGGTGGCTGCATCGAGCGTCTGCACCCTCAGCGGCGAGGGACTCTTCGCTCACACGTGTGTATTGCATCATTCCAGTCTGCCCCGCCCCACAGAGGCGGCACATGTCACCCTAAAGACCCCGTAAGTGGGAAGTCCGGGTGAACAGGCCATCAGCATCTGGCTCTCGCACGCTGTCCTCAGAAGCCACTCCAAACTGAGTCTCTTCCCTCTCTGCCCCGTCTTCGGTGTTGGAATCTGCTCTGAGCCCCTTACCCCGGCCCTGTTATTTCCAGCTGTCACCCTGGCCTGATCACAGCGCTCCTCCTGGATTCCTGCCAGGGCCTGGGCCCCTTCCCTGGGATGCAGCGTCCCACACTGCCTGCCCCTGGGGCCAACCTCGGCCAGCCCTCTCCTTCACCTGCTGTGAGGACCAGTTCTCGACCAAGTCATTTGTTTTTCTTTGTCTAGAATGAGAACCGGCATCGTTAGGCAGAAAGCACAGGATACTCAGACAGGCACCCGCTTACTGGCTGTCACCTTATGCAAATTATTTATGTCTCCAAGCCTCGGTTGCCTGTCTCCAGGAAGTGCCGCAGAGAGCCTCAAGCAGTTAAGAGGACAGATATGGAGAGCCTGGCAGAGATCATCTCGCCCGCGGAGGGTGGCTCCCTTTATTTGGCCCTTCTCTCTTCCAAAGCCTTTGCCAGCACCAAGACCAGAGGCTGCGACGGATGGACATGGGCCAGTTCAACCAGCCACCACCCCGTGGGCCGCCATGCTATCGCCAGAGACTATGACCCGTGACCTGCCAGGCAGGCCCAGGAATGTTTTTTCTCCCGGTTGGGATTTGCACTTGCAGAGGACGGAGGACCCCTGATCTGACGCAGCGTCGGGGGTGCCCACACCGTTCGGACCCAGGGGCCCGCCTCACCCTTGGCGGAGTCGTCGTAGCCAATGTGCCTGATGGTGCTTCTTACCACCTGCTGGTAGTCCACTGTGGCCGTGGAGGTGATCTCTCCGCAGAGCAGCACCATGCCCGTCTTACACACCGTCTCTGCGGGGAGGGGCGGGGGGAGGTCAGCGGCCGCGCGCCAGCCCAGTGTCAGGGTCAGTGCACCCCAGTGCCGGGGGAGCGTCACTCCCAGACCCCACACGGCACTGATAAAGGGACTCTCGAAGAGTCTTGCAAGGCCTGGAGGCCGGAAATAAAGGAACCATGATAACAAGCAGAGCAAATCGCAGCAGAAGGGTGGACAGTGTGTGAATGCAGCCCGGAGACACACTTTGGACAGACCCGCTCACGCCTCGCTTTCACAGTGAGCACGTCCTCCTCGTGTGGTCTTGAACCGCTTAGTTAGCCTCTCTACGTCTGCTTCCTCAGTTGCTGCGTGAAGACCGTGGTACGACTGCCGTGTGGCTCAAAGCCAGACGACGGTGGCAGGTGGTTGTCATAAGGAATGCAGTCAACACGCCTCCAGGAGGCTGCCCCTGCCCCTTCCTGCTAGCCCCCCTCCCCACCCCCCACAGGCTGAGGTCTGGAGATTAAGGCGGGCCAACCTTCTCACTGGCCATTCACAAAGATAGCAGGATGAAGCGTACCCTCAGAGGGCACAGGTCCCTGTGGTGCTTAATGCAGGGCCTGGGGAGGCACTGGAGAGGGAAGGAGCCATCTGTGCAGTGCACGGTGAGGACGCGGGGCTCTGGTCTCCCTGCTGGGCACCCTTGTTCCATGACCTTGGCCAAGGCCCTGGTTCAGCTGCACCCATGATCACCACGGGGGCCCTCCAGGGGCTCTCCTGGCTCTCTGCTGTGCCAAAGGCCTCATGCCCAGGCCACTGAGGTCTTCAGGAGGGAGCGGGCATCCCTTACCGCAGGCCACCTTGGCATTGGGGTCCTGCCTCAGGTAGGCATCCAGCACGGCATCACTGATCTGGTCGCAGATCTTGTCTGGAGGAGAAGTAACATGTGTAAGAATCACAGAGATACCAGGTCTGACAGACTGAAGTATCAAAATAATGAGATATTTGATAAGTTTACATACCAAATTTGTCTACCAAAGAGGACACTTCTTTAAATATAAAAAATTAGGAATTTTTTCGAAGTTTTACTTTTCCCATTTCTGCTAATTTTGGGTGATGCGTATTACATAAAACCATAGTATTCCTCCCTCCAAAAGACATTGGCGGTCCCCGCCTCGGCCGCTCCGGCAGACATGCATTCCAAAATTAGTTCTAAGAGACTGAAGCAATTCACACACACACACACACACACACACACACAGTCTCCTATTAAAACGTCCTCATTCCTTAAGATATTCCTTTTAAGTCTAAAATCTAGAAAACTCCTATAAATAGAAGTTAAAATAGCTGGGGTGACTGGGTGGCTCAGTGGTTGAGTACCTGACTTTGACTCAGGTCGTGATCCCATGGTTCATGAGTTCTAGCCCCACATGGGGCTCTCTGCTGTCAGCGAGGAGCCTGCTTCGGATCCTCTGTCTCCCTCTCTCTCTGCCCTATCCCTGACTCACATGGTCTCTCTCTTTCTCAAAAATAAATAAACATTAATATATATATTTAACAAGTGGATATGATCATTAAAATATATAATTATAAAAAAGAAGTTAAAATAGCCAATGATGTCAGTAGGATTAGGTGCCAACACATAAAATCAGATGGAACACACAGATACAATTCTCTGTAGGTTGTGTGAGCTGCAACACCAAGCCGAATCCACCGCCCCAGCTGTAGAAATTCTGTAAGAGAGCCTCAACACACCATTGCCATTCTACTGAACATTTCCATAAGCAGCTCTCAGACCATCCCCAGGGCCACTCAGCCTCCTGAAGGCTCATGTTCTAGCTGGGTTTGACCTCAGTTAAGGTGGGGCTGACCACAGCTCAACAGATGCCCCTGGGATCTGACCTTATTTCTAAAGCACTACTTGCCTTTAGAATTCCACATGGTTGGGCATGTGGACCCCTCAGTGGCATGATGGGAAAGTCCACTCTTGCTTTGAGGTTGTGCGAACTGCCAATGTTCATTCAGATTCAGAAATAAAAGGACATCTATTTAAACATATTACATCTCATTTAATGTTCAAAATACCCACAGAGTTGACTCTTTTGTTTTTAATGTTTATTTACTTATTTTTGAGAGAGAGAGAGCAAGCTAGAGGCTGAGAGAGAGAGGGGGAGGGAAAATCCCAAGCAGGCTCGAAGCCACAAACCATGAGATCGTGACCCGAGCCAAAGTTGGACACTCGGCTAACTGAGCCACCCAGGCATCCCCAGAGTTGGCTCTTAACAGACTAATACAGTATTTCCCAGTTTTGTCGAGGTATAATTGGTGTATGAAACTAATCTGCATAAAATTAAAGTTTACAGTTTGAGGAGTTTGAACATGTGCGGACTCTCACGTTATCATCACCATAAACAAGGTAAGAAACAATCTGTCACCTCCAAAAGTTCCCTTTTGTCCTGTTTTTTGTTTTTTAGTGTTTATACAAAGAATCCAGATCCAGAATCAAACGGCTCTGCTGTCTTAAGCGCATCATTTAAAGCATTCACGTCAGTGTAACTTAACATAGCAATCTGCTGTTGAAGGAGGATTCTTGAATCCTTCCTTGAGAAACTGCTACTAAACCTTGGGGCTTTCTAGGCACGCCCCCTCCAGTGGCAGACCCCGGTTCAAAGTCCTGGCTTGTCACCACCTCTGCACACCCCTACCAATGAAAGCCTGCTGCTAACATATCTCGCCCAGCCTTACTCATCAGGACTCCTAGCATAACTCACATGCTCACCACGGAGGACTCTGCTTGTTTCAAGGACGCTGGTGACATGTCCCCAGCCCCCACAGGGCAGTGGGATAAGGGGTATTAGGGATAAAGCCCAGATGAGCAAGGGGATTGAGACACTTTCGCAGACTAAAATAACGCCTAAGGAGGCTCTTTCTGAACTGTTTCTTTAGGCTTTCAAAATTTCCACCAGTATCACCCAGTAGCCTTAAGATAGCTAATAGTTGGTTTTCTTGGAAGATGAAAAAGCATTCATTTGATCCTCCTGGTGGAAGAGTTCAGCACTGGAATGACAAGCCAAAAGCCCTCAAGCTTAGAGGAAGCTGACTTACGTGGACAGTTAATTGATTGTGGCAACCAAAAGGAGAGTCACACAGACTGAAAGGCTATGATTAAGGAGACAAAACGGCCACTTGATTGCCTAGACTTTTTCTTCTCTGTCCACCGAGCACACTGTGGCATGTACTATGGGACCCCTGGCCCCGGCACCCACTTCCTCCAGGTGGAGCAAATCCTAACCCACGTACGGCCATCACGTGTTAGACAGCAATGAATCTGAGGTTACAAGTGTTGTGAACCTAGAGACTTTCTAAAGTTATGCACAATGAAAGGGGGCTATTTGTTTTGAATTGAGCTAAATCACATACAAAACTGAGTTTAAACCAAAGTTTCTTAACAGACGTACTACTGACATTTGGGGCCAGAAAATTCTTTGTTGCAGGGGGGACGGTGTTGTGCATTCAGGATGTTGGGAAGCAGATGTGGCCTCTATCCACGAAAGGCCAGTGGCACCCCCAACCCTCACAGCAGAGTATGACAGACAACCAAAAATATTTTCAGACATTACAAAATGCCCTTGGGGTAAAGGGGAAAATCGTCCCCAGGTGAGACCCACCGGCTAACGCGTATGGAAGGCTATGCTTAAAGCTGAGTTACGGTAAAGGTATGAAATAACACGGATGAGGAAGATGAAAAAAAGGTAGCCTTGTTGATAAGTTACCAAAATTTTAATTTCTCAGATGAATTTTGAATAAATGCATAAGGGATAAATCAGTGTGTCCAGCCCCCAAGATTCTTCTAGAGCAGTGCTTCACAACATGTGGTTCCCATAGCAGCAGCAGCAAAAGCACCTCCTGAGAACTTATTAAAAACGCAAACCAGGAGCCTCACCCAAGATCTACTAAATCAGAAATTTCTGGGGGTAGGGCCGGCACTCTGACTCAACAAGCCTTCTGGGGGCTCCCTGATGTCCGAGAACCACTGACCTACCGCCGGAGGCTCTGATCGTGGTCCACACTGTCGCACATGAGCCTCTCCTGTTTCCCCACAGCACCAAAAAATACTCGAATGTTCTTCCTCCTCAGGAGGTCATCTGTACTTCTCCTAGGTAATATATCTGAGGCTCTCAGGACCTGGAGATCCATCTCAGCGACTACTGGAATGTGCTGTTTGTTTCCGGACTATACGTGCTTCACATGCAAAACTTAGTGACCACAGTCTAGTTTGAGGGAACGTTGGAACATTCTCTGCTGACCTAAGTCGCTCATCAGTAATAAAGCTTTATCTTGGCCCCCAGTATATAAAGCTGGTATCTGATACATGTTTGATGTGTAATATGTTTAGTCAACTCACCGTGCCTTCCCTGTAGGGGCCTCACCATGTGGAGATGTTGGCAGTGGGCAGTAACATGAACCCTTGGCTTCATTAACGGACAACTTCTCATTTCGTAATCAGTGATGGTTTAATACAACTATTAAATTAGCAGAATAAAAAACCGCCTCCTATTGTGCCTCCAGAGATGCCCGCATGGTAAGGAACACGGATTGTTTCTAAGGCCCCTGGTAAAATGGCTTCCCCGGCACACGCTGTCCTCGGTCCACGACCGCCTACTTACCCGGGTGTCCCTCTCCCACAGACTCCGACGTGAACATGAAGGCTCCTTCTTCACTCAGAGAGTGGTCACACAAGCCATCCACCGGGCCGTTCATCTTCGCACACTTCTCCCCTCGGTTTCTTCAAGGTAACGATTTCAATGCTGTCGACTTTGCCTGAGGTGGTTTTGTGTGGTTGTTGGTTTGTTGTTGTTTTTCTCGCCCGTGAACCCAGCAGGTTTGTCTTTGGCAGAGTCACAGGGATCGCTTCTGGTGAACCGCCTGTGAGCACGTGAGAAGAAGGTGAGGATGGTGAGGAGGGCGGGCCTGGGCACAGACGTGTCACTCTCTCCGACTGGTCACCGCTTGCTCCTGAGTGACCCCTATATATGGAAAAGTGAAAGGGCCTGAATAATCATGTGAGAAAATTGGAAGAGTCCATTTCCTGGGAAGGGGGAGGGGTCTTCTTACCTTGAGGAATTCCGGTGCTCAGCTCGGGTTTCCCGAGTCCCGCCGTCTGGTCGCTGTATGGTGAGGAAGGCTGTATAGAGTCTGCTTCAGCTCTGCAGCTCATCTCCGTATTGGGCCAAGGTTAACGTCCCAAGTTGGAGGGCGGGGGTCTGCGGTGACTCAGGGATACAAACAGGCAGCAAGGGACCCTTTCCCAGAGACGTGGTTCCGGCTAAGGCTGCGGCACAGGGTGGCCTTTGCTACTAGGTGCTGCCCTCCCTCCCCCACACCTTGTCTGGGTTGGGCTCTCCCCCTTCTACCTTCTCAGAGCAAGAGCACACACCTGTATTCTGAGTCAGCTTGGACGTTACACAACACGTTCTTTTAGAGGAAAAGCTTTCGAGCGCACATTTCTCTGCTAATAGAAAGCACCTAAGCTGCCAACTTCTCTAAGACACCAGTGGCCACATTAACAAGCAAGACGTTAAAAACTATCTGGACAGGTTACAGAGGACTCTGTGTGTGTGTGTGTGTGTGTGTGTGTGTGTGTGTGTGTGTGTTTTGGAAAAAGACTCTTGAGAGATGGATTCATTAGAGGGAAATGTCCGAGTCCAGCTTCCATAAGATACAGAAACATCTACCTATTCAGTCCTGTACACTTGATCAACATTCTGATGCCATGACTCCTACACATTTCCGGCTTTGACCAAGAAAAGCAGAAAGTGGACAGGGTTACATCTGTAGCCAAATTCATGCACTAAATGACAGTGGCTCTCTCCTCCTTTTCTCCCACTCTCAGACCTAGCTGCGTCCTCAGGCTGCAGACACAGTGGGGAACTGAGATCACAGACAGTGAGAGTGGGTGGAGAAACCAGTTCCCACTAGAAGGCAATAAAACGTAAGCAGTCAAAAGCTCATGCATCGAATATTGGACCGTGGGAAGCAAAAGGTAGGCTGCAGTGGCCCCAAATCCTTTCTATCCTTAGAATATGAGCATTAAAATCTTTTTCTCCTGGTGCTCCAAACCTTGAGTTTTGCCACCTGGGCAGCAGTAACGGCACTACCCATCCAGGGCATTAGACTATATCAAAGTGACCTGTCCGTGGCATAAAGTAAGAGGTTTTACATATACATATTTCCTCAGAGGCATTTAACAAATGGCGAGCTGGATCGCTCAGGCACAAGACTGCCGAAGGTTCCGAGAGAAAAAGCCGCTGGGAAGGGATGGGAAAATGAGGATCAAACAGGGACTTTAGACAGCACAGCCTTGTCCTTGTCAGCACACAGGAGTCCCCCTGTTTGCACTTAAAATATTTCAACATCGCTGTCCCTTTGTAAGTGTCTTCTGGGTTCACTGGTTTCAAGCCTGGAGGCAATATGAGCTAATGTTTAATGTGAACTGTAGACCTAGGTTAGCCTAGCAGCTAGAACTGCAGCCATTATATTCTAACCCTGCTTTAAGGGCAAGCTGGGGTTTATGGAGCAAGTACTCACCAAGGTCCTAGAGCTTGCAGTGAGTCAGAGAGCAAAGCCTAACTGTGCCCTGATTTCCAGAAAGCAGAGAGTGGAGGAACATATTCTATACAGAGAAGTGGTGCTTTCAGAAACATATGCAGGAGGCTTCTGTAGCCTGGACAGGCTCCTTCAGAGTGAGGGAAGGATCTGGAAGCTTGGAGTTTAGTCCCCATCTTACTTGTGAGTCGTGTAGGACATCCCCACTAAATCTAGACCTCCTTATATTCCTTCAGCAGACAGATGCTAGTTAACAAGCAGCGCAGAGGACACTGTGGGTGAGAGCGTGGGCCGCAGGGCTGGAGTCCTGCCTGTCCCCTAACCCACTGTGCACCCTGGGGCAGGCTTCCTAACCTCCCTCAGGGGCTGCTTCCTTATCTGTAAAGCAGCTTAAGTAATTACTTACCTCACAGCATCAGTGACCACTGAGGTAGGATGGGGACTGAGCACAGAGCTGGTGCACAAAATAACTTCCATAAAATATTCCTTAAGCACCTTCCATGGACATAATACATAATCTTCTTTAAAAATTTTTAATGTTTATTTATTATTTTGAAATAGACAGAGACAGAGTGTGCATGGGGGAGGGGCAGAGAGAGCCAATGACACAAACAGAATCCCAAGCAGGCTCCAGACTCAGCTGTCAGCACAGAGCCCGACATGGGGCTCAAACCCACAAACCATGAGATCATGACCTGAACCAAAGTCAGACGCTTAAATGACTGATCCACTCAGGTGCCCTAATATATGATCTTCTCATGTAAAAAGATAAAATGCAAGGCCCTAACAATGCTGAATCGGTCAGAAGATTTCCCTTTTGTACTAAATGTTACCAGATTTTGTACTAAATGTAGGAAAAGAAACAGCCCTTGACCCAGGAGTTAAAATAGTGGTTTCAATTTGCCCTCTTCAGAAAGAACTGACAGACTTTGGCAGAGATCTAATTACTTAGAAAACTGAACCTAATGGGGACTTTGTATCTCTAATTTGCTATCATAAACACAAATTAAAACCTTGCTTACGCACGAGTTGTCCTAAAGTTCCTCGCAGCCCCACTGATTACCCAAATCCAATTCAAGGTGTCAAAGGCCCACAGTTGATTTCACTTCCATGCAGCAACCTTCAACTCTGAAGCTTCATTGACAAGTCTATGAAGAAACTTGGCTTTGAAAACAAATGTCATTTCGGTCAGATTCACCTCTGATATTAAAATATAAAATACCAAATGACTATAAAATACCAGGCAAAAGGCTGTGTTTCCAGTAAGAAGTCTGTGTAAGCCAACACTGACCAGTTTCAGAAAAGGGCTTGGAGGACACCTGACCCCCAGGTGGCTGGTCCATGGTGCCTTTTGGCCAGCTCCTGCACAGCCGTGCCTGATGGCTGTGCCACAGCACAGAGCCTGATGCAGGGTTCAGTTCCACAAACTGTGTGATCATGACCTGAGCCCAAATCAAGAGTTGGACACTTAACCAGCTGAACCCCCCAGGTGCAAAAATTTCTAAACTTTGGTGAGAAACTTCCTTAAACATTAATGGCAATGATACCCACATGGAATATTTTCAAAGGATTTACTGCTTTTGCCCTCACTGATTGAAAGACAAATTTATTGGAAGAGAGAGAAGTAGATTCAGACTGTGCATTTTTTTAAAATTTTAGGTAATTTCAACACACTATGGCTTTGGTTCAGTGAAAAAAAAAGTCCACATAAGCACTCCATATACAACAGCTATTCTGAAAAGAAAAGAAAGAAATGTAGAAAGATTTCATAGAAAAAGCAGATCTTGAGCTGGACGCCAAGGCAGCAGGGAGGCATAAGGCCCTCGGGGCTTTACCAGCCAAGAAGCCACAGCGTGGGTTAGAGCTGGTGCAGAGGGGCATTGCCCCAACTTTACCTGGGAGCTGTGGGATAACTGGGCAGGGAGGGGGAGGGCCCAGAACCCAGGCAAGCCAGGAGCTGGGACTCCGGGGAAGGAAGTAGCCATGCAGAGAGGCAAGAGAATAGGAGTTTCTATTTAACAGGAAAATGAAAGCTAGATTATAGAGGAAAAGGATTCTAAAATCAGGGAGGAGGTAAAACTTCCTTGATCCAGGAGTAAACTGAAGAGGAACAGACATTCCCATATAATGTGAATCTTGCTACTCACTGTCATTTTTCAAAACTCTGTTGCTTTTCTTACTAGAATCATCCCTTCCCCCAAACACATACATTCAGCTTCTGAGACTTGCGATCCTGACAGGTTATTTCAATTTCTGATCCTTTATCATCTGTATCAAATCCCCCACAAAGCTTGTCAGCAAGTCTTTGTTGGTGGTATTTCTGGAATTCTCTCCTTCCATTTTTGTGTCCACAAACAGTCACCTCTGAGCCCATTGTTGACATCTCACATTTGAGTTAAGCACCAGCTGGGCCCACCCTCCGGCACCAACACGCTCTTCAGTGGTGCTCCTGTGCTGCACATACTAGGTGCCTTAGAGCGGCCTGCTAATAGGTACCTAGAAAACATGAGCGATCTCTTACACCTCAGTTAAGCCGTGCAGACAAAGCATTTCACAATAAGAGCTAAACAATCTCTCGGGAATACTCCTATGCTGAAATACCACTCAGCTGCCAAAACATTAACCACAATATCACATGCAAAAATACGGATGAATTGAAATACTATTCAGTGAAATGGGGGCCAAAAGAAAATATACAATATCCTTTTAATAAAAATGAAACAAGATCTGTAACATTTACTTTTCAGGAATATGTAAAGATTCAATAAAGGATTCAAAAAGGAAAAGAAGGAAGTGATATCAATGAAAATGGCAGAGTAGAAAGCCCAAAGCTTCCATCCTCCCCCATAGATCAACTAATAATGTGGGGGGGGGAAAGCATTTGAATCAACTTTTGCAAAACTCTGGAATCCAGTCAAGAATTTATAGGAAAGGGCGCCTGGGTGGCTCTGTCTGTTGAGCGTCCAACTTCAGCTCAGGTCATGATCTCGTAGTTTGTGGGTTCGAGCCTCGTGTGGGGCTCTATGCTGGCAGCTCAGAGCCTGGAACCTGCTTCTGATCCTGTGTGTCCCTCTCTCTCTACCCCTCCCCTGCTCATGATCTGTATTTCTATGTCTCTCAAAAATAAATAAATGTTAAAAAAATTTTTAGAAAGAATTTATTGGAAGTTTATTAAAGAAAGAAGCTGTCATACTTACTGTGATACACTTTTGCTGTCACACTGCAGTAAGAGAATGCTGTTGTATTTTAAATTGCTCACCTTGTCCCTCACTCCTCAGATTGACGGTATCCATGGAAATCATAACCCATACTCCCAATGCAGGTTCTAGGGCAGAGGGAGCAAAACAAGCCTTATTCTCAAATGACTGAGGTTGTGTTTATGGTTTGTTTGCATTTTTACCTGTCTAGTAGCTCCTTAAAGGACTGGTATAAGGGCTGGCTTTTGTTTTGTCCATTCCCAAGACAGAGGCAGCTTCCTAGTTGCCATTTGCAGAAAGCATTTCAAGGCAAAAGTGTTGGCCACAGCAGGCTGAGGCAATGGATAATACATGGACAAGCAATAAAAAGTCCAAAAAGCCTGGAAAGAAAGAGGTTGGAAAAAAGAAGTACAGGGGAAAAGGGGAAGCACAGGATTTTCTTTTAAGCTACCATGTATACCAGGGAATTAAGAAAGAAGACTAGATTATTAAAATCAGAAACAGAGGTGACGACATTACTACAGGCCTTACAGAAATAAAAAGGATTATACTATGAACAACTGCATATCAAGTAGATAACCTAGATGGAATGAATTTCTAAAAGAACACGAACTACAACTGACTCAGGAGGCAATAGAAAATCCGAAAATAACTATAACAGGTCAAGAGATTGAATCAGCAATCAAAAAACCGAACAGAAATCTCAGAACCAGACGGCTTCACCGGTGAAGTCTCCCAAACAATTAAAGAAGAATTAACACCAGTCTTATCAAACTCTTCCAAAAAAATAAAAGAGGAGGCACCATTTCCTAATTTATTCTACTTGGCCAACATTATAATGATATCAAAATCAGACAAAGATATTGGAAGAAAAGAAAACTATAGACCCACATTCCTTATGAATATAGATGAAACAATCCTCCATAAAATGCTGGCAAACAAATTTCAGCAATGTGTTAAAAGGATTATGCATCACGGCCAAAGAGGATGTATCCCAGGAATGCAAGGATGGTTAAGAATATAAAAATCAATGTAGTATGGCACAGTGATAGAATGAGTGAAGAGGAAACACACACGTTTCACTTGATGCAGAAAAGGCATTTGAAAAATCTGCTTCTCTTATTAAAAATATTAAACAAAGTTGGACTAGAAGGAAACTTGTTCAACATGATAAAGGACACTTATGAAGAACGTACAGCTAACATCATACTCGATGGTGAATAATGGAAAGCTTTCCCCCTAAGATCAGGAACACGACAAGGATGCCTCCTTTCACAACTTTTATTCAATATTGTACTGGAAGTTCTAGCCGGAGCAAATCAGCAAGAAAAGAAAAAAAAAAGCACTGAAATTAGAAAGGAAGAAGTAAAACTAGTTATTTGTAGATAACATGATCTTGTATACAGAAAATCCTAAGGAATGCATACAAAACAAACTATTAGAGCTTATAAACTGATTCAGCAAAGTTTCAAGGTACATAATTAACACACACAAAAATAAACTGATGTCCATACACTATCAGTGAACAATTTGAGAAGGAAATTAAGAAAATTCCATTTATAATATTATCATAAAGAATAAAATACTTAGGAAAAATTTAACTAAGGAAGTTCAAGACTTGTACACTGGACCCTACAAAGCATTGCTGAAATGAAGAAAACCAAAGTAAATGAAAAGACATTCATGGATTGGAAGGCAATATTGTGAAAATTACATATGAATCTACAGATTCAGTGTAATCTCTATGAAAATCCCAGTACCTTCTTTTCCAAAAATGTAGAAGTTTATCCTAAAATTAATAAGGAATTACAAAGGATCTCAAACAGCCAGAACGATCTTGAAAAGGAAAAATAAAGTTGGAGAACTCATATTTTTCCAGCTTCAAAACTTACTACAAAGCTCTGTAAGATACTGGCTTAAGCTAAATGTTTCCCAAATGGGAAACAATAAAGCATCCCCAAACATCTGGGCTTTCTGAGGCTGGTTTCTAATATAGAAATGAAAGCAAAATATTTTGTGTTAAATAGTGCTGTAGCTTCTAACTACAATGTTCAATTATGTTAGGCTTCTTTTAAAAAAATAACATTTATTGAGTCTTATTCTCATGTAATTTATGGTAACTGTGGGAAAAACTTGTAGAGAAAAAAATACTATGGTCCTTCCATTCATAGATTGGTAAGCATAATTAACATGGCGTATTTTTCTCTTGAAGGAAACAAATCCATATGTTTATATAGGAATAGGCCCTGCATGTATTATGTAAATTAAAAATTTAATTAAACATGTAGAGTCCCAGTTCCAGGTGGGATGGAATAAGCATGACATATCCCACCTTGACTCTGGCATTGAATGCAGCCATAAAAGCTGGACAGGATGCATGGAGTAACTATTTGCAGACTCTGAAAAGTAAATAGTAGTAAGCAAATAGGGGATGACCAAAAATGGAAAGTGCCACTGAAAAGGCAGTGAGGTTCCCATTTTATCCATCCGGTATCCTGGACCCAAGAAGTGGGTACCCGGGCATACAAAGAAAGCTCCAGGAGAGGCCACTTTTCTCTGACGGCAGAGTACTTTGAGACAGCGGAGAGAAATCCTCTGTATTTTGTTTTGTTTCTTCTGTTCTCTTGAGCCCCGGCTCCCAGACAGTTCCTTGGTGACAAAATTGGCAGTGGGGGCCTGCAAGCATCTAAAATTCTGAGGGGGGGGGGAGTTCTCTCATCAGAGGAGCTGTGATTCTCAGGAAAGCGGCCACAATCCCCACTGCTCTTCTCTGTGCGTCTTCCACCACTTGGCTGAGGATGCAGGCATGGGCTTGGGCAGCAGAGCAAAGCAGCTGAAACCAAGCTTTCTGGACAAAGGACCAAAAAGGGGAGGCCCAGAGTGGAAAAAAGGTGGGAAGCCTACAGAGAAAAGATCCCATTACGTTGTACCATACTAATGTAAGATGCTAATAACAGGGGAAACCGGGTTCAGGGTATACAGAAACTCTGTACTGTCATTGTAATAATTCTGTAAATGTAAAACTGTTCTCATTTTTTTCTTCTGTTTAAAAACATTTTTTAATGTTTAATTAGTTTTGAGAGAGATAAAGAGAGAGGCAGACAGACAGATAGAGCCTGAGCAGGGGAGGGGCAGAGAGAGGGAGGCACAGAATCCGAAGCAGCCTCGAACCCACAAACCATGAGATCATGACCTGCGCCAAAGTCGGACTCACTCAGGCACCCTTAATTTTTTTCTTTTTAAAAACGAAATATTTGCCTTGGCTCATTCATTCTTATATTCATTCATGTTACTCACGGAACTATGGACTGAGCACCTACTACGTCCCAGGCACTGCTCTGGTCTCTGGAAATACAAACAGCAAACAAAACCCACCATGCTTCTTGCCATCAAGGAGCTTACAGTGCAGTGGAAAATGAAACAAACAACATTAAGAGGTTGTTAAGTGGTAGAAGAAGTGTCTACTTTCAAAGTTAAAAATTATCTTCTCGGGTCTTCATTATAGAAGAAACATCTTTGAGAAGTTAAAAACCTGAGCTGAAGACTATACGATCTGGCAACTTGACAAGAAGCAGCAGGATATCCAAAGAGGGGCCAAAGGCTTGGCTTTGGAGCCACGTAAGGCCAGTCCCCAGCAGGAGACCCAGCATCCTGGTGGAAGCAAGAACATCTACCCGGAGTCCAGGCTTAAGCCAGAGGGCCAGGCTACCCGTCGGCTCTCCAGAAGGCGTAGCTGTGCTGCGGGAAAGAGGTGACTAAAAAGCACCATGCCCTGCTGGGTGCTGCCTCAGCAGGAGCCGCTTCATAGGCAGGGCAGGTTGTACCCCAGTCTCCCAGGGCTCCACACATCCACCCACCCTCCCATCCTCTCATTCCGCTCATTCACTCTCTGGACATGAATTAAACACCTACTGTAGGTCAGCAACAGGGAAGGTTCTCCACAGTGATGACAAAAACAAATATGCCAGGCAATGCTGGGAGACAATATTCCAGGCATCCGGAAGAACATTTACAGAGGCCCACATGCTAGCCAGAGCATGAAGACTTCATGACACTTTTAAAAAAAGGTTTTTTTAATGTTTATGTATTTTTGAGAAAGAGACAGCATGCGAGCAGGGGAGGGGCAGAGAGTGAAGGAAACACAGAACCTGAGGCAGGCTCCAGGCTCTGAGCTGTCCGCACAGAGCCTGATGTGAGGTTTGAACCCACGAACCATGAGATCATGACCTGAGCCGAAGTCAGACGCTTAACTGACTGAGCCACCCAGGGGCCCCCTCATGAGACTTTAAGATGTTAGTGAGGCTGGGGCATGGAGCATGGATGGCAAGAGGAAGAGATTGGAGGTGGTGGCTGAGACCAGATCACAAAGGGCTTGGAGGGTCCTACAAGGAGTTTAGACTTTTTGCTGATGGCGAAAGGAAGCCAAGGAAGAGTTTTGAGCAAACGATGTGCATAGATGGGGCATGTGATCAGATATAGACTTTTACAGAAACCATCTTGCGAGGTGCTACTGCTGTTGTGTGGAGGATGGACTAGACAGATCTAGCCTGGCAGCCCGGAGCGCATGACACAGTCAGAAGGTGGGGGCGGGACCTGATACCTCACTGGACGTGGGAAGCAGAGCAGTGGGAGGGTCCCGTCCCCGGGTGATGTTTACGGTTCTGGCCCCAGGTGAATATGCAGGATGCCAGGGTGGAGTAATGACCACAAGGAACACAAACACTGTGTGTTCCCAGGGCTTGTTAGACACTGCCAGGCGCAGAGCGGGCGCCGGTGCCCTCGGCAGAACACTGGTCCCCCACCCTGCCAATACCAGGGCTGCCTTTTACGTGCATCCCCAGGCCTTCTTCCAAGTAAACATCTTGCTCAACAGGTCAGGATGCATTCAATGAGCATCGAAGAAGTTTAAAGTAAACATTCCCTATAGATATAGAAATATGAAAAGAATCCCACACCCTGATAAACACAGCACTTTCTATAAGGATTTCTATAAATATGGGATTCTATGTTAAATATGCGATATTCTCAAGGTTGTCATCACTAAGTAAACAGCATTTATTTTACATAAGCAAACACACTCATCGAGGTAAATATCCAACTGAAGTAAAACTGGAGTCAACATGGGTGTGCTTAAAATTAGCCAGTCATTTCAGAGGACAAAGCAGGAAGTTGGGTGGGATGGGAGGGCAGCATAGGATTGGTCAGTTGGTCTTCTAACACAGGATAACCCTGGTGGTGCAGAAGGCAGGTGTGGATTGCACAAGCCCAGTTGTCCTTAGGTGAGAAATCACCACCTGGGAGCACTACGGAATCCTCTACTTGGCCTCATAAGAGCTTTGCTGTAGAATGACTGTAAGAACTTTTAAAGTAGAATGACTTTAAGTACTTTTAAAGTAGAAAAATACTGAATTAAATATATGAGGCAACTCATAGCCAACAATATGAATGTTAAATATATCATACATGGCTTCAAGGAATCCATCACCCTTCAACTCTAAACTTAGACCATGGTTAGGATGCATTTCAACGTTTGTCCGCATCCCTAAAGACTACACCAACACACACACCTTCCATTGGGAAATAAAATCATGATGGCCTTAGCCAGTCAGTGTGAATCAGTTTTATTTTATTTTATTTGAATCAGTTTTATTTTAAAAACTGAAGGTGATCTCAGTCAACTTTATTAAATTTTATCAATTCAACATTATAATCAATCCAACAACACAGGCTGGAAATCTGGGATTTGAGATTGACAGAGAGCCATGTGACGTCAGTCCACACATTACTTAATGGGATTAAGTCATAGACCTACGGTTTCACAATACAGACAAAGGGTATGGTAGAGACAGAAGTCAAGTCGCCCTTTCCCACAATACAATTTTTTTATTAAACAAATCTTCATCCCAAATAGGTAAACAGGGAGGTAGAACATTCTAGAGGCCAAAATTGTAGAAAAAGAAAACTATTGTCATAAAATAATCTGGCTTTAGTTTCCTTTTGATATTTTGCCTTCTCTTATTTGCCCTAGAAAAATGTTTTCATATGAATGGTATTATTGGGGTCTAAATATTTTAAATGAAATAAGGAACTAAAATACTTATTTAGGCCATTTAGGCCAAACAGACCCTCCCATTAAAAAATAAAATTTGGCCATAAGTGTTTCAGGTTTGGAAGTGTCTGTAAAATTGTCTCATTTGGGGGTTGGAGAGCAGATTTAAAAACCTACGTAGGGGCACCTAGGTGGCTCAGTCGGTTGAATGTCTGACTTCAGCTGAGGTCATGATCTCATGGTTCATTAGTTTGAACCCCGCATCAGGCTCACTGCTGTAAGTCAGCACAGAGCCCACTTTGGATCCTCTGCCTCCCTCTCTCTGCCTCTCCCCTGCTCATACTCTCTCTCTCTATTAAAAAATAAAAAAGTTTTTAAAACCCATTAAATAAAAACCTATGTAGGAGCAGCCTTCTATCACTAACTCAGTCCCTGATGCCAATTTTCCATGTTGATAAACACATGTAGACAGTCTTGCCATTTACAAAGCACTCCTTACAAGTGTCATTCAGCTCGCACGATGACTCAGGCAGGGTAGTGTCCCCATTTAACAGAGGAAGCTGAGGCCCACAGAGATTCAATGGTTTATTTTGGGTCATAACTGGTAAGTGACACCACACTCAAACTTGGCTCTTCCAAGACTCTCTCCTTTTCCCACACTAAGATGCCTAGTAAACCTGCTTCAATTTTTACCTAATTCAAAATAACAAAAAGTAATTACCAGCCATCGTGGCTAATTATTTGTCTGCTGCCGGCCACTCATGCTTCCTGCTACCAGAGCTTAGAAGCTTCTCAGAGCTTCGTTGCAGAAAGCTTGCTAGTCAATGCTCCCGGACTACAAACACCCGAAGGGTCCTAGGAGGGTGAGGCAAATACATCCCTAATTCCATTGCTCGGTGCGATCTGCTTCCACTGGCTCTGGAGCCATTAAGGATTGTGTACTGCAGCTCTGTGTCCAGTCGGTCATCAGATGCCACAAAGGATAAAGTGACACCGCTCACCTTTTTGCCTGCGCTCAGAATCTACAGCGTGAGCCAAAGGCGCTGCCAGCACTGTGCCCACCAGCCAGCCACCCCCATCACCCAGGCAGCCTTCCAGCACCTTCCTTAGAACTGCTGCACAGCTCAAATTCCTCAAACTCCTCAAACTCCTCCAGCGACCGTGTGTGGTGAGCAGTGTCTCTTCCTTTTGAACAAATAAACCATAACGTCACAGTTAACTGAATTCCAAAATAGTGTTGACGCGCATAAATGTCTAGTTGGTGTGGTCCCAGCCGGGTGAGCACCGGGAGCTAATCTGAAATGGGTCAGCATTTCTCGTGACTCGTAAAATCCCACCTGCCGACCACCATCAGCCTCGCTATGCTGGAGTCACTCACTGTGCACCTCTTACCCGATCTCTTCTTCTGCACTAACTTAGACTTTGGAGACTTCTTTTTTTTTTTAAATGTTTTTTATTTATTTTTGAGAGAGAGAGAGAGAGAGACAATGTGAGCAGGGGAGGGTCAGAGGAGTCACAGGATCTGAAGACAGGCTCCAGGCTCTGAGCTAGAGATCAGCACAGAGCCTGACGCGGGGCTTGAACCCACAAACCATGAGATCATGACCTGAGCCGAAGTTGGACACTTAACCGACTGAGCCACCCAGGCGCCCCTAGACTTTGGAGACTTCTGACCAAAAGCTCTTTTTCCTGTCTCCTTGAAGAAAGTATTAATCATTCAATTTAAAGGGTAAAAGTATTAGCTGGGGGAGAAATAGGTTGTGATGTTTAGACTGCAATAGGTTCACTTTTAGCACTTAAAATATCATTCCAGCATTATAGCTGATGTACAAACAATGAACTAGAATTGTCTTTATTATTCTAGCTGGTAAATTATGCTTTGCGTGACTTTTTTAGATGTTTATTTAAAAAGTATTTTTAACATTTTTATTTATTTTTGAGAGACAGAGAGAGACGGAGCATGAGCATGGGAGAGAGAGGGAGACACAGAAACGGAAGCGAGCTCCAGGCTCTGAGTTGCTGGCACAGAGCTTGATGTGGGGCTCGAACCCACGGACTGTGAGATCATGACCTGAGTCAAGGTCGGACACTCAACTGACTGAGCCACCCGAAAGTTTATTTATTTTTGAGAGAGAGAGAGAGAGGAGCAGGGGAGGAGCAGGGAGAGAAGGAGATACAGAACCCAAAGCAGGCTCCAGGCTCTGAGCTGTCAGCACAGAGCCCGACGTGGTGCTCAAACCCACAAACCATGAGATCATAAACTGAGCCAAAGTCAGGCGCTTAACCGACTGAGCAACCCAGGTGCCCCTTGATTTTTTTTTAAGATTTTATTTTTAACTAATCTCTATACACCTGACATGGGGCTCCACCACACAATCCCAAGATCAAGTCACACGCTCCACTGACTGGACCAGCCAGGAACCTCATGCTTTACCTGATTTTTAAATTGTCAGTTCAACTATTGAGTACACTTGAAAGAAAGTAATTTGAGAACTCTGAAGTAAAATATGTGACAGAAATTTTATAATCTTTAAATCGGGCTGGAACTAATAATGTTTCATTAATTTGTTAAGAGATTTTTAAAAAGCACAAAACATATGTGGGAAAACGGGTACACTTAACTAAAACAAAATTTTAACATTTTTGTCCAACAATAAACACCATAAACCAAGTTAAAAGACAACCCACCACCTGAGAGATTTCCCAACACATATAATCAACAAAGAAAGTCAATAAGAAAAGGACAAATAAATCAATAGCAAATGTAAGTAAATATTACCGACACCCTGTTCCCAGAAGAGTAAACCAATTTTTCAACACAAAAAGATTTGTAACCGCGCTACGAATCAGGGGGAATGCAAATTAACCATCAGAGGAGCTACCGCATTAGAGGCCTGTGATGATCGGCGAGAGTGTCAAGCGTGACATTACCAACTACCGGAAAGGAAATGGCTCAACAGGGACCCCTGGTGCCCTGCCAATATGAGCACCTCAGAAACTCACGTGACCGCCTTGGAAAGTAACCTAGCTCCATCTAGGTTCTGGAGAGTGGGCATGGGGCAGAGCACAGGCTGGCCTTGGCTACCTTAGAGATGTTTTCTGATGTATGATTGCTGGCAGCAGCCCTGTTAGAAATGGAATTCACTAGTCTCAGCCCAGACTGTCTGGCTTCTTGGGGGGTGCGTTTTCAGAAGCAAGCCCTCCAGCAGTGTTGGGGTGCATGCTCAAGTTCAGAACCACTGCCCCAGAGAAACCCTCACACCTGAGTTCCCACCTGTCTCAACAGGATATTGTTAGAATTCGAGGGTCACGGTTCTTGATACATTCTCTGCAAAGGTGGTCTGACAGATCTTGTCTTCACCAGGATAGAGCGACATTGAAAGTTAAGGGACAGTGTGCAGGCCATCCATATATCTTCAAATGTCCACATTTGCACAAAGAGATGTGTACAAGGATGAATGTAGAAAAAAATGGAAGCTTGTAAAACAGTGTAAACAGTTGCCAATAGAAAAAGAGGTATAATGGGACATTACAGAGCAGTTAAAATTAATGAGATATACATGAATCAGCAAGGGTAAGTCTTGAACATATAATGCTGAATGAGGAAAAGCAAGTTGTAGAAGGACCCCTATAGTAGGACACCACTTAACATTAAGTTAAAAATCTCACCCAAAAGTCTACGTTATCTTTTGAGAAATGCATAAACACTTGTAGGAAGACGTCAGGGATGGATGGCTGGAAAATGCACCTGCTGATCTTATGACAGTGGTTATCTGCAGGCAAGATATGAGAGGAATGGGATCGAAGAGTACAAACAGATCGTCAACTAAGATTTTATTTTTAAGCTGTCCAGTAGGGTAAAGGGTTAATATTTGTTAAACGTGAGTTGGGGTAAAAGATATGGCTTATATTATTCTGTGTGCTCTTGTGCATATTTAAAGTATTTCATAATACTAATTTTAAAGATTTAAAGTTCATTATACTTATGAATCCTAGAGAACCTCATCTCGGTACAAAAAGAAACCTTGTAAAGCCTCAGCCTCAAGAGGTAGAGCTTTTAAAAACTGAATCTTTGTGACATCTAGTGGTAGCAGAAGGTTACAATTTAATACACGATTGGAAAGAAATTCGATTCAATATACTACTGACATCTGAATTCTTGGTTTAATTAACTTTTCACAAAATTTTAAAAGCCTGAGCTGTTGGTTTGACTTGTGTTTTTAGTGGACCACATTTGAATATTTTTAATGACACTTTGGAATATGGTATTATCTTGTATACATTAGTTATGTGGCTCAGACTCTGGTCTCCTCAAAAACATATCAATTATGTCGCTTCCGGTGTATCCCAAACAAGGGTCCCCTTTGTTTGACTCTCTGGGTCAGTGAGAGCAGCAGAAAGGAGCTCCAAGCTACACACGCAGCTGGACAAGTGTCTATCCCTACCGCACACCAGCACCCCTGCCTCACCTCCCTGAGCCCTCAATGGCCCCGCCAAAGTTCCAGATCCAGGCTCTTCTTGTACTTTCCACACCCATTCAATCAGCTTCCAAGTCCACCTCTGGAAGGTATCATACCCATCACTCACTCTCTCTACACCCCCTACTACACTGAGTGACCAGAGGCAGAACCGTTGCTCACTCATGTTCTCCATAAGAACCTAGTACAGCTCTTGGAGCGTGGTAGATACATAATAAATGTTCATGGAATAGATTTTCCAGTGCCACAACCCAGGCTTAGACTATCATTCATTACCTTAGGCTCAGACTATGACAATAGCAGCCTAAATGCCATTCCTTAAAACATCTTAAAACTTCACTTTGCGACAGAACGCCATGTCCTCATCTGTCATTCCCAGTAAAGTTTTTCCATGTACAGATCTCATTGCCATTCCCATAGTCAGCAGACATGGTTTAAACTTCTTAGCTTGGGATGTAATGTGCTTCACAACCTGGTGCAAACCGGACATTCCTCAACTTCCCTCCTCTGTACCCCTGGCCAGACCTGCAATTCTTCAAGCTTCCTGAGGGCATTCCCATCTTCATTGCTCTGCTCACATTTTCCTCCTGCCTGCCACCCACCATCAACTTTGTTTTGAGACTTTGATTTCCGTGAAGCTCAAGGCATCTCTCCATGTAAAAAGTTAATGGCACTACCTACCAAACTGGTCGTTTGGAAATTGCATCCTTATTTACCCTCTTGCCTGTGCTCTTGCCCACCATCTGGAAGAGTGCATTTCAATGGCACTGACCACCTCTCACACTGGTTTGCGTTCTCAGAAACCAGCAAAGGCCTCAGAGGGAAGCCAGCTCAGAGGGATTTGTTGAAATGAAAAGAATTAGATAAAGGGTGGATGGCCATTGGTTGCAACTGGGCTAAGCCCCTATGATCTTTAATCTGGAGGTAGCTGGCACATGACTCTGAATAATGTGTTTCACAAACTGGTCTTTTATATTTTGGCTACGAAGCCTATTACCTGTGGCTGTGGAACACGAGAGAAAAAGAAGCACGTATCAGGCTCTCTGTATTGGGCTCAAAGTATGAGAAACACAAAGGGTCAAGGATGATTCCCACCTTCTACGTTGGGCACGTTGGTCAATAATGAAGCTACCTATCATACTGAAGAACTGAAGAAGGGAAAAAACTAATAAACTAAAGTCAACTCTGTTTTAGACATGGCTCTTGTCTAATGCTCTTAGGACACCCAAATACATTCAGTAGTTATGTCAAACCACACTGGGCAACAAGGCTCATTAGTGAACAACTCTGAGTAGTTACTTTCTGAAACTTCTTTCTCCACACATTCAAACACAGGCTCATACCCACAGTCCCATGAACTCCTGGGAGAGCCTCTGGCATTTGTAAGAGTTCGTTACCAGTCTTCTCCCCTCTCCACCGGCTTCAGGCCTTCCCACCCAGTCACAAGCTCCCCTCTGTCTTGCCCCAGTCCTTCCAGTTGGTATCTAAGCTGGATGATGGGCACTGACTCTGTTCCTAATTTATGGTCAAGTTCTTTGTTAGTGCCACAGCCCTTCCTAAGCACTGGGCTTGGCTGGGCCAAACTCTTGCAGATTTTTCCCGTGAGTTATGCACCTTCCTGTTTCCTCTCCTACTTTGAGCACACCGCCCCCCCCCCCCCACCATTCCCTGGCTGGGAATCTGCTTTGCACAGAGTCACTCACCTCCTTGCCTAGAGCCACATGCTGACACCCAGCTGATGGGGAACATGGTAGCCACACACTCCACTGTTGCTCGCACTTGACTTCAGATCCCTGTGGTCTGTGACAGTCCGCCAGTCCTCAGTTCTAGGGTGACTCCATTACCCATGGATGCTGTCCTACCCTTGAGTTTGTGATGGGGCCCTGGAGAGTAGGACTGAAGAACTCTGATGCAGACTCCACTTACCTAGCACAGGACCTGGCCGGTCAGACAGCGGCAGCAACAACTTCACTACCTGTTGAGTCCTTACTAAGTGCTAGGCACTGCTGTGAAGGCTTCACATGAATTAAGTCACTTAAGCTTCAGACCAATACTAAGAGGCAGGCGCTATTACTTACTATCCAGATGAGGAAACAGGCAGAGTAAGCATCCATCATGTGTTTTTTTAAATATTTATTTTGGGGGGAGAGGGGCAGAGAAAGATTGGGAAGCACAAAATCCAAAGCGGGCTCCAGGCTCTGAGCTGTCTGCACAGAGCCTGACGCAGGGCTTGAACTCACAAACTGTGAGATCATGACTTGAGCCAAAGTCAGATGCTTAACCCACTGAGCCACCCAGGTGCCCCTATCAAGTGCTTTTTGACTGAATGAACTTCCAGTGGGCCCAAAGAGTTGTCCAACTATCATTCTGTGGTCCATTCCCCCAGCAGGTGTTTTACTTATTGATTTATTTTTAAGCATCAAACAATAAGTACTCATTAAAGGCTAAAATATCAACATTCAGTTTGTCCAAGGGTCATCGAGCCCTAGGATATATTAGGTCAAAATGCCCAAACTGATTTATACCAACAGGCCATTATTTTAAATAGTTTCCAGTGAAAAGCACAAGAGTAAGCAGGCTTACTTACGTGTTATTGCCCCAGGGAAGAAGCTTTCTAAGGGAAGCAAGTTTAAAATTACAAGGTGTTTGCCCCCTCCTCCCAGCCAATAGGCTTCTCCTCCATTATCTTCCCTCTTCTTCACTGCCAATTTTAAAAATATAGTCCAGACTTTATTAAAACTGAGATGCTCTTTAAAATGTACACCTCTGGTTTTTGCTAAAACTAAATTAGAACTTCTGAGACTGGGACCCAGAAAGGTTTATATTTTCACAGCTTCACCACTCCATCAAATGATTTTAATGCACATTAGAGAGCTTTTTCATACAATCTGTATACACTTCTTCTCACTTCATGCTGCTTATTCATTTCTTTTTTTTTCTTTTTATTTAAATTTAAATCCAGGTTAGTTAACATATAGTGTAATAATGATTTCAGGAGCCGAATTTAGGGATTCGTTCGCTTATGTATAACACCTAGTGCTCATTCCAGCAAGTGCCCTCCTTAATGCCCATCACCCATTTAGCCCATCCCCCCACCCAACCCTCTGCCAGCAACCTTCAGTTTGTTTTCTGTATTTAAGAGTCTCTTATGGTTTGTCTCCTCTGTTATCTTGTTTCTGCTTCCCTTCCCCTAAGTTCATTTGTTTTGTTTCTTAATTCCACATATGAATAAAATCATGATATTTATATTTCTCTGACTCATTTTGCTTAGCATTAAATACACTCTTGTTCCATCCATGGTGTTGCAAATGACAAGATTCCATTCTTTCTGATAGCTGAGTAATACTCCGTTGTATATAGGTACCACATCTTCTTTATCCATTCATCCATCGATGGACATTTGGGCTCTTCCCATACTTTGCTATTGTCGATAGTACCCAGTACATGGTTTTTTTTTTTTATGTTTATTTTTTTTTTTATTTTTAATTTTATTTTTGAGAGAGAGAGACAGCGCGAACAGGGGAGGATCAGAGAGATCGGGGATACAGACTCCGAAGCAGGCTCCAGGCTCTGAGCTGTCAGCACAGAGCCCGACACGGGGCTCGAACCCACAAACTGTGAGATCTTGACCTGAGCCAAAGTCAGACGCTCAACAGACTGAGCCACCCAGGCGCCCCCCAAGTACATGTTTTAACTGCATCCTCATTCCTGTACCTGACTAGCCGCTGCCCTTCTCTCCTTCTTTACCAAAAGGATCAGAAGTAGGGAATCCTACACTGTGCACTGCTCCACTACCCCAAATGTTCATCCTCTTCACTTAAAATGTCTTTCTCTACATTTTCCACCTCCTAGAAGAAAACATAGTTTCAAAAGTGCTCTTGTTCCTTTTGTCAGTTCTGACCCACGTTTAGTACTCCTGAGTCCCTGCTCGAAGCCTCCTGAGCCCCATCTTTAGTCTCTACTTCTGGGCTCACCAACTTTCTTACTTCCTATTGCCAGAGTACAAGCAAAGCCTGTCTTCCAAGGACAGCATCCCTGCTCAAGCCTGCAACATCCTTAGGCCACTCTCTCTTCATCACCAAATTTCTCCAGAAGAGAACCTCAGTCTTTTTCTTTTCCTTACCAAAATTCATGCCCTTAGTCACGCGATCCAAATTTCATCTCCGCATCCTTTGTTTTTAAAATCTTCTTTTACATGTATTTATTTTTGAGAGACAGAGAGATAGTGCACACAAGCAGGGGAGGGGCAGAGAGTGAGACACAGAATCCAAAGCAGGCTCCAGTCTCTGAGCTGTCGGCACAGAGCCTGACATGGGGTTCGAACTCAGAAACTCTGAGATCATGACTTGAGCCGAAGTCAGACGCTTAACCCACTGAGCCACCCAGGTGGCTCAGGTGGCTCCTCCACATCCTTAAAGGAAACTGTGAAAAGTCCTCAAAGGCCATCCTGGATCTTCCCACACATCCCTCCCTGCTGTCAAGTGCAGACTTTGGAGGCTGGTGTTCAGGCCCTGCCCTCCCTGTCTGGTTCCTGCCCATCTCTCTTTGCCCCGGGTTCCTTCACATTTCCATGAATTTCACCCATTCAAACTTGCTTCACCTTGAAGGTTCCTTTGGAAATGTTCTAGCTTTCCTGAAGCTTGCTCCAATCTTATTCTCCTAAATTCTTAGCTTCTGTTTGCACCAGGTCCTTAGCTCCTATTATATGTGCACACAAGCTGTACTTGACACTAAAGTGCTGCAGGGCAAAGGTCGTGCCCTATTCCTATTCCCCATAGTAAATGGCAGGGCCAGGATGGGGGCAAGGCAAGCAGGGTTCCTCGGTAGCAGAATTTTAGAGGCGCTCATTCTCAGGCTCGTGTTAACTGCAGAGACAGCACTTAAATTTGGTTCCCCAGCTGCCACGCTCACCCCACCCTGGTAACTACTGATGACCCTTTGACATAGGTGGAAAATAAAGGAATCTAGAAACCAATGAATCAGTAAGATGATGACAGTGTAAGTACTTGGGGTGATGATTCCTTATCTTCATTGTGAATGAACTTGGAGAGAGTGTAGAACTCGATCATGATTGGTGAGACAGAAAGGCAGTCTGCCAGGGAGTTTCTAGTAATATAAATAAAAACATAAGGAGGACTCTCCCCTCTTCATCCATGGGACACTGTCGTGACTGAATTACTGACTGCAAGCGCACTGGGAAAAGCCCGAGGATGTGACCGGTGGAGACCAGGATGGCAGAGCCGAGAGAGAGGGGGCTCGAGCCCTGACCCATCACGTCTGTGGCCTGCCCGTTCTTCCGACTTCTCTTGGGAGACAAGAGATCATGTGATCCATTAAGCCAGTGGGGTCAAGGTGGTCAACCTGTTTCCAAGTCCAAGTTTTATCACTAATTTCAGCCAAAATAATACTGATTAAGTGTCAGTTCACAGGAGAAAAGCGGGTGGCAGAAGGGGCAGCCAGGCAATTCCTGCACCCTCCTCTCTTCCTCCTTCCAGGAAGGAGATGGGTGAATGGGTCTGGGGTCAAGGCCCCACACTCCACCTGGCCTCTTGTGCTCTAGCTCATGAAGGCCGCGGGGATCAGGACCGGCCACCGCCCGGCCATGCTTCTGTCCCCCACGTGAGAAGCAGATCAGGCGAGCTCTCCAGCTGACACAGAGAGAACGACAGTTCTCCAGCCGCCTCTCTTCACACTAGCCGGGAGGAACTGGGACTCAGCTTCGGCCTGCTGTCCAAAGTGCACTCTCCTGTGGACTTTTAGTGTCTATAAAGCGGATTCCTTGATTCCCGCTTGGCCCTTTCTGCCCGGTTCTAAGTACGTTCAGACATACGTGTCATTAGATACCACCCTGACCCCCCTAACTTCTCAGAAAGTAACCACATTAAATTTTGCCAAATTAGGAAAGCTGAGGAAGCAAAGGAACAGTTATTTTCATGAGAGAAAGTCTGTGGCATCTGGACTCTGGTTTCAGGCAACAGTGGACCAACAGGGACAGGAACGTGTCCTCCCCTGTGAAGCGACAACAGACCAGCACCAAACACAAGAAACAACAGCTGTTGGGACAGTGAACCTGAGGTAACAGGGGACAAAGGTCTCTAAGGAACGGGAAACAGTGGCCCCTACAAGTGTCTCAGCGCTCTGCCTTGCGGGTGAAGCCCTGTGGCCTCCTTGAATAAGGAGGAAGATGGGAGTCCAGGGTCACCTCCCGAGGGTCCCCCCGGGTCTTCAGCTGAGTAAGAAACACACGGGGAGGAGGAAGTGATAAGAAGCCAAGGTAAGAAACGCTCAGATGATTGGAGGGCATACCCATGGCTCAAAGAGAGCGGGGAATAATTTCTCTTTTTCTCAACCATACCTCAAGAAAGCGGTTTAAAAATACAGTGAAAATAATGTATCTTTCCACAGACAAAGTGAAAATTCTCACAATTTACTCAACATGGGGCAGCGTCCCTAGAGAGGCTTGCCTTAATGGTGGGACAAAACTTGCCCTAGACTCACCTAACAAAGCTCCTTAAAAGCAAGACTGGAGAGGACCAAACTCTTTCCGAGCACCTTAATGGCATCTAGAAACAAAGCTCAAAATATTTATAGAAATAAAAATATCCAACATCCAAGAAGATAGAATTCACATCTCCTCCAAAATTACTAGGCGTGGAAAAAAGTTGAGGAAGAAAAGCGTCATGTCCTTTTTTTCACCCCGTTCTACCTCCTCCCTCTTATGCTCAGATCTGGCTGGGAATGCCTCAAACAGGACTACCCTGTGCCCCAGAACCACGGTGATTCACCCCGCGACTAACTGACACTCACAGACTCTTGCTGCGAAGCCCCAGCACCAGACTGGCCTGGGGTGCGCAGAGCCGAGGGCGCCCAGAGCCTGCCCTTCGGCCCCCAGCCCTCCACAACGCTGCCCTCACAGGCCAAGGCCGGGGTGGGGGACACTGTGCTCACCCGCTGCCTTGTACACATCTGCCGGGGCAGACTGAGACATGTCGTCCATGCTGGGGACATGTGCCTGGTGGCCCAACTGGCCCGGAAACCTGGGACTTTGTTCTAAAGAATATGCAGAATTGATATGGCAAGAAAACAATTGTTTTTAATGAAACCAGTACTTTTCCCTTTATTCGCATCCCCTTCTTTCTTCCCATTTAAGCAGCGAGGCTGTTCTGTTCTCATTGCCTCAGGAAAAGCACATGATGACCAAAAGTAGATCTTTAAAATTTTTATTTTATTTATTTTATAATATATTTTTAATGTTTATTTTTGGGAGAGAGAGAGAGAGAGAGCAAGCAGGAGAGGGCAGAGAGCAAGGGAGACACAGAATATGAAGCAGGCACCAGGCTCTGAGCTGTCCACACAGAGCCTGATGCGGACATGGGCTGGAACTCACGAACCCTGAGATCATGACATGAGCCGAAGTCGGAGACTTAACCAACTGAGCCACTCAGGCGCCCCTAAAATTTTATTTTAAAGAATCCTCTTCCTGGCTTTTATGTTTCCATACCTATACCCTTCCTTAAATAACAGAAAAGATTCAGAGCAGAGACTTAGATTTGGAAGAATTTTATAAAGGAAGCAAAGTTCTCTCTAAAGTTCAAGGCTGGCCGTGAAAGTGCCAAGGGGCCAGGAGAGCAGTCAGGGCCCATGGACCACCCAGCGCCCACTCAAAGGAGCCCCACTGTCCCCCGCATGGCCTCTGTCCAGCGAGAGCTTCCCTCCAACAGCAGCACCAGTACATCTGCCCACTGGTTGATCCAGAAGAAATGCTGCATCTCTGTTCCCCAGAACTTTGCATCCTCCCCCATCCAGCCCTATCAGTAATCGTGGATTAATGGTCCTACAAAGTATCGTGGCGGAGCAAACTGGAGAAGTCTTTGCAGTCCACTTCCGGGGAAGGGGAGTTTGGATCTAAGGCATGTCGAACACTCCCGAGCCCTGCACAGTGGCAGCCCCTTTCACTCTTCACAAACCTGACTTTCACCTCAGGCAATCTTGTTCTCATAGGCGCATGTGCGCGCGCACACACACACACACACACAGTCTTTTCAGCTCATGTCCCGTTTGCCTCTTCTGGTTGCTTGGGCTGACGCTCTCTCCTCTCTGAGGAATCCTGCAAACAACCAGTTGCACTGGAGAACCTGTTAAGCCCACCCTTGAAAGCCCATTTATAAAGCTGTGTTTAGAAGGGGAAAAAAAAGTAGAGTTTAGGTTTGGAGGAAAAAAAATACAGTTGGAACCTCATGTGTTGAAAATTGAAACAAGCATAAAAATTTATTGCTCTTGGGTTGGTTGGATCCTACAAATCTTGGTCATTGTTTAATGCAACCTAAAAGCAAAATAAAAGGTACATATGCTTTGATATGATCAGAATTGTGAAAAGGTACAAGCCAAAGAAATCAGAGTTGGGGTCATTTCTCTGTGACTATGTAAATGAAGCTTTTTGCTGGTTTCAAATAACTTCCAGGAAGATCCAAACTCAACACGATAACCACAGAGTTCTCGAGCACAGTATTTAGTAACCCCTCCTTCTACTTCTCTTGCTCCCCTCCCCCCTCTCTTGTCATCCTTCTCGTTCTTGCAGGGGTGCTCCTCCTAGATCACCCCTTACATGATGGAATTTCTAATGGATGCACCTGAGCGCGCCGCCCCCCCACCCCCCCGCGCGCATTCTGCATGCTCTCCTAACTACCTTACTCTTACTCCCTCTCCAGCCTCACCTAGCTCATAGGCTGACAACTGCTATGTTCCTATCCCCTGCCTGGACCTCTCTCTTGTCCTCTGGACCCATGTCACACATTAACCAGTCTTTGGCCAGTGACATCTGCATATCTGGGGGGCACCTGAGACTCAATATGTCCACAATTGAAGCCATCATTTTCACAAAACCTACTTTCTCTTCTTACGTTCCTCACCCCAACAAACAGCTAAGCTCTTAGTCCGGTTGCCCATGGCAGAACCCTGGGCAGCACCTTGACTTCCTTCTGTCCCTTATCCTCCCAGCCAATATCAAATCCACTCAATTCTCCCCATCTCTGCTGTCTACACCCAGATCCCCAGCCTTAGTCATCATGCATCTGGACAATTATAAAACTCCTAAGTGGTCTCCCTTTTCCACCCGTGCCCACTCAAATCCTCTCCCCCCTCTAAAGCCACGCCTCCAGTCCTCAGGTGAACTCTTGCAGTGACTCCCACTGGACTTGTCATACAGTGCACAGTGTGATGTGGCTGTTCACTACCTCTCCAGCTTGGGGTCACACCACCTCCAAGCTCCGTGCCCCCCAGCCAGTGTCGGAGCTGGGCCATTCCGTTCTGTGGGAGTGTCTTCCTCTCCCCATCTGCTGGACTCGGCTCAGACTAACCCCTCAAGTTTCCTTTCCTCAGGAAGACTCATCCAGGCTAGTCCGTCCTCCTAGAGCACCTGCCCTCGGCCCATGGCCCCCGGAGGGCAGGAGCCCCACCTGTTCTGTGCATTTGTCTTGGTGACCTCCCTGCATGGTCCCAAAACACAGCAGACATTGAATAAGAACGTCTTTATTAACTGATTAGCATCAAGCCCTTCCATTTCCTCCTTCTGAACAGGCCATCAATGCCATCTCTCTCTGGATGACTGCATTAGCCTCCTAATGGGTGTCCTCACCTTTCTCTCTCTCTCTCTCTCTCTCCATCCTCCTCCCTCCATGCTGCTGCCAGACAGCTTTTCTAAAATGCAGTGCTGATAGCATCAGCCTCCACCGCCTTAAGGATAAAATCTACGGCATCTGGGCACAAATTACCAGGCTTTTCATGGGCCGGTCCCTGCTCCCTCCCCTCTGCACCGTCTCTCTTTTCTCCCTGCCTCACACCCCCAACTCGCCCCTATCAGGTCTCTAGCTGTCTTATATTCTCAGATCCTCCCCCTCCAACCCCCAGCAGTCAGTCACCAACTTCCTTCAAGAAGCCTTCCCTGATGGGCTCCTCCACTGGGCTGGCTGGCCCATTTGGTCAGTGCCCATGGTTAGGTCACTAAATACACCTGCCCCCAGGACAGTCCTGGTCTATGCCCGCAGGTCTGGCTTAGGTTCACAGCTCCCCTGCTCATTCTCAAAGCCTACTGCTCTAGGCAAAACCACTTGATCCCTCTAACAACGAATATTAATTGCTTGTCCAGTTGTCTGTTTACCCCCTAGACTAGGTTAAAAACAAAAACAAAACTATCTGTTCTATTCACAACAACATCAGGCATAGCCTGGTACCTAGAAAACACCATAGGTTTATTAAACAAACGCATGTACTTATATACTGTAAAAGTATGCACTTTCATTAGGACATTTATTTGGTTCTAGTTTTTGCCACTGAGAAACAATAAACTGGCCCCAGAAATTTAACGTAAAGATTATGTATTTCATCAAATGATTTTAAATATATATTTTGAAGAGATTTTGAGATATGCAAAACCTAACTCCAAAATATACGTATCACCCTCTACATATGGCACACCGTGACCTCGGCATCAGCTTCCAGAAACTTTCCCATCAGTGCCGACACATTTGCAAGGAGCCAGACGTGTGCCCTGCCTGACCCTTGTGGGGCATCACAGGTCCACAAAAGGGCAGAAGGCAGATCAGGAATATGGTCAGCCCTAGGGGAACTGGTTTTCTTTCTATGACAGTAAGGGCCCATTTGCCATCCAACCCTAGACTCATATGCACTAGGCTCTCCAAAAGTAAAGTAAAAAAATCTGTTTTTCACAAAGCACTTTCTTAAAGATACTTACATCAGATAGCGTTGACTCATCAAGTTCTTCCACTCTGCTCAGGTTAGGTGCCCCATATCGATCACTAATTTCAGCCAGCGTTTTGCCTGAGTCTGGTGTTGTATCCTACAATCATTAAAATTCATTTTTAATTTTAAGTGAGTTCAAAACTAATACATTAATTTTCTTTTGATTTTGGTAAGAAATTTCTTCATTGCAACATGAAAATTCAGCGTCATTAATTAATGGAATGAGCCAACATCTGTTAATGGAGACAGAATTTTAGAAATAAATGCTAAAACTTAATTTAAAAATGCATTCAGAGGGTGCCTGGGTGGCTCAGCCGGTTAAGCGGCCGACTTTGGCTTAAGTCATGATCTCACGGTTTGTGAGTTCGAGCCCCGCATCAGGCTCTGTGCTGACAGCTCAGAGCCTGGAGGCTGCTTCAGATTCTGTGTGTTTCTCTCTCTCTGACCCTCTCCCACTGGTACTCTGTATCTCTCTCTCAAAAATAAAGAAAAAGATCTTAAAAATTAAAAAAAATACATTCAGGAATTCAACATGTATCATTGGAAGTAAACATATGGTCAATAAATATCTCACGACATTCTGGTTTTTAAATATGGGTGATGGGCACTGAAGAGGGCACTTGTTGGGATGAGCGCTGGGTGTTGTATGTGAGCAATGAATCATGGGAATCTACACCCAAAACCAAGAGCACACCATACACACTGTATGTTAGCCAACTTGACAATAAATTATATTTTAAAAATTAAAAAATAAAAATACAAATGCAAACCAAACGTCCAACTCTTATCCACTTTGAGATTTTGCTTTAGAGAACACTGCACTTGTGAATTGTTGTTACTAGAACATATATTTGGACTATCAAGTTTGATAATTTCTTTCTTCAAAAGTTTAGCTACTAATGCATCAAAGTTAAGCTTTGCCCTCCAGGATACTCATTCATTTCATGTAACACAGAATAATTTTTCCCTCTCACCTCTGAATGTGAACTATCTTCACTCTTAGGTATGTTTTCTACATTCATTTCCATCTCCTGCAATATATAAAAATGATGAAAAACATTTGAATATGCTTTCGATTTTGATTCCATGTTTAGTTTTCAAGAAGGTTTATTTTTACATAATGCTATGATCAATTTAACTGCAAATACATCATCACTTTTAAAGGGGTGATCTGAGGGGCGCCTGGGTGGCTCAATTTGTTAAGCATCCGACTTCGGTTCAGGTCATGATCTCACACTCTGTGAGTTCAAGCCCCATGTCGGTCTCCGTGCTGACAGCTCAGAGCCTGGAGCCTGCTTCCGATTCTGTGTCTCCCTCTCTCTCTGCCCCTCCCCGTTCACACTCTGTCTCTCTGTCTCTCAAAAATAAGCATTAAAAAAAACCCTTTTTTACAAAGTGTGATCTGAATACATTTAGTACAAAACTGTAGCTCACCATCTCATTTAACACTTGATACTAATAGAAAACCATGTTTTATTTATAATTGAACACGACTCATTAAAAAATGAAATGATCTGAAACATAACATGTGAAGCCAAATTATTAGCCAATGTGACGAGTGACAAAACAAAAACTTTTGACATCACCGAATCCTCACCTAAGAGAAAGGGGATATACACCGCCATGTACTTATGTGTGTGTGTGTGTGTGTGTGCACACACATGCATGTTCATCCATGTGCCCTATAACATTTAAACTCAGATAACATCAGCATCTGTGTTTTTGTTACCTATGTGTGTTTTAAAACTATGTATGGAGTTTTGAATTTATCTTTTTTGTTTGTTTGTGTTTTGTCTTATAATTTTTTTTTAGAAGGCTCCATGCCCAGCGCATAGCCCAATGAAGGGCTTGAGCTCACGACCCTGAGAGTAAGACCTGAGCTGAGATCAAGAGTTGACACTTAACCGACTAAACTACCCAGGTGCCCCTTAATTTATCTGTTTAAGAAGCTCATTTTTTATTTCAATCCACCCTTCCACCTTTTAAAAAACAGTGCTCTCATCTAAGCCATGAATAAACATGTTCCATAAAACCTACTTCTATTTTTAATGTAATTATGGAATAAATTTAGGCATAACATTTGCATCAGAGAGACTGGCTGATTATAAACACAGAATATGAAATATCTGGGGGTGCCTGGGTGGCTCAGTCCATTAAGTGTCTGAATTTGGCTCAGGTACTGATCTCATGGTGTGTGAGTTCAAGCCCCACATCCGGCTCTGTGCTGATAGCTCAGAGCCTGGAGTCTGCTTTGGATTCTGTGTCTCCCTCTCTCTCTGCCTCTCCCTCACTTGTGCTCTGTCTCTCTCAGTGTCTCAAAAATAAATAAATGTAAAAAAAATTATAAAAAAGAATATGAAATATCCAGTTGAAAGGCGTAACTCCGTCATTCAAAAGTTTGGTCTATGTGACATACACATTTTGGATCCCAGGAAACAGTCTACGGCCAGACCACCCTGAACGTGCCCGATCTCATCTGGATCCCAGAAAACATTGGCCAGACTAGAGGTCTGACATTATACCGACATACTCCATGGAAACAGACTTTTTAACAAAAGTCAGTATGTAACTGAATGAAAGACATGCAACAGCCATACAAAAATATTTTTAAACATAAAAATATTGTTGATAACACATCTAGCACAAGGAAGATGTGCAACTGTCTCAGAGCTCAGTGCACCCTCAACACGACAAAGAACTTAACCTTGGACATGAGCTACCATAGTCAGGAACAACTGTGCCTTGACTAAAATGTTGCTAATATCGCCAGGAGAGAACTCTACTGCTCACAGAGCAGGTTTGCCTATATAGCCCAGGCTGGTCCTCACGACAAACCAATGAGATAGTGCCAGTGATCTACTGTTACCCCTATTTTTCAAAAAGGCAAAAGGAGACTAATAATAAGGTTGTAAGACTTGTGTCGGTCACGCAGCTAACGTGCGGCCCGTCTACGAATCCCACGTTGGAACAGCTGGCAGAAACAGTGTGTGGGGTTCTAAGAGGTTTTACATCAAGCAGGCATGTATAAAACTTCAAATTACCTTCTCTAATTGCTCTTGAGCTCTTTGTTCTTCTTCTATTCTTCGTCTCTCTTTTTCTTGCATTTCCAATTCCAGCTGGAGAGCCAGCTGTTGCTGAATATTCAGAAATAAATAAGTCATGTTAAAGGCAGATCCACTGCAAGGCATTAACTCTAATCACTCTGAAATGTCCCGGGATAATTAAGTTTATACCTACCCAAGTTTCAGAAGCTTATGAGAATAAATGATTGCCACCACCTAACACTTTAGCTTTCACAAATATTTCCTGAAATCTAACATAAAAAAGGAAGCTTCCTTAACTGTTCATTTGTAGAGAAGTACAATTTGTACAAAATCACGTTATTTTCTCTGTTCTCCTTAGAACAACAAATGAGATTGGCCAACTTTTTTTCAGATAAAATCTCTTCAAGCATAGATAGTTCTTCAAACAACCAAACCTTGGTGCAGACGAGTGGATAAGAAAATCTTAAGTATATTATCTGAAACCACAGATAATCAACAGTATATTTGTTCCAAGTCAACACTCATGCCACACTAGAATGGAGGTCCGCAAACTAAAGTCTGTGGGCCACATCGGAGCCTAATCCTGTACTGTCCAGTCCATGAGCTAAGAAAGGTTTTACAGTGTTAAGTAGATGAAAAATATTGCAAGTATAATATGTCATGATACATGGAAATGATAAAGTTTTATTGAAACATTGTCAGATTCATTTGCTTACGTACTGTCTGTGACTGGTTTTGCACAACAGCATGGCTGGGTGGTTGCAACAGAGGCTGTAGGTGGCACTGTCATCACTTGGGGCTCTGCTCAGCACACTGCAAATCACAGTGATGCCATTTTGTCTCAACGGCTCTTCGAGTGCCATGGTATCACCACACCAGGACATTTTTTTAAATCAGTGCATACTCATCATGTCAAAACGAGAAAAGACATGGATTTGGAATGTTGCTCTTTGAAGATGCAGTGGGTACTGGGTTATTTTATTATCAAGTTAAAAGGCAAAGTATGGCATTTATGAAACAAGGATACTTTATTAAAAGAATGCAATGCATATTAGTATTACCAGACTGAGCACATTTCATCACAATATTCTCAGCTCATGTGAAAACAAAGGTCAGAAGTATTAGAAAATGTAAGCAAAATCACAGTAGGATTTCTTCACAAAAATTAAAAATAGAAATGAGGCTGCAATGAAAGCAAGTTCCCAAGTGGCTCATTCGTTAGCCAAGCAAAGACGCTCACTTACCAATGATGATTTAATTACAACATGTTTTGATTTCTGTGTCCGGGGGGGAAAAATAAATAAACTTATATTAAGATTTTGGTGAAACAGTTGCTCAAAGAGTTGATGACATTGGGAGCAACATCAACAGCCAATTAAAAACAAGGAAAATTATTTTGAGCTATTTTCCTTGGTTCTTGATGGGTAGACAAATGTTCCCAACACTGCTCATTGTTATTGTTTACTGGAATCAATGCTGGGGGTTTTCGTTTTGTTTCATTTTGTTTTTGAGGGGGGAGGAGAGAGCCAGAGGGGAGAGGCAGAGGTAGCAGAGAGAGAGAATCTTAAGCAGGCTCCATGCTCAGCACAGAGCCTTACGCGGGCTTCATCCCACAACCCTGGGATCGTGACCTGAACAGAAATTAAGAGTCAGATACTCAACTGACTGAGCTACCCCGGCACCCCAGTGCTGAGTAGGAAGTGATTGAAAGATCAGCCACTATGAATTGTCTTCATGGGCTAACTTCAGGCAAGAATATTGTCAAAGAAATTGGAAAACATTAATTCAGTACAACCAGCACCGAAACCTGCTAAAATGTGTTATGACCAATGATGATGAAAATGCGTGTGGAACAGAAAAAGGTTCAGCTGGACAAATTTACAAAGCTTGGGAAGACGAAGCATGGAGAGCCTAGGAGTGGCGCCGTCTTAGCAGCAGGTGCTCTGCAGAAAGCCTCTGACTCTCCCACGTGCTATTGAGCCAGCAGGGCCAGCGGTGCGCCTCCTTCACTCTTATGAGTGTCCCTTCATCAGTTCTGTGAGTTTTTGTCAGGAACAGAAACGGAATAAATCTTGGCTGGCCCTACCACACGGCAGTTCCACGGCTTCATGGTGACGCCGGAATTTGAACTTTCTATACTTTCCATGTATCATGAAATGAAACATAGTAACAATGTAGTGTGAATTTTGGGTCTCAGGATCAAGGCTGAAATTTTTCTGAATGAGAAGAATCATGCTCAGTCACTGTTACCAAACCGTAAATGGCTTTGGAAATAAGCTTTTGCTACAGACCTAATAATGTTTTTAAATCAATTCAAAGTAAATTTATCAGGCAAAACAACACTAACACGTAACTTAGCACTGCAGGAAAGCCATTTCAACAACACCTAATGTTTGAACTACAATGTCAAGTTGCCTCATTCACCTTCTGAGCACTCAAAGTCTGAAACAAGCCGCTAGCCCCCCATCCCCACACAAATCTGCAGCCCAAACTATAGATCCAGAGTATTTTTTTTGGCCTTGATTGAAGTGCAAATTAAATTTCCATATCCCTAAATCCATTTAACTGAGTGATTGAGAAGCCTTTACCAACCTTCAATTGGAAGTGATTAATCTACAAGGTAATGACATGTCAAAAGGCAGAACAAGATAAAAATCTAATAGAATTCTACAAGTGCATTCCAGGAGATAAATATGGTCAAAATTAGATGCACATGGACTGATAATCAGTATTTGTCAAGACCCATCTCTAAGCTATTTTCAGTGATGGAATACTAAAATCTCATTACAGATCAGCATTAACGGATAAATATTTTCCATCAATTTTGATGATAAGGAACATTAACTTTGAACTCCAACTAAGTGAAATGTTGTTTTTAAAATATAATTTAATCTGTCCAAGTAGTTAGCCTGTATTCCAAAAAGAAAATTATACTTTGTTTTCAATTTTATTTTTTTAAATTTTATTTCATCAATACAACATTTGTGGAAATTTGTTCTCTTTCTATATCTACATAACACTCCATAACACATACACATTCCATTATGAGCCCTTTAAATTTATGTTTTTAAAATGTATTTTTAAAATTTTTTTCTGTTTTTTATTTAGTTTTGAAAGACAGAGAGAGACAGCGTGAGCAGGGGAGGAGCAGAGAGAGAGGGAGACACAGAATCTGAAGCAGGCTCCAGGCTCTGAGCCAGCTGTCAGCACAGAGCCTGACGTGGGGCTCGAACCCATGAACCATGAGATCATGACCTGAGCCCAAGCCGGACACTTAGCTGACTGACCCACCCAGGCACCTCTAAAATGTATTTTTAAAAATAATACATTTTGATAAATGAAGACATAATAAACAATGCTTAATATTTATTTACAAAGGGTTGTTAAAGGGAATTTCTTGGTTATCTTTTTTTTTAATGTTTTATTCATTCTTGAGAGACAGACAGAGCGTGAGTGGGGGAGGGGCAGAGAGAGAGGGACACGGAATCGGAAGCAGGCTTCAGGCTCTGCACTGACAGCGCAGACATGGGGCTGGAACTCACAATTCGTGAGATCGTAACCTGAGTCGAAGTCAGATGCTCAACCAACTGAGCTGCCCAGGCGCCCCTCTTGGTAATCTTGTATTAGCCACACTAGGATGAAAGTGATGGGGTAGGTAGCAGAAGTGCAAGAACATATCACTCCATCCACTTCTAGATCTTGGTAGAGGAAGTGACATAACTCATCTCAAGAAAAATGCAAAATGTGCTTGTTAAATACCACACTGGTCAACAGAACCAGTTTCTTAACATTTTCAGGAAAATTTCAAAACCCAATTCGTTTCTTCACACATGAGTAAAACCATTAGAAAAGATATTCAAACAAATAAAACAAATAAACAAACAAAATAGCTTCTACCTCCTAAGTAAGCTCTTCAGTAGAAAATGGCAGGAAAAATACTTCCCTGTTTCACAAGGGCTCCGGGCTTACCGGAGAGTGCCTAAAATCCAGCAGCACTCATTGTGAGAACGGGAAGGTGACCAGAGCCTGGAGCCCCAGCTCCTTTGACTCAATGGGCTCCAAGCGCCTCTGTTTCTCTGCATCTCAGCCTCACTCTCTCTCGGGCTCTTCTCTGGTGGTCCATCCCCCGCCCCCAGGCCCTTTTTCCTTCTCTCATCTATTTCTGCCCACCAAGCTATTTCTTTAACTGCTCATGAAATCTTATGTAGAATGTTATTGGATCTTCCACTCCCCATACAATGCTCAGGGTTCAATGCACAGTTGACCGCTTCACACTGGTCAACAGCTTACAGTTAGAAAAGTGCTTGATTTCTAGTCTTGCCAAGTTGGATCTAAGTAAGGTAAAGTGGATGAGTTGAAGACAGTTAAGTACCCCTATATTTGGGATGTGTCTCGGGGAAGGAGAACTGCTGAGAAGTCCTCTTTATTCCGATCAACAGGGGGCAGATAATAGCTGTAGAAGCCGTAAGAACAAGGGCAGCTTCTCAAAAGTTGGGGCCACTGCAGCAGACACTCACCCATTTGGATGATTGTTTGCCATTCAACTCATTGCTTTCCCACCTCCTGATAGAAATTAGCCAAATGATTAAAAAAAAAAAAAAAAGAAGATTCAGAAGCAGTAAAGTTTTGGGGCACCTGGGTGGCTCAGTTGGTTGAGCGTCCGACTTCGGCTCAGGTCATGGTCTCATGGTTAGTGGGTTCAAGCCCCACATCGGGCTCTATGCAGACCGGTAACTCAGAGCCTGGAGCCTGCTTCAGATTCTGTGTCTCTTTCTCTCTCTGCCCCTCCCCTGTTCATGCTCTGTCTCTCTCTGTCTCTCAAAAATAAGTAAATGCAAAAATAAAAAATGTTTTAAGAAGCAATAAAGTTTTCAATAGCCATATCTGTCTAAGGTGCCTAGAATGTTCTACCTAAGTATCAGAGATGAAAGTCCAGGCAGAGAAACTATTTGCCATGTCTATATCTTCCTTTTGATCCATACACCCGTGTCACAGGCTTCTTTTCCTTTTGCAAATGTGTAGACTTGACTTAAGACCCTAGAGCCAAGTTCTATATGGTAGAATGATAGGAATAACTTGAATTTAGTTCAGAGGCTCTTCATAAACTAAATTGGTCCAGAAGTCACTCTAGAAGTTTCCCTAACTAGTTTACACTCTGTGACGCAGCCCTTCAACTTTCTCTTACCAACATCTTCAGCTCCCTAATCCTGTTACCCCAAGCCTACTTCAGCCAAGGGGTCTGCTCCCTCCACATCTTCACTCAAATATCTAGGCCTAAGTGGAGAAAACCACATAACCATAAAACCAAACCAAATGGCAACATTATAAATGCCTGGTCTCTACAGGTTACTCCATGCTACCAAGTAATGCCAAGTTTCCTGGTCAACCCTCCCCTCCTTCAAAGCCACCATTTCAAACCCTCGCCACTTTTCCCACACATCCCACTTCATCGTCTCATTCTTGGCAGATGATCATGGTCCCTACTTCATGAAGAAGAAAGATCATACAGAAACTGCTTTCAACTTTGTGCCACAAAAACCTATATACCCATATGTACCCAGACCATCCTCTGCCTATTTCTTATCAACCACCCCCTCCCTCTCTGCTCCTAAAATATCCTTGGAAATGTCCTTGAAAGCATTACCTTCACTTACCATCCCCGCCCCCAAACACACTGCTCCCATCAAGGTCACCAGTGGCCTTGAATGAGCACTTCGAAGTCTTGCTCTCACTCAACCAGCAGTTGACCCTTCGGCCTCATTGAGATGTTCTCTCACCTTGGCTTCCATGAGAACACACTCCCTGGGTTTTCCTCCTACCCCAGCTGCCGCTGCCTCTCCAGAAAGAAGGCATAGATACGGAAGTACAGAAACATGAAGATGGAAGAAAGCCATTCCTAACTAACCAGAGGTGGGAAGTTTCTCAACATTTGGGTCGCCCCACGTTGAGGCTGACCTCAATGATTCCAGTCACCCTTGAGCCCCCACGCATGTCTCACCTGCTGAAAAAGGAGTTCCTCCGCTTTGAGCCTCTCCATCATTTCCTGCTCTTTCAAAGCCAGTTCTCTCTCATGCTCCAGGTCGGCCATTTCCTTCTGTCTCTAGCAGTGTTCAAAAATAATATCAAGTGACTACCTGGAGATAAAACAATTTGTGAAGACAATCTTGAAAGCATGTTAATCATCAGCAGTAGGGAAAGGGTAAGCAAATTTTACTTGACCCATTTGGAAAATGTATAATAGTTTGGGGAAATGTGTGTTTTATTTGAAAAAAGAGCATACAATTAAAATTATGTAATGAGTATGATCACAATTATGTAAAAGAAACCTACAAATGTATAGAAGATGTATAAAAAAAAACTAGAGGAAAATACCTAAAAATCTAAAAAGAAGTCTTCTCTGGGTATTTTTTTTTCTGTTTTTGATATTGTCCAAGTTTTTCTATAAAAAACATACTATTTTTATAAATAAACACTGAACTTTTTAAAGAAGCAGACAAATTGGACCAATTATTTTTCTTCCAATTTTCTTTTTTTTATGTTTAATTATTTATTTTGAGAGAGAGCGCGTGCAAGTGTGCACGTGAGAGGCAGCAGGAGAGAGGCAGAGAGAGAGGGAGGGAGAGAGAATGCCAAGCAGGCTCCACACTGTCAGCCCAGAGCTCGACTCGGGGCTAGAACTCATGAATCATGAGATCATGACCTGAGCCGAAAACCAAGAAATCGGACACTCAGCCAACAGAGCAACCCAGGCACCCCTTACTCTTCTAATTTTCTAAAAGATCCCCACTTACCAGCTGCTCCATGGTCATGTTTTCTTTATATTTGTAAATCCACAATGCTAAATATTCTATTGGATCCACTGGGCGAATTCTTGCCACTTCTGCAAGACCTTGAGTTAGACATGCCCCAAGGTGCTTTTGAAGATATGTTGACTCCATTTCTCACCCCTAACTTCTGAAAGGTAAATGTTTTTGCGTTAATGTAGGAAATGTTCAATGGGCACAATAAAAGCAGAGGCCAGCGAGGCTGGCAAAGCATTACATCCTGTCACCAGTCACAGGTGCCCCCCCCCCCAAACCAGGGATGACGCAAACAAGCTGGCTTCCAGAAACTTCTTACAGTTTCCAGAAAGCCTCCACAGATGTCACTGCAACAACTATTAGGATGCACTTTCAAAATCCTGAAGGGCTTTTGAGTCTAAGAGTCAGAAAAGAACAACAAAACCCCCAACCAGCAAAAGGAAGGAAACAATAGATTAAAGCAGAAATAAATGATACAGAAACAAAACAGCAGCAACAACAACAACAAAACAAAGACAAAAAAAGAAAAACGGATCCTGTCAGTATTGTGAGCTGACCAAATGCATGTGTCACTTAATCCTCGCGACGTGGGTAAAAAGTCAGGGTCATTTATCCCCACTGTGAGGATGAGGAAGTCCAGGCACAAAGAGCGTAAGTCAATACTGTGGAGATGGGATTCATACCCAAATCTTGATTCCAGAGTCATTACCTGAGTGACTAAAATATTCCCCCCAAGCCACGGGGGATCAGGTTTAGAAAACATCACAACACTCCACCTCAAAAAACCACAAAAGTCCACGAATCTCTAAGGACAAAGAACAGAAAGAAGTCAACCTTCAAAGAATAGCATATGAAGCTCCTCATGCTTTGGCTCCAGTTGCTTCTCCGGCTCACTTCCAGACATCTCCTCTGCCTCCAGCACATCCTGGGCCCCAACCACACTGAACATTCTGCCGTGCTGCCGGTCACCCCTTGCACACCTCCATCTCCAGGAGTGTTGATTCCTCATTGTCTCCGTTTGGAAAATTTCTCTCCTCACCTGCAAGATGTGGGTCATCTCTCATTGCCTGAGCCTTCCCAAGCACTGTAAAGAAGTTCCTCCTTCTCCAAGCAACTCACACAGCACTTGTTGTACAACCTGAGAATTATCTGTGTACTCACATGTCCGTCCTCCCTCTACAAGATCAACTCCTCCAGCTCCTCCAGGAGGGCGTTTAAATCACAGGGCAGACATGCTGGATTCCCATGGAGGCGAGTGAATGAGTTTCTCCATCCTCCCAATAATGTCCCAGTCTGTTCAGTTGCGAAGATGGACAGGAATAATCTTAGACCAGATTTAAATTTTTTTTCTAGAGACAGAGAGAAACAGAGCACGAGCAGGGGAGGGGCAGAGAAGGAGACCCAGAATCGGAAGCAGGCTCCAGGCTCTGAGCTGACGCGGGACTCAAATCTATGAATGATAAGATCATGACCTGAGTCGAAGGTGGACACTTAACTGACTGAGTCACCCAGGTGCCCCAATATTAGAGCAGATTTAAAAGAGGGAGGGGAGAGAGAGAGAGAGAGAGAGAGAGAGAGAGAGAGAGAGAGAGAAAGAAGAAGAAGGAGGAGGAGGAGGAGAAGGAAGGAAGGAAGAGAGAGAAGATGGGAAGGAAGGAAGAAGGGAACGAGGGAGGCAGGGAGGGAACAAAGGAAGGAAATAAATGTAGCAACAATTGCATCTCAGGTACTTTAAAGAAACTGATCACTTTCAAATTATCTTTATGGCATCCAGTCTCTTCTGAGAATCTAACAAGATGCAATCATAGTTCGACAAATATATACTGTGTGCCTACTGTATGTCAGACATGAGCAATTATAGAGCACAGAATGCCAGCGTGTCTGGTCCTGTCCCTGGACAAATACACTTACTTTTCTGCATAAAATTTCAGAAACAACAACTTCCTGAGGTTCATCCATAAACCCCACTGCTTCTCTCATCTGATGGTGGTGAGGGTACAAAATGGTGTAGCCCCCATGGAGAGAAATTTGGCAATATCTAGGGAATTAAATAGCTATTTACCCTTTGAACTATCATTCTCACTTCTGGGATCCTATCTTGCAAAAATACGGAGTGATAATACATACATGTGGTAATTTTGCACCACTATTTAGAATAGTCAAACGGGAGCTCCATCCAACAGTTCTTCATTAAGGGACTGATGAAATACAGCAACACAATGAGTTACTGTGCATATAAAAGACATGAGGAAGATCTCTAAAATAGGGAGTGATCTCTAGGACACAGTATGTGGTGGGGAAAAAAAGCAAGGTGCAGAAATTGTATATAGTAAGGTCATCTTTTGTATTAACAACAGCAGTGGAGAAAGGAATGTGTATATGTATACGTAAATGCGGTCATGAAAACTTAAACTCTAAAAACTGGCACAAAGGAACCTAATTCCCTATCAACCCAGCACTGGTGTCTTAAGCATACAGAGAGAATTACAGAATTACAAATGACTTTGAAACAAGCTATCTTCACTGATATTCTTCCATGGGATATACTCTAAAGACAAAAATAATTACATTGGAGTGTCAATATCATTTCAAGTGGGGTAACACGAAACGGGGAACATGTCCCCAAGGGAGAGACCTCTGGCCTAAGAGTGTCTCCGGATGGCGGGTCGATCTCGGATCTATGTGCATGGATTAGCAGAACCCAGGTAAACTGGTTACCTGGCGTGACATGTTTCCTGTCCATGAAATGATGATAATACCCATCTCACAGTTTCTTGCAAGGAAAGTTATTTTTCATACACACCAACAGGCAGGTCGGCGCAACAGAAGTAAGCCCTTTCCCACAGAAACAGCTACCTCAAGCCTGTAGAAGTTGTCGCAAGAAGTAAAAAGAGCTCCTTTGACCATGCTTAGGAGAAATTTCGCCGGCGAGCCTAGTGAGAGGATCCGGGTTTCCAGTCCTCTCCACCCAGCGCAGGGCACCCAGGGCGGGAGGGGGAAGAGGAGGGAGAGGAGGGGGAGGAGGAGGAAGAGGAGGAGGAGCAGGAGGACGAGAAGGAGGAGGAGCAGGAGGCAAGAGGAGGAGGAGCAGGAGGAGGCGGAGGCAGAAGCAACGGCGGCCGCCCCCAGGCGCTGCACTAACCTAGCTCTGCTCGGGGAACTCAGGGGTCGCCTGGGCCCCACACCACTCACAAGGTCCAACGGCCGGAACCACCGCGCTCGCGGGATCCCAGCCAAACACCAACAACAGGTCTGGGCGGCGCCTGCGCTCTCGAAGTTGCTAGGCATCTCCCGTCGCTAGGTAACGAGCGTGCGCGCCTCCGGACGCTAGAAGGCAAGTTGCAGAAGGGAAGGGGGCGCAGGAGGGCGGAGAACCTACGACGGGCCGAGGGGGCTGCGGGGAGGAGCAGTCCGGGCACCCGCGGGCTGGTGGGCGGGGGCGCGATCTCTCCGAGGAAAGGAACCGGGGGGAAAGTGGGGCGCAGAAGTCGCGCGGAGGGTGTGGCAGGGGCGCCACGCAGAGGAGGGAGCGCCACCGTAGGTGAGCCGAGACTTTGCAACCTGGAGGCTGGGAGGAGCGGGAGGCCCAAAGGAGGAGTGTCCTGCCCGCGGCTCTCTGGGAGACACCTGTTCACCAAAGGCGGGAAACCCCCACAGCCCCCCGGCCAGAGGAGACAATCTTTGTAGTTCGATGGCCTGATATTTTTACAACTTCGCACTTCTGCGGTTGCCCGTGACCTCTGCTTGGTTCCTTTCAGAACCAGCCCAGGCGCTCCCACCTCCCGGAAGCCGTCGGACCCCTGCGAAGCCAGAGCCATTGCAGCCTTTCCTGGTCTGGTGGTTTGGGCACAGCACTCTGCTAGCATCTCCCAAATTCTGTTTTAATTTATGTTGGGCAGTGCTGGGCAGGGGAAGCCTTACGAAACGTTGATTGAGGCAGTAAATATCGGACTGGGCACTGACAGATGGACGGGAGTTTGCGCTCTTGCCTGGGCTAGCAAACGTCAGAGCCCTCATCGATTAAGTCAAGAAATGTTTCCTGAGCACCTACTGTGTGCCTAGCACTGGGAAGAGTGTGAACAAGGACCATCTCTATGCCCACTGAGTTGCAAGGCCGTGAGCAAGGAGGAGCAGTGTAAGCAGACCCTCAGAGGAGCTCTGGGGAAAATAGCCCCCTCCCGCTTGGTAAGTGTGCCCTGCGTTTGTGGAGGGAGGGCTGTAAAAGGCATCCCTTTGGCCTCTCCCTCTCCAGGCCTCTGTTATTCTGGCTCTACTGCCTTTGCATCAGGTCCTTGTCACTGTCAGGTCTCATATTTCATTGAGACCATTGTTGGAAAGGTGCCAGTTAGAGCAGATGCTTACTCCAGAAAGGGTTTGCCACACCTTTCCCCTGGAGAGACTGTCCCTGGAATGCAGGGTTGGTGATGCGTCAGCAGGCAGTCCTCCAGTGGTGAAGGCAAAGTAGAGCTGTAACTGAATCCCCTGGGGATTTTGTTAGGATGCAGCCTCTGAATATGGGGGTATGGGGCAGGACCTGAGAATCTGCATTTCCACAAGCCTCCCGGTGATGCAGTCCTGCAGATCACGGACCACACTTGGAACACAAGGGGTGCAGGAGATTGCTTGTCCAGGTGCATTGGTTCAGGGGGGTCACAGATTAGCAGCAGAACACATCGTATCCCCACCCCCACCTTCCACCATTATCCTTAACTTAGTAGCTTTAAACACATATTTATTCTCTTAGAGTTTTTGAAGCCAAAATCCACAGTGAGTCGTAGAGGGCTAAAGCCAGTGTCAGCAGGGCTGGCTGCTTCTGCAGTTTCAGGGGAGAATCTGTTTCCTTGTCTTTTCCAGCTTCACGAGGTACCCACACTCCTTGGCTCATGAATCACATCCCCTTTTTGCCCTCAGCTTCTGCCATCACACCCTGTTCCCTGTCTGACCTTACTGTGTCCCTATTATAAAGACCCTTGGGATTGCAGCGGGCCTACAGTATCGTCTTCCCGAGTCAAAGTCCTTCATCATACCTGCAAAGCCCCTTTTGCCATATAAGGGAACCTATTTCATAGCTTCCTGGTATTAGGACTTAGACACTTCGGGGAGCCATTATTCAGCCCTAATACACTTTGTATTTCCTAAGAAAAAGCACATTTTCTTACTCATATTTCAATGACCCAAACTAGGAAATTTAACGTTGATACACTTCTATCATGCAGTGTCCAATTCACATTCAGTTTCCCTGACAATAATTTATGAAATTCTGTTTGTTTGGTTCAGACTCAATCCAGAATCATGTGTTCTGTGCAGTTGTTAGGACCCTTTAGGCTCCTTTGCTCTGGAATGGTTCTTTTCTTTGTCTTTCATGACCTTGACATTTATAAGAGTAAAATTCAGTTGCAGACTGTCTCTCAGTTTGGCTTTGTTTGTTATTTCCTCAATTTGATTTGAGTTTTGCATTTGGGGCCAGAATCCCTGGAAATGTATTTTATCCCACTAAGAAGTGCATCGCATCAGGAGACATCTGATGTTACTTTATCCTTTTATCAGTAATGTTTACTTAGATCACTTGATTAAGATTGTATTGGGCAGGTCTCATCGCTGTGAAGTTCTTGTATTTCCTTTTGGAATTAATACACAAGTTGTAAGGAGAAACTTTGAGACTATAGGAATATTCTATTTATCAAATATTCACTGAGTTTCAGCACTCACTGATAATTCCGGTTTGATGTAATTATACTCTGATGGTTACAAAATGTTGATTTTTTTAAAACGTTTATTCATTTTTGAGAGACAGAGAGAGACAGAGTGCAAGTGGGGGAGGAGCAGAGAGAGAGGGAGACACAATCAGAAGCAGGCTCCAGGCTCTGAGCTGTCAGCACAGAGCCCGACGCTGGGTTCAAACTCAGAGCCGTGAGATGGTGACCTGAGCGGAAGTTGGATGCTTAACCAGCTGAGTCACCCAGACTCCCCTCAAATGTTGATTTTTTTTAAACTCCATTATTCCTTCTGTATTTATTAGTTGATATTCTACTTTAGAACTTGCCTTATTTCAGGTCGCCTGGCTGGCTCAGTTTGTTAAGCAACTGACTCTTGGTTTTGGCTCAGGTCGTGGTCTCACGGTACATGGGATCGGGCCTGCTTTGGGCTCTGCGCTGACAGCGTGGAACCTGCTTGGAATTCTCTCTCTCCCCTTCTCTCTGCCCTCACCCTCCTCACACACGAGCATAGTTTCTCTCTAAATATAAAATAAATAAATGTTAAAAGAAAAAAGAAAAAAGAGCTTGCCTTCTCTTCCATTCCCTTACTTACCAATTTTTTCTTATATTGATTCACAGATTTTTAATTTTTCCCAATTCGTTATAATCCATTACAGTCATTATTTATTTTGATGGCCTAATTGCCCCAGATTGGGCTAGTAGCAGCCCCCTTCCAGCTGGCTGCTGTGTCCTTAACCATTTATTTTCTAGCATTTTACTGCTTTCTGGGACAAGAAAATGTTCCAGGTTTATTGGAACTTTCCTGCCCTAACCTTGGAATTAGCCATTTCTCCAAGGAACCCTAGCTGCTCTTACGTGGTGAAGGCTGTTTAAAAGCAAGTTCCTTATAGTCAGTGTGCTTATTGCGTCTGAAGTGTTTTTGCTTCTAGGTTTTTGCAGTGGGAAGACCTAGGAGAAAAAAAAAAATATATATATATATATATATTTATTTTGATATATACATATCTATCTACCTTTTCTTCCTTAAACTGAAAAACATATCCAGAGAATATTAAGACAAACCTAGTCTTTATTATTCACTTTAGGGGGCACCTGTGTGGCTCACTCAGTTAAGCATCCAACTTTGACCTAGGTCATGTCTTATGGTTCATGAGTTTGAGCCCCGCATCGAGCTCTGTGCTAACAGCTCAGAGCCAGGAGCCTGCTTCAAATTCTGCATCTCCCTCTCTCTTTGCCCCTCCCCTGCTCATACTCTGTCTTTCTCTCTCAAAAATAAATAAAACATTTAAAAAGATAAAATAAAAATATTATTCACTTTGTTATTAGTTCTTTGGGACATAAAATATGTGAACTTCAGAAATATGGAGTTGGTCAGAAATAGGCCAGGTGTCAGTCTATCTTATGTGACATCTTCCACTGTAATAGCTAATATTTGTTAAACACTATGTGCCAGGCTAAGTGCCTTACATGTATTTATTATCTCTTTTAACCCCCACGGTTATGAGGCACATATATTTATTATTCTCTTTTACAGATGAGAAAACCAAAGCTCAGAGAGACTGGGTGACTTGTTGAAGATCACACAGCTAATAAATAGCAGCGCCAGGACCGGAACTTGGTCTGTCTGCTCTCGAAGTCTGTGTTTAGAGTGCCGCACTACACCGCCATCCCCAACTTATGGTCTAAATCAGCCTACATTGCCCCCAACTCTTGAAATCTGACTAATAGTAAATACTGGGGCGTTAACTCGACCTCATGCAGTTTCTTGCTTGAGCACTAGACAGCAGAATCTTGCAGTAAGGGCTGGCAGGGCCCCTGACCTTCGGTAGCTATGGCACCTGTCATTCTCCCTCCCTCTCCGCCCCAGGGCTGCCCAGTGGTCCCTTATGAAATAAATAAGCCCATCTTATCTATGTCACAGATGACTGTAGCTTCCAACCTCACAATAGCACGGCTTGCTGGGTCCTTAGAGCCCCTGTGGGGCCTCCTGCCTGCTCAATTATTTCCTCCCTCCTCAAGGGTAGAGATGTGTGGGTAAATGGAGACCTTAGCCTCCCTTAATCACCAATATATTGAGCTCCTCTTGGGCCTGATGACCCCCAGGACCTATTATCTGAGAGCCGGAGAGCTTTTAAAAAAGTCCTTTTGAATGCAAGAGCAATAGGCAAGTATGTATTTATTGATTCTTTGGGGAAGGGTGGCATCCCAAAGTATCTCATACTTATCCTGAAAGGAATCTGAATTGATTAGAATGTGTCTATTTTAAAAATCAGATTAGATTCTCAAAGTAGCGTGACTCTGCTTGGCTGTTTCCCTGGCCCACAAGGATGGAAACGGACTACCTGAAGAGGTGCTTTGGCAATTGCCTGAGCCAGGCACTGGCAGAGGTGGCAAAGGCTCGGCCCTGTGACCCTATAGAGTACCTGGCCCACTGGCTTTATCATTACAGGAAAACCTCCAAAGCAAAGAAAGAGGTGTGTGTGTCCACTGAGTCGGCTTGGGGAGGGCTTCTCGCAGTCATTTGAAATCTAAAGCGGGATTCCCAGCTAACCCAAAGGAAAGTTGTCTTGGTTTTCTCAGCTTTGGAGATCCCTTAGGCCTAGATATTTTTTTTTAATACTTCTTTATGTCTTTATTTTATTTTGAGAGAGAGACAGAGAGAGAGAGAGAGAGAGAGAGAGTAAGCAGGGGAGGGGCAGAAAGACAGGGACACACAGAATCTGAAGCAGGCTGCAGGCTCTGAGCTTTCAGCACAGAGCCCAACGCGGGGCTCGAACCCACAGACTGTGAGATCATGACCTGAGCCGAAGTCAGCTGCTTAACCGACTGAGCCACCCAGGTGCCCCAGGCCCAGATATTCTTGACATCTGGGGAGTCTGGGGGCGGAAGAGGGAATCTGACTCAGAGGAGTTATGGAATTGGTAGATTTGGAGGTCCTAGCAGGCAAAAGCTAGTTATAGGAACAAGTTCAGAAGGCCTAAGGGGCCCAGGCCTGGGGTCTGTCCCAGCGAGGGCAGGCCCATTGGTACAGGCTTCCCAGGGGCTGACCTGATTCCGCTCTCCTATCGCCCCAGGATAGCCGAGAGAAGATCCAGCTGAAGGAAGAATATGATCATGGCCTCAAAGAAACCGAAATGACAGAAATACTGAAGCAAGAAGAGTATCAGACTCAACAGAAGTACGAAAAGTGTCCCCAGGTAGGGAGGAGGAACTCAGCAGTGGGCGCGTCCGCATCCCAGGGATGCATACCTGGAAAGGCACAAGTCCGCTAGGCCCCAGTGCAGAGGTCATCGAGGCTCCTGTAAGCCTGCCTCTCCCTCCTTACTCACACGTTTATATCTAAACCAGTCTAACTGGCAATCCTTGTCGACGAAAAAAGAAAATGTTTAAAGGCAATTCCTTTTTAGATTTAAGGAAATACCTGAGACGTTACTGGTTTTTAAAAAATCAGATTTGAAAACAAATCTGTCACATGGAACAAATATATTTCCTTACAAGATTCTTTGAACCTTTTTCAAGAATTATTCTGCATTCCAGGGGCGCCTGGGTGGCTCAGCGTCCAACTTCGGCTCAGGTCATGATCTCTCGGTTTGTGGGTTCGAACCCCGTGTCGGGCTCTGTGCTGACAGCTCAGAGCCTGCAGCCTGCTTTGGATTCTGTATCTCCCTCTCTCTCTCTCTCTGCGCCTCCCCTGCTCACATTCCATCTCTGTCTCTCAAAATAAAATAAAGACAGAAAAAAATTTAAAAAAAAAAGAATTATTCTGCATTCCAGAAACCAAATATGGCTATCTGTATATATTTCAAGTATATTATTTTATTTATTGAATACTATTTACTTAAGTATTTTGTTTGCTATGCATTATTTATTTATGTATCAACTCACAAGTGCCTTCTCTGTGATGCTGTGATACTGGTCATAAATTATTACCTTCTTGAATCGGGAAACAGCTTTGTGTTCATTAGTCTGACAGGCATATCTTTAATCTCCCGAGAGTTTTGCCGCAATCTGAAAAAGCACGTTGTGCTGGTTTTACGCTTTCTACAAAGTGCCTGATACCTGGATAGGAAATTGACTTCCTGCGCTTGATATCTGACATCCTTCCACCTCTCACTATATCCCGTGTGTTAAAATCTTTAGTGCAGTTTTGTACAATTCACTGGTTTTTGCTAGTTTCCAAAGCCACCTTTAATGAAGAGACATGAAACTATTTAGCTTACATACATGTAGGCTAATACGCTCAGCTTTCCTCATCATCAATAGATTTATTTTTTAAGTCTGGATCTTTAAAAAGTAAATCAAGTCAAAAGATAGGTAGTTTCATACTCCTGTTTGACAGTAGTCCAAAGGAACTCTCGCTCAGGAACATTTTTTTCTTTTTTTTTTTTTAAGTTTTTTAAGTGTATTTATTTATTTTGACAGAGAACAAAGCACACAAAGGGGGGCGGGGCAGGGAGAGGGAGAGAGAAAATCCCCAAGCAGGCTTTGCGTGCAGTCAGCACAGAGCCCAATGTGGGACTCAGACTCACAAACTGTGAGATCATGACCTGAGCCAAAGACAAGAGCTGACACACTTGACTGACTGAGCCACATAGGGGTCCCCGGAACATTTCATTCTTTGCTCAGTTGCTGGGAGACAGCAGAGGGGAGGTTGTGAAGCCCCAGTTGTCATCCCCTTACTGCCCCCTCCCATCCTTTGCTAACATCACACTTCCCTATTAATAGAAATAGAAATATATAAGGGAGGAAAAAAGACTTCAAAACTTCACCCTGGTTTTATGATGACTTTATTAAACAAAACTTTGCTCCCGTGAGTATTTTGAATTGTCCTATTGTGTTGCACCCCGGAGCTTTTACACCCTGTAGCAATATTCCTTTGCAAGATTTAGATGAGTGAAAGGTATGCTGTTCTTTTGCCAAGTGTGAGACAAAGGCACTTGTGAGGGAAAATGGGCGAGAGAGCCAGCACAATGCCTGGACTAAGTTCCAAGTTTCCAGTTTCGAGGAGGAATACATGTGCAAATTGTCGTCATGGAAATCGATGCCTTTTGTTAGAAGGAAATAGACCCAACAATGATCTTAAAACAAAGCTTCCCAGTCACATGCAGGTTACTCTCAGAGTATAAATTGGAAGAGCTGGGTAGAGGGGCGCGTGGGTGGCTCAGCCGGTTAAGCATCTGGCTTTGGCTCAGGGCATGATTTCACAGTTCGTGGGTTCGAGCCCCGTGTCCATGTCAGGCTCTGTGCTGACAGCTCAGAGCCTGCAGCCTGCTTCGGATTCTGTATCTCCCTCTCTCTCTGACCCTCCCCTTCTTGCACTGTCTCTCTCTCTCTCTCAAAAATAAATAAAAAGCATTAAAAAAAATTGAAAGAGCTGGGTAGAGAGAGGGCTAAGAAACGGAAATACATCAAATAAGATGAGATTCCAAGTTCTTATTTCTCATCGGCTCAAGGCAAATGGCAGACTATTCCTGGCTACTGGTCATTTTCAGATTTTGAGTCACCAGTTCTATGAAATCTGGTCTCACATAGCCCCTGGATGGGTGCAATAAGATTTCAGCAGGGCTGTGGATGGGCTTTGGTGCATATACTCCAAAGCTTTGCAAAATTTTCCTTAGTATCTTAAAACCACCATTGCTTGCATATACCTTAAAGAGTCTTTGAGTACCCCAGATTGAATACTGCTGGTCCCGTAGATGCATCAAAAAGAGGAGGACAGACAGCACTTTGTGTGGTGGGATCATAGCCAACTATAGCCATCAAGAAGAGATAGCAAAAGGAGGTAGTATTTGAGTCGGGCCTACCAGAAAGCTAGCAAAAGTTGCCCTTGTATTTCTCTTTATTAAGCTGAGGTGGTTTTGAATAAGTAAACCATTATTTTTCTAAGTTTGAAAACAATCCCTTTGTTTATAAAGATGTGGCCATACAAATGTTTTGTAAACACATTCTCATGGAATCAATACATAAATTTGCAGGGCGCCTGGATGGCTCAGTCAGTTGAGCCTGACTCTTGATTTCAGCTCCTCTCATGATCTCACGGTTTGTGGGATGGACCCCCATGTTGGGCTCTGTACTGCTTGAAATCCTTTTTCTGCTCTCTCTGCCCCTCCCCTGCTCATGTCTCTCTCTCTCAAAATAAATAAACATTTTTAAAAAAAAGGTTCTCTCTCTCTCTCTCCCTCTGCTCCTCTCCCTCCTCCATGCTTTCTCTCTCTAAAAACCAAAAACAAAAAAACATAGATTTACTGTGTAGATGCATAGCACTTTGATGTTAGAAGGGTCTTTCGGATCTTATGGGACGGCAGTCACATCCCACGGACTGCAATCACACAGATACCAGACTGCGTGATACTATGTCATAGGTCGCTGAGACTGAATTCACTTTTTCAATCTTTTTTCTTTGTGCTTCATTTTGGGTCATTTCTATTATCTGTCTTCAAGGGTACAGACCTTTTCTCCTGCATTGCCCACTATCCCATTTCGGGATTCAGTAAATTTATTCATTTTGGATATGGTCCCTTTCAATTCTAGAATCTCTGTCTGGTTCCTTTCTATAATTTCCATTTTCTCTTCTTATCTACCCTATCTTTTCACCCGGTGTGAAATTTTTTTCTCCTTTACATTTTTTTAAATTTTGAGAGGGAGAGCACGTGCTAACAGTGGAGGGGTAGAGAGAGGGGGGGACAGAGGATCTGAGGTGGGCTCTGCACTGACAACACAGAGCCCAATGTGGGGCTCAAACTCACGAACGGTGAGATCATGATCTGAGCCGAAGTTGGAGGCTAAACTGACTGAGCCACGCAGGAGCGCCACTTCTTTAAATTTTTGAAAACATTTGTGATAAATGTTTATGCCCGTGTCTGCCAATTCCATGATCTTTGTCATTTTAAGGTCTTTTTCTATGACATATGTTTTTTTTAGATTATGGTATGTATGTCTAGTAATTATTACTTATGTGCTGAACATTGTAGATGATACTTTGCAGGGAGCCTGGATTATGTAATTTTCCTGTCAGTGGTGTTGAGCTTTGTTCTGGTAGGCAGTAAAATTTGTGGTGAACCATCCTGGTCCTATCTGATTTATTTTATGCTTCGCGAGAGCAGATCTGTTTAATTTTGTTATTAGTCTTGGGCATGAAAATGGCAGTATTGTGTTTTTGGCATACTGAGTGTGTTTTTGTCTCCGTTAATGAACTCTTTTGCTTTTTTGTTTTGTTTAGCCACTGATATCTGTAGCTAGTTCCACAACGAAGACTGTAGTCATACAAGAGAACACAAAACCCCTGGAGAAGGATGCCTTGAAGCCAGAATCTTTGCCAGGTACTTCCAATACGACTCCAGGAATGCCTCAATAGATTCCTTCTTGGGAGACATCTGGCCAGGCTGAATGCAGTGTCGAAGCTCCACAAGAAATAAATTCTGAGGCTTTTCAGCATGACATTGCTCCGAGAATGCATCCTGGCTCCAAATCCCCTTAAGTTATCAAAAGGTGGCCGATTCTCAGGATGCTTCTCTCAAAGCTACAAGCCGAGAAAAGGGCCAGCTGGGGCTCTGCCCTGAAGATGGTAACTATGCGGATTCAACCAAAACTTGAGGGGCTGTGGGAGGGGGGTCTTACAGGGACTCTCCAGCCAAAGTTCTGTTCTGATAGATAAAGCCCTTAATCATGTAAACATTTCAACCACTGATAAGGTAAAATAAACTCATAAGGATTTCAAATAAGTAACCAAAAGACTTTTTCCTCTTGATTTATTTTTTTTTTTTTAGATTAGACATGAAAAACATCCATTTCATGTGTTCGTGTCTTGACTTTAGATGAATTTTGTCCCCTAGTGTTTACACATGCTGTAGAGCGTACCCATGTCACTGACAACAGGTATTTTAAAACAGCTCCGAAGACGACAGACTCAGTGTGGCCACACACCGGGAGGGTATAGAATGGAAGAGAACAGCCTTCCCACGCTGACTTGGAAATGGCTTGAGATAACAAGGGGGGAGACTAGCTTGGGGTTCAAAGCGTAGGTCAGGGTGGGCCCAGGTAGGAGGCTCCTGTCCTTGAGGAGAGGCTTGCGTGGTTTGAAGCTCCCGCCATGCCAAAGTTGGGAGCATCTGAGTTTATCAGTGTGCCCAGATGTGGGGCACAGTGGGGAAGAGGGACGGTTGAAACCTAAAAGCTGTCAGCAGTCAGACGCCAAAAAATGGAGTCAGGCTTTATCCCAGAGGGCAAACCTGGGACAGTTTGAGCGGCGGCCTTGACCCACTCAGTCTTTGAGTAAAGCAGGTGTTGAGGTCCTTACTTCAAATTTGCACCTGGTGCATAGGCATGCAACCACACTTTCCAGAGTAGCTGGAAAACACCAGAGGATCCAAAAACCCACACACAGAAGCAAAGAGAGCATTGTGGGAGGGTGAAGTCCCTTGCCTGGGAGCGGTTGTATCTTGGACATCACAACCTGTGTGAGGTGAGTTGTAACTTTTGTCTACCCTGAGGAATTCCATACTTTTGCCTTTGACCATTATTTAGCCCCAGTGTTTGATCATGTTACTGGGCCATAAAAATGTAACGGATCTCTACTACTGTTTTGTTTGTTTGTTTGTTTGTTTGCACTGTTTCCAAGTTTGGCATTTTGTTGTCATTATTTTGTTACCAAAAAGTCATTACAATGAGGCTTTTTGTACACATATCTTTTAACATCTCTGCTGAGAGATCTACGGAGTGCTAATTCAAAAGATACTTGGGGGCGCCCAGGTGGCTCAGTCGGTTAAGCAGCCGACTTCAGCTCGGGTCATGATCTCATGGCTTGTGAGTTCGAGCCCCGCATTGGGCTCTGCACTGAAAGAGCCTGGAGCCTGCTTCAGTTTCTGCTTTGGATTCTGTGTCTCCCTCTCTCTTTGCCCCTCCGCACTTGCTCTCTCTTTCTCAAAAATAAACTTAAAAAAAATCACAATGAGGCACCATTACACATTTGTCAAGATAGCTAGAGTTAAAACCTAGTGACAACACTGAATACTGGCGAGGATGAGGAAAACTCAAATTGCTCATGCTTTGCTGGTGGGAATGTAACATGGTACGATGATTCTGGAAAACAGTGTAGCAGTCCCTAATAAAACTGAGCATGCAGTTGCTACATAAATGGGCGTTTGTATTCTTGGACAATTGTCCCAGAGAGACAAAAACTCACATTCGCACGTAAACCTGTATTATATGAATGTTTATAAAAGCTCTCTTCACCGTAGACAAAACCTGGAAATAACCCAGATGATCTTCAGTGGGTAAACAGTTCAACTATAGTCCATCCATATCTCAGAATACTACTGGGCAGTAAAAAGGAATGAACTAATGATACATGAACAACATGGACAAAGCTGAAGAGAAATGATGTCAATGGGCCGCCTGGGTGGCTCAGGCGGTTGAGCATCTGACTTCGGCTCAGGTCATGATCTCACCACTGGTGGGTTCGAGCCCCGCATTGGGCTCTATGCTGACAGCTCAGAGCCTAGAGCCTGCTTCGGATTCCGTGTCCCCCCTTCTCTCTGCCCCTCCCATGCTCATGCTCTGTCTCTCTCTGTTTCTCAATAATAAATAAATGTTAACCAAAAAAATTTTTTTAAAAAAGAAAAATGATGTCGAGTACAAAAGGTTGCAGGAAATGGTGTCTAATTGCGAAAGGTAGCAGACTATATGATTCCATTTATAAATAAACTCACAAAGATGGAGGCTAGATTCGTGGTTGCCATGGTTTAGGGCAGGGTTTGGGGAAGGATGATGTGGTTATAAAAAGCAACAAGAGGGATTTTTGTGCTGATGGAACTGTTTCATATTTTGATTGTGGTGGTAGATATGCAAACTTGCACATTTGAAAAAAAAATAGCTTGGAATTAAATACACCTACAGGCAAGGACAAGTCAACTGGAGAAATCTTGAATCTGGTTGGTGGATTGTGCCAAGATCAATATCATGGCCGTAGAGTTTTGGAAGATGTTACTCTTTGGGGAAACTTTATATTATTTCATACAACTGCATGTTCATCTACAAGTATCTCAAAATAAAGTTTAATTTTTAAAAAGTTGATGAACATTCTCACCTTACATACACTTCATTTTCAAACCCAGGTGCCCGGGTTTTTATTTATCTTAAAAAGAAAATATTACCTTTTATGTCTAATTGCAATCAATTTTGCCTAATTGCCACCAAGAAAACTAGACTAATGTACACTCCCATTTCAAAGTGGCCATTTCTGGTGACTTTATGTATCCCACTTCTGACCAGGCTGGCTTTGCTTTTAGGGAGCAACTGAAGACTAACCTGAAGAAGCCGCGTTGTCCTTGCCTCCTCATTCTTGTGGTTGGCAGTTCTCTTCACCTGTCCCGTCTCCCTCTTAGGTGTGGCCAGCAGGAGCAGGAATTCAGTGCTCTGTGCAGAGGAGATGTTCAATGACCACAGGAAGTCCAGTGCGGGGAGAGACAGTGGCACAAATGACAGCAGATGGAAGACACCCAAGGGCAGTTGAGACTAGGAGAAGGGAACGTGCAAAGGCACGGGGGCAGGAGCAGGCACTCACTAGAGCACCAGCACGTGTGTGTGGAGGAACTGCCAGAGGGGCTCAGGGTGCCGGAGAAGGGCTGGATCTGAGAGATGCAGGGGAGGAGGTGTCCACAGTGAGTGTGAGGAGGTCTAGAATGGACCCCAGCTTTAATTTGCTTAGGGAGATATTAAGAAATTAAGGGACTGAGTAAATCTGCCCCAAAATAACACTTTGTTAAAAAAATTTTTTTTAATGTTTATTTTTGAGATATGGGGGGGTATGGCACACACGTGGGCGCGGGGCAGAGAGACAGACAGAGGATCCTAAGTGGGCTCTGTGCTGACAGCAGCGAGCCTGTTGCGGGGCTCGAACTCTCGAACTGCAAGATCATAACCTGAGCCCAAGTCATATGCTTGACTGACTAAGTCAGCCAGGCGCCCCCTAATGCTTGATTTTGAAGTGACTTTAAAATCAGAGCCATTCTCAAAAATAGTTAAAGAGAGGGAGGGAGGCAAACCGTAAGAGACTCTTAAATACTGAGAACAAACTGAGGGTTGATGAGGTAGGAGAGAGAGCAAAATGGGTGATGGGCATGGAGGAGGGCACTTGATGGGATGAGCACTAGGTGTTATATGGAAACCAATTGATAATAAACTATAAAAAATAAAAATAAATTTTAAAAATTAAAAAAACATGGAAAACAAAATAAAATAAAATAAAGTCAGGACCATGCTCAGAGAGCAAAGGTTTAGGATGGAATACTTCTTCCTCCAAAGGATATATATTCAGTCAGACTTTCTATACTTTTTTTTGAGTTTAAATTTTTATTTTAATTCTAGTGTAGTTAACATACAGTGTGATGGTGAGTCAACAATTCCATCCATCACCCTTTCTCATCATGACCAGGACCCTCCTTAATCTCCATCACCGATTTAACCCAAACCTCCGCTCACCTCCCTTCTGGTAACCATCAGTTTGTTCTCTGTAGCTAAGAGTCTGTTTCTTGGTTTGTCTCTCTGTCTCTTCTATTTTTTTCCCTTTGCTCATCTGTTTTGTTTCTTAAATTCCACATATGAGGAGATGAATGGATAAAGAAGATGGGTTTAGATATATTCAATGGGATAGTATTCAGCCATTAAAAAGAATGAAATCTTGCCACTTGCAACAACATGGATGGAACTATAGGAAAATGCTACGCAAAAGCAGAAAAAAATCAAATGCCATATGAGCTCACTCAGACTTTCTATACTTTCTAAAGGGATTATGTGGATTTCCATTTATCCCTTAAGTCAATTCCTCCACCTGTGTTTAGAGAAATATGCTCTAAAAAGCATTATCTGGGGCGCCTGGGTGGCTCAGTCGGTTAGGTGTCCGGCTTCGGCTCAGGTCATGATCTCACGGTTCGTGGGTTCAGGCCCTGCGTCGGGCTCTGTGCTGACAGCTAGCTCAGAGCCTGGAGCCTGCTTCAGATTCTGTATCTCCCTCTCTCTCTCTGACCCTCCATGCTCACGCTGTCTTTCTCTGTCTCTCAAAAATAAATAACATTAAAAAAATTTTTTAAATTAAAAAAATAAAAAGCATTATCTTAGTTTTCAGGAATACCACCTGACTTATGTTGGATATTTAATATGTGCCAGGCCCTATGCTAAGGGCTTGATTGCATTGTCTCATTCAACCCCCTCAGCACCCCCTCCCTGAGTTGGGTACTTTAATAATCCGCATGTTATGGCTGAGGAAACAACTAAGGCTCAGAAATTAGTGGTTGGCTCAAGGTCAAACAGCCAGGAGGTGGCACTCATGTCTGTCTGTCAGGAGCTCACACACTTGACTGCTAGGCTGTGCTGCCTAACACTTCCTGATAAAGGAAGTTTAATTCCCCTGTCCGTGATCATTTTGCTCCAAGTCAATTACAGTCTTTTTCTTACCTTGTAGATGAAATGAAATCTTCAAAGAGCTTTCGAATGATCACTGTTAATCAGAAGCATTTAAACTCACTCATGCATATTTTACTGTCTTGATTATCAGCCAAAATTAACCAACGCTCTAAGCATTTGCAATCCCAAACAGGATACTTGAAAAATTCATGTTAGATCCTTTAGAGACACTTAAAACCATGAAAGTGAAAGTCCACAAATTAAAGTTTTTCCCAATGACAGCGTAACATCTTCCAGTGAAAACATTCTTTTGAGTAATTTGTACTTAGTGATACCATTCTTATATTTTTCCATAGATTGTAAATATTTTTCAAAAGGTGGAATCATATCCTATGAGGAAATAAATGCCCCTCTTCTATCTTTGGAAAGAGAATAAGAATAACTTTTGGAGAACAAACACAAAAGCTATGATACCACAACTAGATATGATTGGAACATGAAAATGAAAATATAAGTATAATATAAGTTAATATAAGTGTTAGCTAGCAATGTAGCTAGAAGAAGTTGCTTGTCAACAAAGAAACATTGGTGAGTGATTTTCATGATAGGAATAAAATTTATGATTTGTATGAAGACAGTTTAATGCTTGAGCCAACAGCTCCTCAAGGAGATCTTACAACTGAGTCATACGACTAAGTCTTCCAGGTCTTTCTGCTTTCATGTTTGACTTCTGTTTGTCAACAAAAAACTTCTGATGTCTTTCAGCAAAATGGCAAGTACCAATGTCACCGAAAGAAGAGAATCTCAATTAGTGTTTCCCAGAAAGCAGAGCTTTGGATGCCATCGTCAAAAGTCATGCTGGCACCACATGGGGTTTCTTGAGTCTGATCTTCTCCAGAGTCATAGTCAAAAGGTACCCATTCCAAAGAAAAGGTTAGAAAAGAAAACAGTTCTTTGGTTGCCATTGTCCAAAAAGACAACTTTCAGGAATAAAACGACAGGATCCAAGGATATCATTGTGTAGAAATATCACGCTTGCCAATAAGTTTAGGCAAAGTGAAATGGAGCGATCAAAAACATCAAGAAATGTACAGTTCATAGATAGGAATTGTTGGCACAAAAATTACTCCGTTAAGAGGCACTGGAAAAGAGAAACACATATATAATGCCAAGAAGGGAGAAATTGATGACATATCATTGCCCCTAATGATAAAACCCATAGCTATTTCAGCCAGACTGCAGTCATTCCCCACCCCTCTCTGAAAAAGTCACCATTGGGTGACATATACCAGAACCATAATGGGCCAGAATAAAATATCTTCACATCTTTTGAAACTAAGTACATAAATGCAAATAGCTGAGAAGAGACTTTGCAAGAATCATCACCAGGGGAGATAAATTTTACAGATGAGCCTGACCAAGGGAAAAAAATCTTCATGAATAATGACCAAGAGAAAGCAATTTTATGAGAAAAGTTAGCCAGGGAAAATTCCTCAATATTCATCACTGTCACAATCAGTGCATAAAATCAGTGTTTATGAGACTCCTCAAAAATCGGTTGCTGAATAAAGAGATTCCATGAATAAAAGTAGCCACCAAATGATTAGCCCAGAAGGGACCCTTGGAGGCCTGAGATCCTTGGATAAAGATATTCAAGACAAGGCTCTTCAAGAAAGAGTGTTTGGGGGAGGGGGGTCCTGGAGGGGAGGAACACCTGGCTGGCTCAGTGGATAGAGCATGTGACTCTTGATCTCGGGTAATGAGTTTGAGTCCCATATTGGACGTAGAGCCTACTTAAAAAAGAAAAAAAGTAGTATGTGTGTGTGGGGGGGTTCATATTTTTTAAAAAGAGATGATTGAGGGCTCCTGGGTGGTTCAGTTGGTTGAGCATCTGACTTGGGTTCAGGTCATGATCTCATGGTTCATGGATTCGAGCCCTACATTGGGCTTGCTGCTGTCAGCACAGAGCCCACTTTGGATCCTGTCTCCCCTAGACTCTCTACCCCTCTTCCACTAGTACTCTGTCTCAAAAATAAATGAAAACTTTTTTAAAAATTAAAAATTTAAGAAGAGATGTCTTCAAGTGACATCAGTGAATAACCATCTTATCGGTGGTCAAATGTGAGTGGGACCCAGTTCCCCAGGCAGCTTCCACAGGGAGGCAATCATGTAGCAAAGACTGTGACCGGGGCACCTCAGTGGCTCAGTCAGTTAAGTGTCCGACTTTGGCGTGGGTCATGATCTCACAGTTCATGGGTTTGAGAACCGCATCGAGCTTTGTGCTGACAGCTCAGAGCCTGGAGCCTGCTTCAGATTCTGTCTCCCCCTCTCTCTCTCTGACCCTCCCCCATTCACACTCTGTCTCTGTCTCAAAAATAAATAAATACTAAAAAAAAAAAAAGAAGAAGAAGAAGACGACTGTGACAAAGGCATGATCTCTTACAAGTCTATCTTGGAGCAGTTAAATCCAATTAATAGAAATTCAGAAGGAAATCCACCCCCCCATCCCCAAATTCCGGTCTGGAAGAAACATTTCCAGTGTCCCACTTAGGAAGTAATTACAGAGAAAATGGCATTAGGAAGAGAAGCTTCCACACAATAGGACTGTCCAGAAAAGAAGATATTCAGAAAGTTCATACAGAAGCATAACACCCAGAGATTAAGATGTTTAGAAGAAAACTTCAAAAGAGGCTTGCTCTAAAGGATGGTTTGTTGAATCACTGAGAAATGATAAAACTAAGCAAATCTGTACATCAGGAGGAATTAAACCAATGTGTAAGGGCAAACCCCTGGGCAAAAGTTTCTTGGGATTACTCTTCAGGAGTTTACCAAAGAGCTTCTATATACCACAATGTCCTGACCTGACTTCAGACACATTACTATCCATCTCCAGGTCCCTTCAGAGCAAAATATCAAAAGAATTATCACCATCATGGGTAAAGCTACCAAATAGAAAAAACCCTAAATAAAGAACAAGTTCTTCAGCAAATGTTACCACAAAGAGTAGTATGGAAGTCTGGTCAAATCTGCCATCTGGAGATTAAAAGTTTCAAGTATAAGATTAGTCAGGATAGGACTTTCCAGTAATTCTTTAGAAGAGGAACAAGTAATGAATGTTTTGAGCCGGGACAATTCTCCCCAGCAAATGCTGTCACATATCTATGGAGAGGACCCAACTCAGTGAGGTTCCCTGACAAACATTAACCAAAAGAAAAAAATCTTTAGAGACAGATAGCCAGGATAAAATGTCTTAGGAATAGTGGAGTAGTTTGGAGCAAGGCTGAGCTGACACTGAGCTCACAGTGCTGTCTGCCTGCAGCCCAACAAAAAGAAGTGCTCAGCAAATCGTCTCTCCTAAGAAAATTCCTTGAGAGGCGCTTGGGTGTCTCAGTCAACTGGGCATCCAACTCTTGATTTCGACTCAGGTCAGATTCATGAGTTTGAGCCTTGCATCAAGTGTACCGTCAGAGCAGAGCCTGCTTGGGATTCTCTTTCTCTCCCTCTCTCTCTGCCCCTCCCTGTCTCTCTCGAAGTAAATAAATAGACTTTAAAAGAAAAAAAAAGGAAGAAGTTCCATGACCTCAGTTAATCTCTTTTCAGTAAAATCAGATACCCAACGTAAAGAAAGTCCAGGCCACGTAATCCCACAGATCTCATCCTGAAGTGCAAACTCTGTAGGCAGACAGTGTTAACCAAGTTTAAGCCATAGAAGGAGGTCTTCCTTCAGAATTCTATGATCCCTTTCCAGATAGCCATATGTTAGTGGCCTTACTTATTCCACTGATTAGTTCAGATTCCTCCCTAGATTGTTTCTGTCACCCCTAGTGGTACGTCATGTGCACGCACATACGATGTCAAGTAGTAGCTCTCCTGCTCAGTGAATGTGCTCCCTCTGCTCTCCCAAGAATGGTCTGAAGGAGCCTGCCGCCAACCAGCCACTGTTCCCTCCCACCTCCACGGCCACCTCCAAGGGCTGAAACTTCACCAGATTCCGCAGGCAGAGCTCTGAGCCTTTGGGGCATTCTGGTAGAAGTAAAGAACTTCTTGCCACTTTATATGCCTCCTACAGCCCTTCTGCTCCTACAAAGGAAATGAGGCATGAGAAAGATCTTGTTTATTAATCAAGATGAATAAAGATGTAGGTACAAACTTGTACCGCAAACTATGTTTATAATAATGGAAACACCTAAAGCAATAATGAAAAAGGGGGAACGAGGTAGTATGGCTAAATGATCATATGGTGCGTGTGTGTGTGTGTGTGTGTGTGTGTGTGTGTGTGTGTGAGAGAGAGAGAGAGAGAGAGAGAGAGAGAGAGAGAGAGAGAGAGTGACAGAGGGGGCATGGGAGAAAGATGAGGGGTTTGAAAAGATGCTATAAAAGGGATCGTGGTTTTTCACCTTATTCCAAAACTTATAAAATAAGACTCAGAATCTACATCACTACAGACAAAACTTCTCTCTCTTTTAGTATTTTTTCCTCCTGTCTAAAGAGTGCCCTTCTAGTATCCAAGTGAAGGGAAAAAGAGGAAAAGACAGACTGGAAGTTGCCAAGCACAAGCTTGACTGCCCACCTCCACCACCAGGGGGCAGCATCAGAGGATGGGGGCGGGGCAGAGACGCTGGGGAGGAGCTCCAGGTTCAGGGAACTTTTAGGAGCCCTGCCTGCCCACCCCTCCCCTCTAAGGGGTTTGTTTCACGTAAACTGGTAGAATGCGGTATTGTGTCCCAGCTTCCACTATGCTTAGCATCTCACTTTGTTTCTTAAAACCAAGATAGGAACATTTCCTGAGTAACTTCACAGAAGAGAACACATATAAACATAGACTGACCATTTTGAGAGCAGCTTACAAAAAGAGGACTTTGATTTGGTGTTTCACGTCTTGTGTATTTCAGATAGGTAGATAGAACAAGCCGCATTGCTGGAATTCATCACAAAAGCATTCCGCTATGACTCTAATGCAGCCATTAAAAGCAATAACGTAGAAAGATATGTGATGATACAGCAAATGTATTATCTCAGGTCATATGTTGCTGTGTTTGTGCATGGAGAACTATAAAGAGGCGCGTTTGAATGATGGAATCGCTGCTGACTTTTTATGTTGTGGGTACTTTTCTGTATCACTTAAACGCCTTTATGAATGCTTTATAAAATTTTAAAAAAGTAAAGCAATGTTTTCACTGGGAAAATAAAATTTATCTTTTTAAAAAAGTAAGGTTTATCCATATGAATCTAAGCAGTTCAATTTCTTTACTTTTAGAGGTCTGAAATATACATTTAAAAATATTTTAATGTTTTTATTTTTGAGAGAGAGAGTGTGTGTGAGACAGAGAGAGAGAGAGAGAGAGAGAGAGAGAGAGAGAGTGTGTGTGTGTGTGTGTGTGAGAGAGAGAGAGAGAGAGAGCAGGGGGAGGGACAGACGGAGGGGGAGACACAGAATCCCAAAGAGGCTCCAGGCTCTGAGTTGTCAGCACAGAGCCCCATGCAGGGCTCAAACTCACAAACCGTGAGATTGTGACCTGAGCCAAAGTTGAATGCTCAACTGACTGAGCCACCCAGGCATCCCTGAAATATACAGTTATAACCTTAGCCTTCTCTGTGACTGTTTGATGGGATGTTCTTTGTGTTTCCACCGGATTTTCCTTCACCAGACTCCAGAATGGGACAGTAATTTCTCTGGCTACTTTCTGTACCGGTCCTGCCTCTGGGAGCAAAACCGACCTCTCTGTTTATTTAGATTGTCATGTGCCTGCTAGTTTTGGGGTCACATTTCTCTCCCAGGAAGACTAAATCCATTCAATGTCACACCTTTTGGCGTCCTCCCCCGTGGTCTAGTTCAATGTCACGCTGTTTGATGTCTTGTGAACCTGTCAGTACTTGTCAGAGGCTTAGCAGGTCTTCCTTCTCTCTGTTTCAGCTTCTCAACCTGCAACATTGGGGAAAGTCAGTCTCTGTGGAGGGAGATAAGAGACATTACCCCATTCTTCAGTTTAGCTGGTTACCTATTTCTCTGAACATAATCAGGAGTAACCATTACCCCACTGAAATATAGGGAGGATCCACTGAAACCCTTCTCTTGTCATAACGCTGCCCTTCAGATTTGAATTGTTATTAACGGTCTTTGCAATGCCCATTATCCATTGCTCACGGCTACTGTTACGGTCACTGATATAACCACCGTTAGCTAAAGCTTCTAACTTTTCCCTACAAGTCCTAGTCCTTCAAGGGTCTCATTGTCAAGAAGTCAGTCCCTGCTTATTCCACCTGCAAACATCCCCCTCTGGCTTCTACGGGCTCTGGTGACACTGAAATGAGTTAATTCACATACCGCACATAGACTAGCATGCCTGGAACCTAAGAACTCCTCCATAATATCAGCTGCTGTTGCCTTCGCTGCTGTTGTTACACTAAACTCAGGTAATTTTAAATCTGTAGTTGCGGGGCGCCTGGGTGGCTCAGTCAGTTGAGGGTCTGACTTTGGCTCAAGTCATGATCTCCCGGTTCTGTGAGTTCGAGCCCCGCCTCAGGCTCCCTGCCCTTCAGGATAGAGGATGCATCAGGTCCACTGTTTCTCTCTCTCTCTCTGCCTGTTCCCTGCTATGTGCGCTTTCTCTCAAAAATTAATAAGCATTAAAAACAAAATCTAATAAACAAACAAACCCATAGTTGTGTTACTGCTCTGAGTCCCCACCCTGTCCCCATTCTTCCCTCTGTGCTTACAAAAGAGCCAGCCTGTGTTTCCTCCCATGGCCATGTGGTGTCACCAGTACTTCACAAACTCCCATCTGAAAAGGACTTTTCAGTGGGGATTCTGAGCCCACCCACGTGTCTGCTTATACAAAGAACCAGGTCCAGACGAACAGATCTTTGATAGATTGCAGATCGGTTTCCTTTTTGTATTTGTTTCCATGGAGATCTACTTACCACTTACTTTTGTGTAAAATACCCCTGCTTTAGCCTCTGTATTTCTCATTAAGAAATTATAAGTAGGTGGCTGAGTCAGTTGAGAGTCTGACTTTGGCCCAGGTCATGATCTCACAGTTCGTGGGTTCGAGCCCCGCATTGGGCTCTGTGCAGACAGCTCAGAGCCTGCAGCCTGCTTCAGATTCTGTGTCTCTCTCTCTCTCTCTGCCCCTCCCCTGCTCACGCTCTGTCTCTCTCAAAAATAAATAAACATTTAAAAATGTTTTTAAGAAATTATAAGTAGATCTTACTATACAAGGGACAACTTGTGAATAAGAGTGGCTGCATATTGAACACCTCCCACAGGCAGGCACTGTCCTAGGAGAGAAACCCTTGCTCTCCTGGAGTTTACAGAGTACACTGAGGCCAACCACGAAGATGAAGCTGGAGAAGTCACAGGAGCGCCTGAGCAGATCGTCTTGGACAGGCAGCAGCTATAAAATTGGCCTCCCCAGCCTGGGTCTGGACCCACACAGCCCCCATGCAGGCAGACCACGTCAGGACGCTAGGCCAGGTTGTCTGGGGGAGGCCAGCTGTCCTCAGGAGATGCGGCTGGTTTCAGGTGTGAGATGGAAATTTTGCAAAAGCAGTGATGTGTCTGTAAGTGTGTTTTATTTGGCCTTCCGTGTATCTATCATGAATTCTGGAGGAATTATAACCCTATCTCTACATTTTCCTTGCACTGTGACCTTAACCAGGTCACTTAACCTCTCTAAGATGATAGTAATGCTTAGGGTGCTTGAGTGGTTCATTTGGTTAAGCATCTGACCTTGGCTCAGGTCATGATCTCACGTTCGTGGGTTCAAGCCCTGTACTGGGCTCTGTGCTGACAGCTCAGAGCCTGGAGCCTGCTTCAGATTCTGAGTCTCTCTCTTTCTCTGCCCTCCCCTGCTCATGCTCTGTCTCTTTCTCTCTCAAAAATAAATAAACATTAAAAAAAACTTTTTTTGAAGAGGATAGTAATGTTTTCTTTTGTTTTTCCTAAAGTTTATTTTGAGAAAGAGAGAGTAAGCACATTCAAGTGGGGGGAAGGACAGAGGGAGAGAGAGTCCCAAGCAGGATCTGAGCTATCAGCACAAGCCCTCCACCAGGGGACCGATCTGGGAATCATGAGACCAAAACCTGAGTGCCAATATCAAGAGTTGGTCTCTTAACTGACTGAGCCACCCAGGCACCCCAGTAAAGCTTTCTTTACAGAACTAAGGTGAAGATCCCTGAGACAATGTATGCAAAACGCAGCACCTGGCCAGACAGGTCATGAGTGTACGGCATTTGGAAGTTACTGTCTTCACTGCAATAACAGAGAACACAAAACCATCCAGTAATAAGCATGCGTCCATACCAAGCTTGTCTGTGCTCACATGGAGAAATTGGTCCAACATAATCCTTGTCCCAAAGGAACTTCTAATCCAATCAGGGAGCAAATCATTCAGCAAATAGTAATTACTCAAAGCTGACTGTAATCATGTCCCAAGAGAGGAACCACAAGTCCCAAGAGAATCCAAAGCAAGAGACGCTGCCATGGAGGTAGGAGAGGGAAATCAGCCTGGACCTTTGGATGTAAACACAGGTAGGGGGTGGAGGGGCAGAGGTCAGGCCCATGTACCCAAGGTGGTACAGAGGGAAGCCAAGCCCACCGTCCAGGGTTCCATTTATTGGGTAAATCAGAGCACAACATGCAGCCCTCTAGAAGGGTCCATGCAATATCCCCTGAAAGGTTCTTTCTTCTCTAAGGCTTGTGGTAGCTGACAAACTGGGTCACAAAGGTACCTCCCTGTTAAGAGAGGAACTGTGGCATTTACTCAGCGACCTTTCCAAAGTGCCTGGAGGAAGACGAGGTGCTTATCTCAGGTATTGGAGCCTCCTTCATTCCACCAGCCCCTCGGACGATTTAGCAAGACCTGAAATGCAGGGGAACGCAATTTCCTATGGCTAATTACAGCCCAGAGCTACACAGGCCAACCACTAGTACAGGTACCTTCCTGCTGGGAAGGTCAGGGAAGGATTCAACAAAGGGGCAACACTGCCCTGGGCCTTAGTGGGATGTGGGGAAGATGTTCTAGAAAGGAAGAGGAAGAGCAAAGGAAGACAGAGGCAGAGGCTGGAATGCACAGACCGCGTCTGGATCTGGTAAATGGGCCTAGTCTGCTGGAGCAGAGGACGCCTGTGCCACTGACAGGCGCTCTACTTCCAGATGCTTCCAGGGCTGCTGATACTGGACAGGGGTCTGGCCTGAGGTTTGGAATGCCTTATTGCATCGTAATTTTACACACGAGATACTATCATCTCCTTCCTTAAGAGTTTCAGTGAGATAAGTGACTAATGTTTCAGAGAGAAAGCCTGTTAAAACTGGAATGTGACCCTGACCCCAATTTCTAGCCACAGTAATTATGCAATGTTAGCTTTCAGTGAGATATGACTGGAAAAGTACATTAGGGTTAGGTCAGAGATGGCCCTAGCAGAGTATCGTGTTCAGTGACACTAAATGGTGAGACCATTTTGGAGGTCTGGAAGGTTCTGGCGGAGTCTCCTTAAGGCTGAGTAGGAAGGTGCATACAGACTCAAGCCAAGGAACAACGCAGAAAATCTCTGATTTGAGATAACGGCTTTGTCCGCTGGGGCTGTGACTCCGGATCCAGGGCACAGGGGAAGGCTTCCTAGGTACTGGGTGTGCTCCCTCTGCCTCTCTTTGGCAGCACTCTGGGCCTCTGTCATCCTCAGGACCCAAAGGGGCACTTGACTGGTTTCCATAGTCATGGATACTTCTACCCAGGAAAAACAGGCCACCGGGAGACGGAGGTGGTCAGAGAAAACACAGGGTGGTACTGATGAGAATTTAGAGCCTCACAGGCCCTCTCCTCACTCCCCTGGGAGCACCCCAGGGCCTTGGGTTCCTCCTTTCCCCCCTGGAAGAGGAAGGAAACTCAACAGAGCTGCCGGAAAAGCAGGCTGCTAGAGAACAGAAAGTGGCCAGCTGTGAGTCCGGTCACCTTGAATGAAGGGATGAGGAGCTTGGGCCGACGTGTGTGCTATCTGTAAGGCAGGAGGACAAGATCGGAGGATCCTGAAGAGCCTTCCGAGACTGATTCGCTGTTGTTGCCATTCCATTTTTAATTGTCAAGAAAGCCATTGCAAAACACATTACCATCTTAGCCATCTTGAAGTGTAGAGTTCAACACATTAAATATACTCACGCCATTGCACAACTGAGCTCCAGAACTCTTTCATCTTGCAGAAACAAAACTCCGTACCCATTAAACAACTCCCCGGGTCTACCCCTCCCCTGCCCCACTGGTATCCACCATTTTACTTTTGGTTTTTAGGAGTTTGACTGCTTTGCATGCCTCATATAAGTGGGATCCTACAATATTTGTCTTTCTGTGACTGCCTTATTTAACTTAGTATTCTGTCCCTAAGTTTCATCCATGTCATAGCATGTGACCAGATTTCCTTCCATTTTAAGACCAGATAGCATTCCCATGTATGTATGTATATCATACGTTGTTTACCCAGTCACTCACTGGTGGAAATTTGGGTTGCTTCCTCCTCTCACTATTGTGAATAATGGTCCTATAAATGTGGGTGTGCAAATATCTTTTTCGAGACCCTGCTTGACTCTCAGGCTTAAGACGCAATGAGTTTGGTTGCATGTTTTATGACTGTTTTATTTAAAAAGACAAACAAACCAAAACAAAAGACATGGAGCCTCTTGAAGAGTGAACAAATGGAAATTAACACTTCAGATACAGTGGGGCAATGCTTATTTTAGGAAATTTGGACACTCAAAACTAATATTTTGACATTTGACAAATTCCCAAAGCTTTGCCGCAGGAAGGGGTGAGAATAGTCCTAAATGTGGGCCTGGCAGAGAGCGTCCTGGCATTCTGTTGCGTAATTAGGAACTTCAGTCACAACATTACCCAGGAAATGCTTTCAGCAGATAATGGGTATCTGTTCATATAAATCATTTGCTGCATGAGCCATGCATTGACTTGTTAGAAAATATGGAAGATTTTATGCCAGAAAAAACATCCTTCAAATTCAGTCATGTATACTGTACCCCCGGGGGAAAACATTTCGCATCCACACATTTTCCTTTGAAAGAAAGGTTTGCTTCTCTCTCCTGAGCAGCCTGGTTCAAAGGTCTGGCCAAGGATCAGGCTTGCAGAAGTGTTCCTAAATATTGGAACCTGGCCCTCCAGCACAGTGACTCAGGTAGAGTCAATGTTAGATAATTAATTTTCTACCAAAGGTGTGCCTCCTGGTTGTGGTGCAGAAGTAACTTCCATCACTAATCACAAAATTCTCTTTAGAGAAAACTAGCTGATCCACTGAACCTTTCCTCGCAGAGTTCATGGCCATAGTCAGAATTCCTGTCTCAGGGTGGTATGGGGAGAGCCAAGCCATTCTTCTTAATGACCGTCCCGAGCCCCAGTCTGGAAGTGTGGCTATGAAGCACATATGCTGGTCTGGTGGGGGAGGCGGGGATGTGTGGGAACTGTGGTAGCAGAAGAAGGAACCAAGCAGGGGAGCCCCAGAAGAGGAGAACTAACTCAGGCAGACTGGGAGGAGAAGGGTCATGCGGATAATATCTGAGCTGCACCCTGAAGGATGAAGAGAAGTATTAGGGCAGAAAACCATTGGGAAGGGTAGTCTAGGCGGGGGAGCAGCATGTGTGCAAAGATCTCCTAATGTTTGGAAACATGCAAGAATGGCAGTATGGCACATGAGGGTAAGACCTGTGAAGTCCTCTTAGTGCAGTGTGGGCACTCCATGACAGGGCCACAGTACCTGCAGGGACCCCTGTCAGGAGCCCTGTGCAGAGCCAGTCCTGTTCATGGCCTCCCCGGGCTCCCAAGCATCTGACCAGAGAGAAGCCACAGTTTTCTGTGGGTCTGAGTGCCTACGACCAAGGACAGAGAATAGATATTGCCCTGTGGGTGAAATGGGCACCTCTCTGATGGCAACCTGCAGAGAGGGGGCACTGAATTACCAGTGCCAGGCAAAAGCTTTGAGCTGATACTTCCTTGGGTGAGGAGGTGAGTGTGGAGGATGCCACTGCCTTGCTCCTTCAGGCAGTAGCCACGGCCATTCCTGCCACTGCCCGGAAGCTGTACCCTGGGATGCAGAAACAGTGTCCAAATAGGTCCCTGGGTGTCCTGACAGTGTGTCAATGAAAGGACGCGCTTGATGCTTGAAGGGATCAGCAAGGGTCTATACCGCCAGGTAACTGGAGTCAGGGAGGAGACTTTCATTTTCTCTCAGCAGGACTGGCTAGGGGCAGCATATTATCATCCAAAGCTGGTTACCTGTAGTTTGGGACACAATGCTTTTGTTCATCCCAAACACAGTCCTTCTGTCTGAGACACATGCTATACTGAAAGAGACAAAAGTTGGGACTGTGTTACGCAAACCTAGACTCTCTCTGGGATGCTCTTGCCTCTAAAAATTTTTGTAGTGAAACCGGGAATGTCTTGAGAAGCCCCCCAAAGAATGGAGCCACCTGTCTCCCTAGACTGCTCTCTCTTCGTCTGGGAGCTCTGAGTGCCTCCCCATTCACAGTGAAAATGGAGCTGATTTCTAAAATAATAACTAATAATTAAATGAGAGGTAGGCAGGGCTGTGAAGAACTAGAGAGATCGCCTAAAGCAGGTGTGCCCAAGATGTGGATGTGAGTGGGTGCGCAGACCCTTTTATTTTTTAACATCGTAGCTATTTTCTCTTTAATTACATTGCTTGAAAATGCCAACACATTGTTGCCAACAAGAAGCCTACACATAGAAAAGTGAACAACTCTCTCATGCTTTATCCCTCCCCAACATGTCACCTTTATTCCCAATCTGCAAGATTTCCTTCTAGACCTTGTTAGATGCACACCCAATATCAGCGTGTTGACACATAGCCAGATAGAGACACAGAGAGACAGAAGCAAAACGGGGCTAGAGACAGGGCTAGAGACTCACCTTTGATGTCAGCGATTCCTTTCTGTTGGCCCTAGACCGAGAATCTGAGGAGGTCAGATCTTGGGAAGAGAGAGTGAGGAGTAAAGTTTTTCATTTTCAGCCAACTGAGGGAACACCCTCCCCTATTGGAGCATCTCCTTGGGAAGAAGATACAAGCCAATATGAAAGGCTGGAGAAGTCCGGTGCATAAGGATGTTGAAATTTCTAGACTAGTAGAAGAGATGGGATTAGAGACACTGAACATGATGGAGAGTTGTTGTTTTTTTTTTAACTTCAAGGCAATTTTATTTTATTTTATTATTTAAATAGTTTATTACCAAGTTGGTTTCCATATAACACCCAGTGCTCTTCCCCACAAGTGCCCCCCTCCATGACCATCATCCCCTTCCCCCTCCCTCCTCAGCCCTCAGTTTGTTCTAAGCATTCAAAAGTCTCTCATGATTTGCCTCCCTCCCTCTCCCAACTCTTTTCCCCCCTTTCCCCTATTAGGTTTCTCCTGCTAGACCTGTAAGTGAAAACATATGGTATCTGTCTTTCTCTGCCTGACTTATTTCGCTTAGCATGACTCCCTCCACGTTCATCCATTTTGCTACAAATGGCCAGATTTTATTCTTTCTCAATACCATGTAGTACTCCATTGTATATATAAACCACATCTTCTTGATTCATTCATCAGTTGATGGACATTTAGGCTCTTTCCATGATTTGGCTATTGTTGAAAGTGCCACTATGAACATTGGGGTACATGTGCCCCTATGCATCAGCACTTCTGTCATGATGGAGGTTCTAAGGTCTCTCAGTCTCTGGATTCCTACTGGATCTTTGTAGAGACTGGACCCTATGCACTAAAGCACTGAGAGTGGCTTTAAGGGTCTAATGGCAAGTGTGCTGCCAATGGAGGAAAGCACAGCAGGCAATTGACAATACCAAATATGGGTGAGGATGTAGAGCAGATGGAACTCTTACATGTTGCTAGTGGGAATGAAAACCACATAGACACTGTGGAACACAGTCTATAAAGTAAAATACACATCTGTCATTTGACCATTCCTGGATACTTCCAAGAGAAATGACAGCATATGTTCAAACAAAGGTTGTATACAAGTGCTCATAACAGCTTTATTCACAATGGCCAAAAAACCTCAAAACAACCCAAATCTATCCATCAACTGAGGAATAAATAAATAAATGTTGGCATATATGTACAATGGAATACTTCTTAGCCACAAAAAACAACGACGTACTAAGGCCCATTGCAACGTGGCCGAATCTCAAAAACATGTTTCTAAGTGAAAGGACCCGGATGCAAACTACTGCATACTGCATGATTCTGTTGATAGTAGATTCTACAAAAAGCAAAACTGAAGTGATAGAAAGCAGATCAGTGGTTTCCTGGGGCCAGGGGTCCAGGGAAGGGGATTGGCTCCCAAGGGACATGAGAGAACTATAGGGGGAGATAGAAATGTTCTGTGTGATGACTGCGGTGCTGCTGGCACATGACTGTATGTGTTTGTCACAACCCTTCAAACTGAACACTTAAAACTGGGTTTACCTCCACTATACTTAATAAAAATCTGTATTTTACTAAAACTGAAAATAATTTCTTAACTCAAGAAAAAAAAGTGATAAGAAAACTGATACCAGGTTTGAGAAATGGGATATGATTATATAAAGTGGAGTTTTCAGAAAATTATTAGGGAACAACTTTACATAAGCACGTCTTAAAACTCAGCTGATGGGGCACCTGGGTGACTCAGTCGGTTGAATGTCTGACTCTTGATTTAAGCCCAGGTCATGATCTCATGGTTTTGTGAGTTCAAGCCCCACGTGGGCTCTATGTTGACATCGCGTAGCCTGCTTGAGATTCTCCCTCTTTCTCTGCCCCTCCCCTGCCCTCTCCCTCTCTTTCTCAACCTAAATAAATTTTTAAAAACTTAGTTGAAAAAAAAAGAATGTAGTTAAACTGACTTTCACAAATATTCTTAATGAAGAATAAATTGTTTCACTTTAAATAAATAAATTCTTCAGGGAAAAACAGTTGAGATGAGCAATATTTCAGAAAAATACAATTTAATAAAAAGAATCAATAGAAAAGTTCCTGACTGGTTTTACCACAGTAGAATAACCCAGGTGCCCCCAAACCTATCAAGGGCAGGGAATTTGAGGGAACCCAATCCTCAAACTACCTTGACTTCTGATGCCAACTGCAAGTTCAGAGCCCCTGAGACCACACTTGGGTTTGGTAATTTACTAGAGGAACTCCTAGAAGTCACTGGAAGCTTTTATTTTCATGGTTACAATTTTTAACAGGGAAAGGATACAGAGTAAAACTGCCTAAGAAAGAGATTGAGAGGGCAGAGTTTAAGAAAGTATCAGATTGGGGCGCCTGGGTGGCTCAGTCGGTTAAGCATCCAACTTCGGCTCAGGTCATGATCTCAAGGTTTGTGGATTCGAGCCCCGAGTCAGGCTCCGTTCTCACAGCTCAGAGCCTGGAGCCTACTTCGGATTCCATGTCTCCCTCCCTCTCTGCCCCTCCCCCGCTCCCTCTCTACCTCTCTCTCTCAAAATAAAATAAAGACATTAAAAAATAGTTAAAAAAAAAAAGAAAGAAAAGAAAGTACCAGATTCAGAGCTTCTACAAGTGCTCTGTGGAGTCATGAACCATGTTACTTCTCCAGCAGTGATGGGTGACAATATACACAGAGTATTGGCACCCAAACAAATTCACCCCAGCCTTGGTGTTCAGAATCTTTGTTGGGACTCAATCACGTAAACCTGGCTGGCTGCCCATGTGACAAATCTCAGGCTCCCTACCCTCAATCCCATTGTTACTATCTAGTTCTACCAATTTTTAAATTAAAGCAAAAGAAAAGGGAGAAGAAAATTCATACCAGGAGTGAGAAACGGGCTATACTATAGATAAAACAGAATTTTTAGATGAAACCATATTAATCTGAATTACAGTGACTTTATGGCGTATTTTGATATTTGGTAAGGCAAATTTTGCCTCATCGTTCTTTCCCTCTTCCATAACTGCTCTCAGACACTTATGTTTCCTTATAAAATTTGAATTCTGTATTAGTGAAGTTGCATTCAGTTACAAGTGCACATTGTTTATGCTCCATGAGTTGCGTTTAATTGCTGTATAAAAATCTTCTAGAAGATTACATTGTGATTTGGCTCTGAGATGAAAAAGTTATTGTGAATGCAGAAATTCATAGAAACAGCAGTGGAACATAAATTCGATATTATTCAAGGAAATTGTCATCAGAGAAATGGCTTCATTTCCTAGTTTCTTGCAAAGCAACAATGAAGAGGTTTGTAAAACTAAGAAAGAAAGCTATCCCCTCCCCCACCCCTACCCCCCAGCACAAATAAAAATCTCTTATGTTTTGCTACTAAGATACGCCCAAAAGAATTATAATGGAATGGAAAATTTGCCAAATCTTTTGAAGTAGATAAATTCCAAAGCAATGAGAGGTGGTGTCATCAATTCATGTGTTTTGAAAGACTATCATTAAGATGTCAAACATCTATTAATCAAAACTTCTTGCTGACTTTGAGCAGAAGACAATAGTGGAGCACTCTTAGAAATGTCCCATCACCAGTATCCCTAACAGCCAAAGGATAATATTGTGTGACACATGCAAACATCAAACATCAGTGACTCTGAGTCCAAAAACGATAGAGAAGAGTAAAGCTTTGTATATGAAGCTGTCATAGGAACACCTTAACACTTTTATTTCACTTCTATTTTTCCTTTTAAGTGTGCCCACATCATTTACAGAGAGAAACTAACCCAGACTTAGACCAATCAGAGTGCAAGAGTACCCTGGCCACAGTGACTGGCCAACCAGAGTGAGGCTCTGGGTTTTCTTCATTCCTGGGACTGCTGTCTCCCCATACTGGATCTTGAAAGCCATCCTATGACCACAAGAGGAATGTTCCAGCCTTTATATGAAGCTGACACATGGATAACAAAGCAGAGAAACAGAAGAACCTGGATCATTGGTGACATTATGGAACCCAGGATCACCTCAAAGCAGTTTTGGCTGGATTTTCTGTTTCTTTCTTTTTCTTTCTTTCTTTCCTTCTTTCTTTCTTTCTTTCTTTCTTTCTTTCTTTCTTTCTTTCTTTCTTCCTTCCTTCCTTTCTTTCTTTCTTTCTTTCTTTAATGTTTATTTACTTTTGAGAGAGACAGAGCGTGAATGGGGGAGGGGCAGAGAAAAAGAGAGATACAGAATCTGAAGCAGTGTCCAGGTTCCAAGCTGTCAGCACAGAGCTGGACATGGGGCTCAAACTCACGAACTGTGAGATTGTGACCTGAGCCAAAGTCAGCTGCTTAACTGACTGAACCACCCAGGTGCCCCTGGGTTTTCTGTTTCTTGCAAACCAAAGTTGCCTAGCCAAATGAAGGCTCATTAAATGTCAAAGGATAGACCGAATGATGATGTGTGGGGTAGCCTTACTTCCCCAACCTGGGGTGGAATGATCCCACTATCCAGCCCCCAGTTGGTCATCACTTCACCCAGTACACCACTGGTTATGTCTCTTGAGGACTCCATGTAGAAGATCCTAAAGGCTTTGCTGTGAAGCACACTTGGCAAGTAGGGCATCTTTGGATACGTTTTAGAAATGAGGAAGAGTCGAATTCAGGGATATTGGCAAGTAAAAAGATATTTGTAGCAGACAGGTGCACATTTATGTGGTTCATACATTTGTAGATCTTGACCTGACATTCACATAGTCACAGAGTGGGAATTTGGGCCTGATGAAGTCATTGAAGTCAAGCACCCATTTTTACTTTATCTTCACTTTAATGCTACCTGCTTCCCAAACTGCTCTCACCGAGCCCAGACGCATTGCAGGACCAATCAACTTTAAAATCTGTGTTATACCGCTGCCAGGATCACTGCTGAGTGAGCAGAGGAAGCGAGCTGAATCTAGAAGTAGTTGTGATGCTGTACGAATCCCAAGTCTTTATCTATGTCTGCCTCCCGCTAGCATTGTTTTCTGCCTGTCCTATGAGGTCAGGAAGGAGAAAACACTTTTCTAGGCCCTGTCAAAGGAATAGCATACCTAAGTCATAGAACTTAGCACAAAGCTCCTAGTCAGCCTTAATTTCTACCCCCTTCAAGTCAAAATCTAGGTTATTTTATGGTCTTTACAAAGCTAGAATTACTCTTCTCTTTAGAACTTGGCAGGTTGGTGTTTTTGTTTTTAATCCTTGAGCTTTATACGTTTTCTTTCCTGTGCCTACTTGCCCGTAACTTATTCTTCTGGTCTGATGACTGCTTTTTAATGAGTTCAGCCTGTGCTTTCTTGGACAAATTGGGAGTGTGAGGAGTGTGTTAATTAGCTATCAGATCTAGACTGACTTTTGAAGTTCAGAGCTTTGGAATGTTACAGAAGTGTAAATATACTCATGGCTTTTTGCATTTGGTGATTATATCTCAGCTGAGACCTCAGGGAGCCTCCCACCTCAGTATTCTGTGACCCCTGAATGGTTCTGTCATTAATCGTCAGTCTCTGGGGACCCATACCCAAAGGAAATGGCTTCCTGTTTTGTTCTAAGAGGCCCTTCTTCCTTGCAGCCTTCCTTACTGTTGACCAAACATCCAATTTCAGGATGGAGAAAATGAGCCTTCTTCTTCCCACCTCCCCACAGGGTAAGGAGGAATGAAGCAGAGCGAGAAAGTTCCCCTGGGTTGTAAAGCACCTTCTTATGACTATACCCATATTGTAACAAATTATACCAAGTATTTCTTCAAACTGAATACCTACCTACTCCTGAAGAAGCCTGCATGATCACCCAAACTGATCCTTCTCACTCCCAATTTAGAAACACCTTCTTTTTCAAAATACTTCCCAAGTATGTCTTGGTGCTGGCCTTGGGCCAGACTCTAAGTCCCATGGATGAGTAAAAGAACTCACAGTCTGGTTAAGAAGAGGCCTCTTGAATAGACTCTATAGGTCCATAAATTTACAAAGAACCTGGGAACTGAATGGGATCAGGGAGGTAAATCAGGAAAGCCTTTGGACTTTGTACCCCAGTGCGCAGTTCCCAGGTGACCTGGGGGGTTCCTGCTGGCAGACGGCCCCCTCTGACAGGTGGGCATGTCGGCCCTGCTTTGCTGCTCCATTGCACACTGCCCTGTGACTAATCACCCCATTGTCCTGGTGTATTTTAAGTGTTGTATTGTGAGTCAGTTCCTCCTGTCTCTGAAAAGGTGTTCTCCCAACCACATACTTTCATAAAACAGTGTGGGCACAATATACGAGGAGTAAAAGAATGAGTGAATGAATGGATGAGTAAGTATGGGTCCAAGTAGACCATGTTACTCAGACTCAGTAACGAGATGGGCAACATCCCAGAAACCAGTGCTCCAGGCCACCACTCCACCACTGCTATCTTCTGCCCAAAGGCTAGGATTGTGAGGCGAAAGAGAAGGTGTGACGGGGTCGGAGGTGAGCAATTCTGAATTAGTCCCTAAAGCTTGAAGGGACACTCATCGTAAGTCGTAAAGATTCCTCATCCCCATACCAAAAGGGAAACAAAACGTTTATTAAAACACTGCTCAAAAACTCGCTGAGCTGAAAGGTATCGTTGGTCCTCAGTTATAGGACAGGTGCTTTCAGATCCAGCGGAGGCAGTCCAGAGCCTTCTTTTGCTCCAGACCGCGTCCCTAACGAGTCTCGCGAAGAACTGAGCGAAGCTAGCGCGGTGAGAACAGGGGACCGCGCACAGGGTCAAAGGTAAGCTCCACAGGGGGTGCAGCAGCGGAGAGAGAGGGACCACTACAGACCCGGGCTCCTCCCACAGGGGGCGAGGCCCTGTGGGAGAGGCGGAGTCTGCGCTCCTCCCAGAGGGGCGGGGTTAGTCACGTGGGGGCGGTGCGGCGGCGCAGGCGCCGAGGAGCGCAGGCGCCGGGTCCAACCCTCGGACTCCTGGGCTGCGGTGGGCTTGACCCGTTAGCCTCCGGGCGTCAGGCCTGGGAGCAGGTGGGCGGGGGAAAGTGGTGCGAGCTGCGTGCGCGCACGTGACATCCACGGGGTCGAACCCCGCCACGGCGCAGGGTCCCGCCACGGCGCAGGTCAGGAAACTGAGGCAGGGCGGGTGGGAAGCGAGGTTCAGTCGGCTGCGCGCGGGTGGATCAGACCCTGGCTGTATTAGGCCCGCCTCTCGGGCGGCCCCAGAGTCCGCGGGAAGCTCCCTCCTAGCCGGCGGAGCGCGGCCGCACCTGCCAGGCGGAAGCTGGTCCCCCAGCCCCAGCGACAGACGTCGTTCCCTCTTGGCCAGACTTGCAGCAGTCAGCGGGAAAACCCCGTATTGGAGCTCTAAAGACCCAGGGCCGAGACTGGCGCTGATCTGACTGGCACACTCCCCCCACCCTTTACCCCTCCCGGGGTTTTGACCAAGGCTGATAACACCGACCTGCCTAAATTATTGGGACAGAAAACCGAAAGGACTCTGCTCCGGCGCTTCTGCCCCGCCGGGGGCGGGCCTGGGGGCTGTCCGGGGGCGGGCAGAACAGACGCAGGTGAGCGACCCCTTGCTTAGGCTCTGTGCTTTCCTAGAATCGTGTGTTTTATGGGGCCACTGTTTCTTCGGAATCTGAGGCACCTGCTCTCTCCTTCCCCTAAGATTACACACCCCTGACCGAGTTGGAAAGAGTCCAGAGTGTACATTCAAGATCCCTGTGCCGAAGTCCAGGAATGAAAAGACGAACAAGGCACCGATCTGACAGTCTTGAGGTTGTTGCAGGGGTGGAGAGGTGAAAGAGATGGGGATAAGATGGTTAAAGCCCAGGCTGACAAGAGCTCTGGGGAGGGACCACACCCAGGGAGTCCAGAAGCTGAATTGGGGTTCAAACCCAGTGGGCCCTGGGCCTTTTTTCCTTACAGACCATGATGTTTCCACAGCTCAATTACCTAGACTTGAGTTTTGTTTATTTTAATGTCTTTTCCTTTGAGCTTGGCGGGTGATTTTAAAAAAAGAGTTGCTCAGGATTTATTTTGAAAAGCATTGTCTGGGAACCAGCTTGGATGCTAGTTTGCATATCCCTGCTCCAGCCCAGTCCTGGAGCCCAAGAATGGGGATTCAGAATGCAAACCCTGACTCTCTGGAACATACCTAGTCACCGGAAATCCGCCATCTCATGTACGAACAACATTTTAGGGGCGATCATTGACTAATCTAGAAATGAGTAAGAATTATACATCATATTTACGACACTCTTTGTAAGGGAGCTTACAAAGCACCATCCGTACATTTAATCTTTTGATTCTTACTAACCCCGTAGAAGGTTAATTCGGGAGTCATTCCCGTTTTATTGTTGCAAAAACAATGCCTTATTCAGGTTCTACAACCTGTAGGAATTTGATTTAGATTTTAGTTCCTCTTGGTGTGGTTCTTCCCACCGCCCCCGCCGGTGTAAGGGTCTGCCATTTCCTCGAGCTCTTCTGTACTGTTCCCTAGGGGTACAGAAGACATTTCTGATGGTTGTCTTATCAGCCTGTGTCTCTTAATTGGTTCTCAGAAAATTTGGTCAGGACTAGAATTCCGGGCCTTAAAACTGCAAACTGGGTTCTTGTTTCATTGTGAAATTTTGAAGTAAAACACTGCAAGTCTCCCTCTGCTGGGGCTTGTGTGGCAATCAGTGTCCAGAGGCGGAGGGATCCAGCCTCATCTCTGATCTCAGTGGCCTCTGGCACAGAGAGGTAACACAGGGACAGCGCCCTTCATCTTCTCCAGTGCTGTTGGTGCAGAAGGCAGTGTTGGCAGGCTGCAGGAAGGGCACAGCACTGTAAAGTGGGCAGTGAGGCCAGAGGGGCCTGAGACAGATCGGGCTTCCCTCCAGACCTAGAACTCTGCCCCAGAGACAGACCTGTACTCACACAGCTGGGGCGGCACACCTGGAGAAATTGTTCTGTGTTTTGTGTTCTTCAAGTCACCTGCCCTCAGACCCACATGAATCTGAGCCCTGCACAGAAGAGAAAGATAATGTCTTCAATTCTGCAGGACTTTATTGTACAATTAGATGTATGTATATGTTCTTCCTGACAACCCCTCAGAGTTCCCTTGTTTTTAGGAATGAGCTACTGAGGGACAAGGTGACCTCTCAAAGAATGCAAACCCAGGATTTTTGTCCGAAAGCCCAGGGTCTTTTGTGGTATCGCCCTTGCCTTCCCATCCACACCCACATAGCTTGATAGAGCTGGTGTTCTGAGCCCAGTTAGGAGGTCATGCAAGCAAGGGGCAGAATGGCCACATATTTTGTGGGTCGGGGGGGAGGGCTCTGTAGCTTCCGTCACTGATTAGAGGATTTGTCTTTGTCTCAAAGTTTCCCAGTAACTGATTTTATCCTCTTGTTCTGCTTTCAGCATATGTTCAGAACTTCTGGACTCTGACACCTGCGAGGACGCCTGGGCCAGAGCTGGGCAGACAGTCATCCCAAGGACCCCAGCAGGGAGTTGGAGACTGAGGCAAGTAGGCAAGAGCTCACTGCAGGTGGCTAGGTCCATAGTCCTCCTGGGGCCCAGGGCACCCATGTCGTCAGGCTGCTAAACTGGTATTTTTAAGCCTGTCCCTGTGTCATCCAGAATTGCCAGGACCTTGTTACTATGGGGAGGAGAGGTGCATGGTGGCCGCTCAGCTGAGGATGAGCCATGTGGCCCTTACAAAAACATGTGGCTTTGGATTATAAGCTGCTTGCAAAGCACTGGGACTGGAGAAGATGGGTGCACTCTCTAGCCACAGATTCCCTGGGCCCTGTTCAGTTGCAATTTTGCTTTTAGCCGCCTTCAGGCCAGGGAGCAGACTTCTGGAACCTTACCGCTCCCCTGCCTCCCTGAACCCTGACCCCCCTCCCCAAGCTCCATGGTCCCAGCTTCTGCAAGGGTGTCCCATGCAGGATAAATAATCATGGATTGGAAGTTGGAAGACCCAGACCCAGCATAGCCACTGACTAGCCCTCCTCCATGTGACCCTGGACTAGCGAGCCCTTTCTCTGGGCCTTAGTGTCCTCATTTGCTCAGTGAAGGAGGGGCTGAACCAGAGCTCTGAGGGAAGGAGAGGGGACAGGATAACAAAGAAGGAAGATGAAGCATCCCTTCCAGCCTCGTGCACTGAGGGCTGGAGGCAAAGAGGCCCATGTGTACTCTTCAGTTTTCTTTGTTTCCCTAGGCAGCCAGACCTTTCTTCCTCCTGGTCTGTCTCAGGCCAGCTCATTCTGGGGAGGGAGGATTCCCTGGGTGGGGCTGGGCTGGGCAGGTGTACCCTCTATGTATAGAATATGATGCTGTCTCTACTTGTTTCAGGCACGAATTATCCCACCCAACGCTGATACTTTGTTTTATGAAGCCTTTATCAGCTCCTGCCCAGAGGCAGCTCCTTGAAAGGGCAGGAATTAGGCCTGGGGAATTGGGGAGTGAGAATGTGCACACCCAGCAGGTGAGCGGTAGCAGCAGGGGCCCCCACGGCTCTCTGGACATAGAGCCCTGGAGTTGCAGCTGTGCGGTTCTTTAGAGTCTTCGGATGTCAGAGCCAGGACAACCTCGTAGATTTGCTAGGTCCTTCCTCTGTCTGTACACAGCGTCTTTATGGCTGATGTCAGATCGCCTTGCCATTGAGCGGTGGAGCTATGACCCAGCTAAGATTACCCAAGCCCCAGGCTTGAGTGTTTTATTTAGAGTCAAGCCAGCCCTGTGCAAAATTACTTTCTGGTATGGAGCTGATATCGGGTGGCTTCAAATCAGTTCCAACATGGAGCGTGAAGAATAATATTCAGATCATTTCCTTAGACATTGAATACCTACTGCTTACCAGGATTTGTGTTAAATGCCGGGGATGAGGGAGTGAATGAGACAACAGCCTTGCCCTCAGCCGGCTCCACCATATTGTTCAACAGACATGTCGGTAGCTAAAATACACTAAGTCCGCTTGCTTTGTGCCGTGTGCAAAGGTCTGTGTGTGTTTCCACATGCATGCGTGCTATATCATCAGAGGTGGGGGGAGAGTTGATTGTTGGGGCGTCCAGGAAGACACTTTGGGGCGGAGTGTTATTTGTGCTGGGCCTTTACATAGTTGGCATGGGTGGGGGCATTCTGGGCAAAGGAGACAACGCGAGCAGCAGTTTGAAGGCCTCACAGGACATATCATCTTCCTTGCGTAGGGGGTGGTCAGCAGGTGGACCGCAGCTAAGCTGTGAAGGTTCCCATCAGCTGTGCTGAGTTCTGAGAGCCCAGAAGCAAGGTGGAGATGCAAGCAGGTCAAGGTGTTTTACAGCCACTCTGGCTGCGCCGTGGAGAGTAAGCTGTAGGGGATTTGGCTCCAGCCAAGCCCGTTCTGGGCTGTGGTTACCAAGGGAGGGCAGCACAGGGTCACAGGGGCCTGAGCACAGAGAGGCCGAGGAGAGGATGAGCGTCAGCCACTTTGCACAGGACGGATTTGATGTGGGTGACAAGGGAGAAGGAGTGAGATGTGACTCTCAGCTTCTGGCTTGAGAAGTCGGCCGGGTGCCTGTCATTCACTGAACTAGAGGACTCCAGAAGAAAAACGGACTGTAGTAGAGATCAGCTTTGGACATGGTGCAACCGACATGGCCTACAGAATTCCCGAGTGCAAACTTTAAGTCAGGAACAGCCATAGGAACCTGGAAGTCAATACCAAGGGGTTGGGTGGGGGGGCAGTACTGGAAGTAGGTGAGGTCACCCAGGATCAGGTGGGGGTGGGAGGAGCCACTTACACAGAGGAACGAGAAGGGAAGGCCAACGGGCATAGAGGACAGATAGCAAGTGAGGGCCTCAGTGATGCCAGCTGGCTTCTTGGCGTGGGGCGAAGAACGGGGCAAGGGGCAGGCTGCATGAGGAGCTGTGGAGAAGGGGACATCTCCCTTGGATCTCAGTTAGTGTGACACGTGGGCGGCATTGAGGGCTTCACCTCCTGAGCCTGCACCAGAGAGCAGGGAGGGTCTGTTGGCACTTGATAAATGTTACAGCCTGCATGACTGCAAATGACTCAAACTTTGTTCAGCTATTTGAAGGGCCGGGGGCCTTGGCAGCAGTCCATTTTGATGTTTTCTGGAGATTGAGTATTAACAGCTGAAGGAGCCCCAGGGTTTCTGGGTGGCCTGGTCCTGCCTGTTGTGTGAGAGAGTGAGCTTGGGGCCATAGGCGGGACTCCGGAGCCCCGCCTCCAGCCCTCCCCTGCAGCCTGGTTCCCGCCTGCTCCTGCTGGGTCAGCCTCTTTGTCGCTGAAGCCCTGAGCGTGCAAGCCACGGATGGTGAGTGCCCTGCTCCCAGGTTTGCACTGCCCGTTACTGAGGGTGGGGAGAAGGGGCCATGGGCGGTGAGTGGCCTGTGGAGTCCTGGGCTGCAGGGAAGAAACACTCGAGACTGAAATGGGAGAGCAGGGGGTAGATTTCTGATAGGGACTCGAGAATGTGCAGGGTGAGCTGTCACTGGAGCGCTTTAAGGAGCCTTAGCATCCACCTTGGCCCACAGCCCCCTTGGAGTGAGGAAAATGGGACCTGGGGAGGGATCCCCCCAGTTTGGCCTCGGGAGCCCTGCTGGGTCTTGTCCCCCCAACCACCGTGCGCCTTCCCTCACCAGAGCTGCTGCTCTGAGCTGGCCCAGCTGTTGTTTGTCTGTGGTCTTATCACACTTCACCTTCTTCTTTGGGAGACTGGACGGGATGGGACAGATAAGTCCCGCAGTGGGAACTGAGTACTGAAGCCGGGTCAGGTTGGGGCTGGCTTCTATAAACAACCTTGCTATTACCTCTTAGGAAAACTGATCTTTTCCTTATCGGATGGGGATAGGAAGGAGAGGACAGAGAAGGGACATCTGTCACATGGTAAATTTCCTGTAATGGTTTGGCTGTATATGAGGACTGGGGGGAAAAGAAGTCAACGTTATCTGATGCTCTTTAAGACAAAGGGGATCATGCCCCTTGACCCCCAGAAACCCACAGAGGGACGTGCGTGTGTGCCTCTAGAGACCTAGTGGTCTGGGTCCAGGTTACAGTGCTGCTGCCTGCCAGCTCTGTGACACTGCAGAATGGCCTGAGCTGCTCTGAATTTGGGGTTGTCAGCCATAAAACAGGGTAATATCCGCATCATAAGACTGTTGAGTGAATGGAATTAGGCTGTGAGTGTCAAGTGACGCTGAATAAATGCTGGTTTACCGGCTTTCCTATCTCTCCCACTGGCCTTAGAGGCCCATGTGAAAACGCTTTGTTCTGTTTGAGAGTAAGGTCCCACCCCCTCCCCTCTTTTTGTCGTGGGAATCGCCCTGATGCAGGATTCCCAGTCAGTCTCTCCAGCAGCGAGTTGCAGTGCTACCTGCTCCAAGACACACGCCAGGATGGGAATTGCTCTGGAGCTCTGGGGGCTTGGCTGAGGGGCTGGACCTGCACATTCTCTAGGTGTTTCCAGGAGCCAGTTTTCACTGCGTCCCCTCCCCCTCCAGCAGCAGAGCGTGCTGCCAGAGGCCCACTGGGGTCGTGTGCTCATGCAGGGTAACTGTCCTCTGGAGTTAGCGCCGCTGTCACATCCTCAGGCCGCAGGGCCTAAGAGTGAGTCCACGCTCCTCAAAGGGGCGATTCTCTGCTCAGACTTCCTGGGTCCCAGCCTGAGGTGGGGGTGGGGTGGTCAACAGTACTCCTGGGGGCTTTGAATCCCACATCTTGTATTCCAGTCCTTGAACTAGAGGCAGGAGGGTGGGGAGCCTTTGGAGTTTCCCTTCTTGGAGTGCCTTGGGCACTGATACCCACTCCTAGGCTGCCTGGTCTCTCCCAGGCTCATTCAGCCCAGATGGGGCCTGGGCCTTCCATCCTGCCTGCCGAGTCCTAGGCCAGCTCCACAGCCATTTCCTTCTGGGTGCTTCTATGGGTTCCAGATCCATAGCTGGCTTTCATCTCCATTGGTTCACATTCACACCTTGCCCAGGCGGCCGTCCCTTGCCGCTTGAGCTTCTGTTATCTGTGTGCTAGGCCTGTGTGTTCTCGAGATGGTGTATCATTCAGGGATCCTCCCGAATTGCCATTCATCAGACAGGTCAGTGCTGAATAAATGTGTGGAAGTAAATGCTGAGTCTCGTTGCAGTCAGGAGCAAGCAGGCTCCTTGGCTGTTGGTGGGAAGATGGGGCCCATTGGCCTCTATGAGCAGCAGGGGTGCGTTGGGAGGACGTAAGGCTGAGTGTGAGGCTCCCTGGACTTCCTGCAGTGCACTGAAGTGTTTCAGGAGTTGAAGCAGGTCCTTTGTCAGGGTGGATGTAAGCTGGTTTTTGTGAACCGTTCAGAAGCACTATCAGATCTGTGATCAGAGGCCACACCATATGCTCCTGAGTCATCCACGTATGTCAGAAATCCAGGGATGTTTGGGATGCATGTAAAGGTGCAGAAATTGTTCTAGGCTCTGGGGAGTCTCCTGTTTATAGCCGGCAGGCGAGAGCTGTGGTTGTAGCGTGAATTCCCCCAATTGTTCTGCGAATTACAATCAAATAATGTGTAACTTTGCCTCGTAAAAGAATTGGAAGCCAGCCTGCAGAAGGTTCTTTCCTGCTTGGCCCAGGCACCTGGGTTTTCCATTAAGTTGCTCTTGTCATCATTCTGTTCTGCTGAATTCATTCGCACGCACAATTATGGAGAGCCTGCTGTGTACCAAGCTGGCACTATGCTGGGCCTGGCATTTCAGACACAAGTGAAGGGACAGAGTCAAAGGTATATAGGTCCACACAAGGTACATAGGTCCACATTTGTGTGGGGCACATCCGAAGTGTCACGGACGCAAGGTGAGGGGGAATTGGCATCTCTTGGGGGTGGCAGCCAGGGTATGCAGAGCATCCAGGAAGCCTTCTGGAGGAGGTGTTGGAACCTTGAAGAGCAGAATGGATGAGGCAGGACATTCCAGGCCCAGGCGTGGACATATGCTCACCGTGAGCCCCACTGCCTCCCACACTGAGCTGAGAGACTGGAGAGCGCAGCTCTCCCAGGCCAGCCTGCCCTTGTCACTGTTGTTTATTCCGTGGCTTACCGCTAGCCAAGCACAAAATCATGAATTCTTTGCCCCGGACAATGCTTCTCAAACTTTCGTGCGCGTGTGAACTGCCTGCCCGGTCTGCTTAAAATGCAGCTGGTGATTCCTTAGTTCTGAGCTAAGGGGTGAGATCCGCACTGCAATGTGACGCCAGTGCTGCCAGCCAGGAGGCCACAGTGAGTGGCCAAGTGGTAAGAAGCTCCTCTGTCCCGGCTCCAGTCCCTCGCCCGGAGAGGTGCCCTGGCAGCGCCCCTCCCCCAGCCGCACACCAGCCTCCCCTTCTTTTTCCCCTTCCAAATTCCTCTTTCGGAAATGCTATTTGTATTTGGTCATTCCTTCTCGCCACCCCCTGCCTGGAAGTTCCCTTTTATTTCTTAACTCAAATCTGAACTTTTCACACTGGCCTAACACAAGCCTGGCCTACCCTGCCTTCCCAAGTCATCATCACCAAATTACTCTTAGCCCCCTCTCATGGCAGCAGACCCCTCACAGCCCGCCCCTGGGAGGTGGCATGTGGATTTCTGGACTGGGCTTAATCCTTTGGAGAAATCCTTTCCCCAGCCCCATGCTGTAGGGGAGACGGTGGGCCACACATGACATACACACCTGGTCTATACCCGGTGATCTCAGCACAGAGTCATGCTGCCACTTTGGGAAGAAGGCCTCAGTATAAGCCCCGAGGATGGCAGGAGGACTGTGGAAACCGGTGTTCGAAGTAGTCGTCAGGAGAAGGGAGGCCAGATGGGGTACCTGCTGCTGTCCAACGGGCCCCCAGGAGCTCCCGAACAGAAGCACGGGGCTTCCCGACCTGAGGAGGCCCCCCAGGTCTGAGATGGGAACAAGGCTGGGTTCTATGGGGCCTATGTGGAGCTTTATTTTGATTGCAGAGCCCCGTGGCCCCCGCAGACACCCAGCACCGGGCTTACATGCTGCCCGCCGCCGTCTCGGTCCACTCCCGCTCATTCAGCAGACATCTGTGTGGCTTTGCTCACAGGGCGGAGATCAGGCCGGACATGGGTGTTCAGTAGTGACCATCTCTGTTAAACCGTGTCGTTGAATCGCTGGTAGATACTCAAAAAGGACGCTTACTTTGTTGTCTACTCTGGTTTTATGTATGGCTTCTTTTTTGCTTTCTGTTTTATTTTCACAATGAGCCTGTTGTATCTGGCTAATGAAGGAAATATAAAGCGATTCTCAGTTGAGAGAAACATACTGAGGCTGCCTGCCTAGCAGGAGTGAGGCCCTGCCGGGCATGGTCTGGCGGCTGGAGGAATAGTACGGTCTCTGTGTCCGAGGGATTCACAAACTAAAGAGGAAGAAGGAGAAGATAACAAAACAGTGTAGTTGCTGTACTGAGTATCCTTTGATCAAGGAAGAGAGAGCTGCCCTCCCCAGGGAGATAGGAGCCCAGATTCCCAAACTATGAGGGAAAAGCAGGCACCGACACGGAGGGGCAGGAGGAGGGAAACAGCCGCCAAGGGACCCACAACATGGACACACCACAGCCGCAGCCTTGGGGACGGGAAAAGGAACAGCCAGAGAGGCGTCTTAGAGGGCTGTCCCAGCAGCCAGCTCCCTGCGGCGGGAACCTCCACAGGTCCCTGTATCCCCATCTCTTCTGCCAGCAGGTGCTTAGCAGCCCTTGCCCGGTCCCGTCTTTGCTTAGCAGCCCTTGCCTGGTCTCATCTTTGCTTAGCAGCTCTTGCCCAGTCCCATCTTAGCAGCCCTTGCCCGGTCCCAACTCTGACACTGCCGCTCCCCTCCCGCTGCCTTATGAGGTGGGGTGGGGGGTAGGGGCTTGCCCAGAGACCAGGTTCCAGCTCTCTCGACGACGATGTGAGAGCAGTAACATCTCCTTCCTCTCAATCTCCAGAAATGTCTTTCCTCCAGGATCTGAGCTTCTTCTCCATGGGGATGTGGTCCATTGGCGCAGGGGCCCTGGGGGCAGCTGCCTTGGCACTGCTCCTGGCCAACACCGACGTGTTTCTGCCCAAGTCCCGGCGAGCGACGCTGGAGTATCTAGAGGATATAGACCTGAAAACGCTGGAGAAGGGTGAGCCATGACCCCACTGGCCTCAGTACTTTTCCAAGGTGCCGGGATGCAGACTTTCTCATTTTTTTCCTCCTAAAGGGGCCCTGTCTCTCTCTCACTTTTTCTTTTTCTTTTTAAATTGAAAAGGCACTATAACAACATTAGGAAAAATTTAAAGCATTTAAAAATGTTCTGATAATCCCACTTCCCTAACACAGTAATTATTTTTTTATTTTTGCACATTCCTTTCTGTGTGTGCACGGTATGCAGTTGTGATCTTGCTGGACCTGATAGTTTACATTTTAGCTTTTTCTTACCAGGAGCATTTTTCAGTTTCTCTTGTTGTCTCTTGGATCGTCACCACAAAACAGGAGTTCCTGGGTCAAATACATTTGAGAAACGCTGTGTACACAGTTGTGTGTTCCTGATGCCGAGCCCGGGACTTGCCGGTGGAAATGTAGTGTCTGGACCGTTACTGGTGCAGGCACGGGTAGCCCTCACCTGCGGGCAGCACGTACATGGCGGGGTGGGAAGCATGGGGCCACACCTTTAGAAGGGACCCCACCCATCCCCCTCTTCTTGGGGAACCCACGTGGAGTCCCTGGTGGACAGCCGAGAGCCACACATATGCACGAGGTTCCTCTGCCCCCTGCCTGTGTGCTTGTGGTGTGAGATGCAGTTAACATATTTTGGCCATTTTTTTCGTTAAAAAAATTTTTTTTCTTGTAAAAATTTCTGTTGACTTAAGCTGTTTGAATACCTTTTTTTAAGAGTTAGTGTTTCTTTGATCAAAGAGCAAGATCTCTTTCAGCTTTGGGCCACGTATCTGCCCTAACCGATCATGACAGTGTCCACTGATACCAGCAAAGGAATTTGCCAGTGTTCCAGGAATGTTCCAGCTTGGAATGTTCAAGTTTGCCAGTCGATTTTTACAGGGGAGGGCGCTTTTGGGGGGTACAGTAGGACCCTTACACCGTATTGATTTTCCTCTGATGGGGGAGTGTTTCCCACGTTTCCTGTTGGCGATCCCCAAGTTCTCTGCGGGGCTGGTACCGTCTATGAGCTGGCCTCGAGGTTGGGGCCGGACCGGGAGGAGGTGATGCTGAAGCGCCCTTTCTCCTCCCCAGACCCAAGGACTTTCAAAGCAAAGGAGCTCTGGGAAAAGAACGGAGCAGTGATCATGGCTGTACGCAGGCCGGGCTGTTTCCTGTGTCGAGAGGTGAGTACACGGAGGCTCTGTGCAGAGGAGAGGGCCCAGCAAGTGGGGCCAGCACATTTCCAGCCAGGACCCAGGGCCCGGAGGCCCCCTCTGACCTTGATCAGCACCATTATTTGCCCTAGGCATTTATTTGGACTTATACCCTGTTTGTGTTCATTTAACGACTCACTGTATCATGGGGTGGGCAAATACGCTGGACTCTTCGTTTGGCTCTCAGGCCTTTGCGCTCTTATGGACTGTGTCCGGGGCCATCTTCTCATTTAATCAGGGATGGGGACAGGTCCAGTTACGTGTTCCTGATGCCGAGCTCGGGACTTGCCTGTGGAAATGCAGTGTCTGGACCGTTACTGGTGCAGGAACGGTGGCCCTCACCTCTGGGTAGCACATACATGGGATGGGAAGCACGGGGTTGCACCTTTAGAAGGGACCCGCCCATCCCCCTCTTCTTGGGGAGCCCATGTGGAGTCCCTGGCGGACAGCTGAGAGCCACGTGTCTGCACGTGGTTCCTCTGCCGCCTCCCCGTGTGCTCGCGGCAGGGGATGTGTAGCCCGGTGCGATTTCAGTGATGCTGATGTTATGGCCTGAGTTTGGGGAAATTTGGGTCTCCCTGAGCGGGTGGTCTCCAGGTTGGCCCTTCGGAGGGAGGCCATCACCAGCTGCTCAGTAAGTGAGGAGGCTTGTCAAGGGAAGGCAGGGCCCAGCCTTGTCACTTCACAGGTAGGGAAACCCAAGGCCAGCGGGTTTGGTGACCTGCCCTGGTCACACAGTCGGTGATAGAAGGCCCAGGTTCTGAGGCCTGCCCTGCCTGGGGGAGAACTGGGAGTGAGACCATGTGGTGGCCGTGGCCCGGGCCACATTGCCATCCTTCTCCGTCCAGTTGTCCTCCCTATGCCTCTCAGCCTTGCTGTCTCTCTCCTGCCTGTGCGGCCGGGCGGACAGAGAATCCACTCACATTCAGGACACTTTGGTGTCTCCCCCACTTACCCCTGAAAACTACAGCTTGTTTCCCAGAGGAAGAAAGTGAGGTACAGAGGTGGTGACAAAGTCACACTGCTGTGGGGAGGAGGCGTGTCCATTTCCTATTGCTGCTGTCACAGACTGTCACAAACTTGGTGGCTTTAAACAACACAAATCTGTTCACTCACCGTTCTAGAGGACAGAATTCTGAAATCAGTCTCCGTGGGGCAAAATGAAGGTGTCAGCGGGGCTGCATTCCTTCTGGAGGCTCTAGGGGATAAGTAGTTCACTTTCCTGTTCCAGCTTCTAGTGGCCGTCTGCATTCCTTGGCTCACGGCCCCCACTTCCACTTTCTCGCACTGTGTCATTGCAACACTGACTTCTGCTTTCCTGTCCCACGATTCAGGACCCCTATGGTTGGGGCCACCCAGAAAACATAAGATCATCTCCTTTAAGACCAGCCAGTTAGCAGCCACCTGCTGTCCCAATTCCCCTGGCCGAGTAACAAAACAGATTTACAGCTTCCTGAGATTAGGATGTGGACATCCTGACAGGGCATTATTCCACCCACCATGGGAAACGAAGCCTGAACTCAGGGCTGTTGGTTCAACGTCTGCGATGCCTTCAAATACCAACCTGGAGGCCCGTTGTGACTTGATATCCCCCGGCAAGTTAAACCCAAGAGATGCCAAAAGTCAGTGCCCTCGCTAGTTAGCACCTGCTTGCCTGTGCCCCGGCCTCCGCCTGGCAGAGTACTTTGTGGAAAACATGAGTTGGGTGTTCTTTAGAGTGGCCCAGAGCAGAGGTGTGTGACTGAGTTTCCACGTCATGGCTCTGTGCAGCAACTCCCCGGAGTCAAGAGCCCAGGAAGAGGGATTAAACCCTGGCATCTCACACACAGGTGGTCTCTGACCGCAGCGGACCCGTGGTCGTCCCCCCTGCAGGGCAAGGTTTGCAAAAGATAACTCACTGAAGCTCTTGATCAATGCATCGCAGGGAACTCTGCTTCTCCATGACGCTTGTGGCTTCCTTTCCACACCCAGCGTGGAACCCATGGGAGTCAGGATGCCTGTGTTTCCCAGTTCAGCTGTGTCCTCCCCACTGTCTGCCTTCCCTTCCCCTTCAGATCTTTCCACCTGGTTTCTAGTACCTTCCGCATCTTCAGCCCCTGTGCTGACCCTGGAGGAATACAAGAAATGGAAGATGTAGTTTCTAACAGTGAGACACACCGGAGCGCTTAAGTGACAGTGCTCAACTTGGTGGTACACACTGACTAAGTTCTGCAAAAGTCCCCAAGCAGGAAAGATTGGGTATGCACAGAGAACTGGGGCTCTAGTCCGGGCTCCAGCAGCCGGGGAGAGCTTTCAGCACAGGGACCACTGTAGGGGGTTGAGGGGGGGATTGGAGCAGGGAGAAAAGGAAGGGTGTTGCGGTCTGGGGAGCCGATTGAGAGCAGGTGTGGAGACAGCGCCTCCCACAGCCAGAGGGGAGTTTGTCTTGGGCCGCTGCACTAGTTTAGTCTAGTGCAGGGGAGGGGCTGGGAGATGAGGTGGGGGAGAAGCATTGCTGCTGCTCAAAGCGGCGGGCCGTGTCTGGGTGCAATCTGCTGCCTGGGCCATGGTTAGGATGCTGGTAACAGGAGGCTTCCTCTCCTTTCCCACATGGAGAAAACCAGAAGCCTGGGCTGAGGAGGGGACCTGACACCCTACAGCTGAGGCCTCGTGCCCAGCCAGACAGGCTTATGCGGGGCCACACAGGCCTCAGTTGTTTGGGGGCATTGTTGCTTTTGTTCTTTGCATTCAGTGCCAGCCGCGCTCTGGGCCCTAGGGAAGCGGGTGTTGGTTGTGGCTGCAGAACGACCAGAGTTTGTGGCCCTGACGCTCCCTGTCTTCTGTAGGAGGCTGCGGACCTGTCCTCCCTGAAGCCCAAGCTGGACGAGCTGGGAGTCCCCCTGTACGCAGTGGTGAAGGAGCAGATCGGGACTGAAGTGAAGGACTTCCAGCCTTACTTCAAAGGAGAAATCTTCCTGGACGAAAAGGTCCATGTGCGGTGGACCTGTTGACACAGGCTGATGGAGCTCATGCTCAGGGGTGGGGAGCTCAGTGGCGTGGGGTATGTCTGGTCTGGGGCCGGAGGTCGGCCTCCCTTCTGGCTACCCTGAACTCGCAGGGACTCTCCCAGCCCTCTGGGCAGAGCGTGATGGGACACTTGACAGGTGTCCTCTCAGGTGTTACTTGAGCCCTTCCTGAGTTGTGACCTGGGCGTGGAAGCCTAGGAAATTGCTGCAGCCCCGCTGGGCTCTCGCACCTTGCAGGGGTTGGGGCCTATCCCAACCTGTCCCAGGCACTAGCCCCTGTCCCTTAACTCACCGCAACGGTATTTCTTTCCCCTCCCTCACCTGTGCGGGAGGTCGGGCTAGTCCCACCCTGATGGGCTCAAGGGCACCCCACGTTCTAGCAAGGGGTTCGAGTCAGAGCGGACAGCTGCACATTTCCCAAGCATGGGCCCACCTGCGGCTGGAAGCTGGCGCTGCCAGGGTGTCTCTCCCCGGGCAGCTGAGCCTGCTCCTGGGCCTGAGCTGCATGTGTGTTAGGTTCGGGAGAAGGACATGAAGCAGCACCGTGGTGTCTTTGAGAACAAATGCCTGGTCGATTCTCTTCTCTCCTGAGGGAAGGCAGGCACACAGGCCGCTCACAGGGGCTCTGTCTTTCTTGCTCCTGCAGAAAAAGTTCTACGGTCCCCAAAAGCGGAAGATGATGTTCATGGGATTTGTCCGTCTGGGTGTCTGGTGCAACTTCTTCCGGGCCTGGAACGGAGGCTTCTCCGGAAACCTGGAGGGCGAAGGCTTCATCCTTGGCGGAGTGTTTGTGGTGGGACCGGGAAAGCAGGCAAGTTCCTCGTGTTCACGTGTGGATCTGTGGGCGTCCGTGTCTGTGGGGACCAGACCCTCAGGGGGCTGGTGACTTTCCGTACTTGGAGTCTTGCAGCCTTCCTTCCAGAAAGCCAGGGAGCACAGGGAGGGGAAGGGAGGGGTGTTAGCATTTGTCACCCATCTGTTCTCGAGCCGCCTCCCCCTTGAGTCTCCTCACTCATCACAGTAATGTCCTGAGATGGGCCGGAAGTTTCGCAGGCAGGTCACTTGGATGGAGAGGGGCGGGTGAGCGCCCACAGGAACACAGCTCATCTGCATGGTGTACCCCGCTTTTCTGATGTCAAGTTCTGTCGTCTGTGCTTGATCAAAAGCCAAGTGTTTGTTCTGTCAAGAATGTATTCCCTGGCAGTTTTCCAGGGTGTGTAAGAGACAACACTTGTACCCAAGGGGCGGGGGTGGGGGGCCCTGGAGAGGTAGCAGGCTGCTCTGGGCCCCGGCTCTGAGGATCCAGAGGCAGCATGGGGACCCTGTGGGGCCGGGAGCAAGGTGGGTGGGTGCTCCACGTCAGACCACGGGCAGCCTCGAGCTCTGGAGACCCCCCTTGTGCTGGAAGGCAGCACCGGCAGGTGCCAGCCAGATGCAGGGCAGGGGTGGGCTGAAGTGGGTGCAGCTTCAGGGCCCCGACTAGTGGTCTGACCTAAGTCTTGTCTCTGTCAACTTTGAGCATGACATTAACACTTGGCCTCACCTGTAACAAGATGGCATTGTCTCCACTGGTGAGTCTCACTACTAACATTAACAGTTGTGTACTTTTCAGGGCACCTGGGTGGCTCAGTCAGTTTAGCCTCCGATTCTTGGTTTCTGCTCAGGTCATGATGTCATGGTTTGTGAGTTCGAGCCCCGTGTCAGGCTCTCCCATGATGGTGCGGAGCCTGCTTGGGATTCTTTCTCTCTCTCTCAAACAAATAAACTTTAAAAAAATAATAGAAAATAATTTCGGGGCACCTAGGTGGCTCAGTCAGTTAAGCTTCTGACTTCGGCTCAGTTCCTGATCTCACAGTTCATGAGTTCGAGCCCCGTATCGGGCTCTAGGCCTGGAACCTGCTTCAGATTCTGTATCTCCCACTTTCTATCCCTCTCCCGCTTTCTATTCCTCTCCAAGCTGCACTCTGTTTCTGTGTCTCTCTCTCAAAAATAAACATTAAAAAAATTTTTTTAAATAATTTACTTTTCTCAATTTGGGAGGAATCAAAGCTGGTGGGAATAGAAATCCTTCAATTTTAAGCTTTACTTATAATCTATTTCTTTTAAAACATGGTGACTGCTATTGCTGGTCTGCGTTAGAATCTGGCATGAGTGGGTGCCTGATTTAACATGAACCTATTTGCTTACTCTCTGGTAAATATATCAAAGTATCTTTGCGATCGTGTCTTCTGGAAAGTGCCTGTCTAGTTCTGGGTCCTCATGTACATGATCTCATATCTTCCGTACAACCAGTATGGGACATTAGGAATTTTTATTCCCATCTACATGTAAGGAAATGAAATATGAATGATATGAAATAACTCAGCCAATACACAGCTGCTTAGTGGTACAATGCACACAGAACTCAGGAACTCAAATATGTCCTGCTCCAGAGACCCTGCTGTTTGCCCCCAGAGCCTCCCTTCGAGGTAGTTCCAAAGACCCCTTCCAGAGGCCCTTGCACTTAGGCCGCTTCCCAAGAGGATCAGTCGCTCAGCTTCTTCCGGCTCTGGCGCTCCAGGATTCCTTTCTCCTCACCTCTACCTTCCCTCGGCCTCCAGGGCAGGGCTGAGCTTCCCTGGATGCCTTCTCTTGCCTAGCAGTGAGTGACTCATCTGTTGCTGACAGGCCCCCCAAGCCTGGCTGGCACATTCCTGGTGTTGCTAGGTGTGTTGTTTGACTTTGTTGGTGCTCCCTGAGGCCCTGCCTTCTTCCTTCCTGGTGGAAGGTGGACTGGGCTGCCTGAGTTCAGGACTTGCCTCGTGTTTCTTTCTTCTCTTTCTTTTTCCTTTTTGTTCAAGTCAGCTTCACGCCCAGCACGGAGCCCCAAGCGGGGCGTGAACTCACGACCCCGAGATCAAGACCTGAGCTGACATCAAGAGTCAGACACTTAACTGACTGAGCCACTCGGGCGCCCCCACCTCTGTGTTTCTTGAGGGCAGAGTTTTTGCCATGCCATGGAGTCAGCTGCCACTCGGGGGGGATTTCCTTTGTAATAATAATCTTTAAAGCTCACTTACTTTAAAGAAGGAATGTGTCTTCAACATAGAACATTCGAAACCCCAACAGAAGGTGAGGAGAGCCATTCTTTCAGCACAGCCACCGCACACACCCCGTTCCAACAGCACAGAGCTGGGCTGAGAAGCCTTTCATTTTGTTTATTTTGGAAAATGGTGGCTTACTAAACTGGATACTCTTCTTCTCATTGAATGGTGTATCGTGAACATTTTCTATGTCGTCGTGTATTCTTCCTCCATATCTGTAACGTCTGCCTACTGCTTTATTAAACATGTAATGTAGTTTCCTGATGTTTCCCTGTAGTCACCAGTGTGGTGGGACTTTTTGTTTTTTTAAAAGTCTGTATAAATAACGGTACAGCGAACATGTTTGTTTGTTTGCTTGTTTATTTTTGGCTGAGTTCCCTCATGTCCTGCGCCAGAGAACTTGTTAACAAGGATTTCTGGATACTGATCTCAAACACACTATTTTATGTTTTTAACCACTTTGGGGTACTTTGGCGTATCTCTGTTTTAGAGCATTTTGCTTCACGGTATCAGAAGCAGCCTCTGGTTTCTTGGGAAAACTGAGGGGAGGTACTGTCTTCCCTTTTCAGATGCTCATTCAATGCCTGCCAAAGTCTGACCTCTGAGCTCCACTTCCACCCCTTGAGGCTTTTCTCTGGAAGCTCATCCTGTGGAAAGTCTCTTTGCCCCGCATGTTCTTTGACTTCACCCCTGTCTACTGACATGCTTTATCATCTGTGGCGCCTTCTCTGGGCAGCCCATTCTACTGGACCCCTCCTGACTTCCTCCCTCCCTCCTGACGGGACTGCTTTACAGCCCAGCCGTCGTGAGGTGGCCTCCCCTGTCTGTCTTCGCCCCCACGACAGAACCCTTCAAGAGCAGCGCCAGGCCCGATTAGGATCTCTCGTCCCCACTGCCCAAGCTGGCGCTCAGTGTCTGTCACGAATGAATGACTCACAGTGAGGGCTGATGTTTCCTCTTGTTTCTTCTCAGGGCCTTCTTCTTGAGCACCAAGAAAAAGAATTTGGAGACAAAGTAAACCTAGTTTCTGTTCTGGAAGCTGCTAGGAAGATCCAACCACAGACTTCGGCCTCAGACACCAAGTGATTGTATGAAACTGCCCCGCTCAGGGATAACTGGGGGCAGGATGTGTTCTGTCTACTGCTCACGTCCCTAGAGAGCTAGAAAGTTCTCCGTAGAGATCATTAATGTATTTTAATATACTCCTCCATTTAGGCCCAATAAGGCAAAAACAGCCCCCACACATGACTGATAGAAACCAGTGAGGGTTAATTCAGCTGAAACCTGGAAAATAGGAAGCTTCCTGTTGACCATTGCTCCTCCTTACAGATGTACACGGTGCGTGAGCGCTGTTAGTTACAGTGGTTTTTATTTTCGTGTCTTCGAGAATCTAAGAAAAGTTGATGATTGACTTAAAGATTCAGGATATACAGGTTTCAGGCTTGTGTGTTCCCCATTAATGACCTGTTACACACCGTTAAAGTAATACTCTTGTAAAGGAATTGAAGTGCCCGGGGTGGCATGATAAAAGTAAATTATAAAGTGAAATCTTTCTTTTTCATTGTCTCCTGTTCTACCCTCAGAGGTTTGTTTTCCTAGAAGAAATGATCATCTCCGGCTCGAATAAAATGATGTATCAGAGATTGCCTGTAATATAAGTCTTTCTGATAAAACTAACAATAAAAATATCACGGTCCTGATGGCTGAATTTAGATCACTGTTGCCAAAGACATGGACCATGAAAAATCAGTATTCTCCGTGGGGGAGGCAGGGGTAAGAGTAGTGGGCGGGGGAGCTCCTCATAGTTCTGAGCTCTAAGAGGTTTGCAGACCACCAGAGAAATTCACTCTGTCATCTGCGTGGGTGACTGTTGTCCTTCCTAGGGGAATGACTATGATATTTAAAATTGGTAGCTTCTTTCCTACTAATACTCTTTCAGTCCACTTTGGTGAATGGAAAGGAGAAGGGACAGAGAAGATGAACTATAATTTAATTCACTAATTTATTGTGTAAGTATGAGGTCAGCAGAAGTCCAGATGGGGGGCTCCACCCTGGATGTTCTGCACAGGGCACCAAGTCCGCCCTGGAGTAGGAAGGTGGGGATGGGAATCCGGAGAAGGAGGGACCAGGGAGCAGACCAGCCAGGAGGAGGGGAGTCAGCGTGTGCCCAGGAAAGCGAGGATGGAGACTGAGTCAAGTCGGAGATAACTGCCAGAAGATGGAGGGCATCAGCAGAGAGCACAGTGTGTAGCGGTCTGGGGACTGAGACAGGGCCTGGGTCTGACTTCCCGGCGTGCACACGGCCTGCGAAGGGCTGGGCTCCTGCTGACTTCGAGATAACACTTCAGTACCTAACCATGGTCAGCAAAGTGACTCAGCCCCCAGAAGCCATGCTCCCAGGGTCTCCTGCCACAGACTCTCACTCAGACGAGAATTCCCGCATGTCTAGGAAACACTGGATTCCGAAACAGTCCTCTTGCTACTCAAGAAGAGTGGAACCCGCAAGGACGTGGCAGGGGTGGGCACATGAGGACAAACTTCCTCCTTCGCCCACTGTCACTGCCGGGTCCTCTTGTGCAGGAAGCATCAGGCCTCCTGTCTACCCTTCAGGACTGTTCCTTAGAAGTCAGTGAGGGGTGCCTGGGTGGCTCAGTTGGTTGAGCGTCTGACTTTGGCTCAGGTCATGATATTGCAGTTCGTGGGTTCAAGCCCTGCGTCAGGCTCTGTGCTGACAGCTCAGAGCCTGGAGCCTGTCTTCAGATTCTGTGTCTTCCTCTCTCTCTGACCCTCCCCTGCTCATGCTGTTTCTTTCTCAAAAATAAATTTAAAAAAATTTTTTAAAAAGTCATTGAGGGGATGATAGGTGTAAAATGATGCTTCTCCAACTTGAATGTACATGGAGATCACCTAAGACTCCTGTTAAAATGAAGACTGTTAGAGAAAAGCCGGATGCTAGTTAAAGGCAGGAAGGACCGGTTTATTCAGTGACCACTCTGGTAGGGGAGAGGCCCCCGTGTAGGACTGGGCTCTACTGGGCTCTGGGCAGAGGTGGAGCAGAGGCTGAGTTTTACTTTGTTTTATTATTTTTAAAACAGATTTGTGAGTGTTATATTTTTGAGAGAGGCAAGTGCAAGCAGGGGAGGGGCAGAGAGAGAGGGAGACACAGAATCCGAAGCAGGCTCCAGGCTCAGAGCCCGATGTGGGGCTTGAACTCACAAACTGCGAGATCATGACCTGAGCCTAAGTCGGATGCTTAACCAACTGAGCCACCCAGGTGCCCTGAGACTGGAATTTTAAAGGGGGATGTAGTTGGGGTAGGGGTGGGGGCGTGGAGACAAATGATGGCTTGAGCAGAGTCAGAGAAGTGGAAAGCTACTGAAAGTGGGTGGTGGGGCTTGGTCAATGTGATTAGGCTCTCTGTGTCTGCTAACTGCTAGCTTATCATCAAGTTAGACTTCTGCCCTCCCACAGAGACCTGGAGACAGAGCCTTATCTGCGCTGATGGTTATGTTTCCAAGAGAGGACACTCGGGTCCTTGAAACAGACACTCCTGGGTTTCAGGAGGTAGACAGACATCTCAAAGCGACAAAGAAAGGATTGACAATCATAAATTAAGTGAGTTTTCAGAAAAGGGAGGTCAGAGGGCTAGGGTCAGGTGTTTGGCTGAATCAAATGGTAAATTCTTTTGGCAGCCTTCAACATTTCCAGACAGGGACTCAAGGCAGGGCTGTATTGTCCCAGGGAACCGGTCTTCAGCTGCTAGAAACTACACTAGTGTTTGTTCAAGCCTCCTAGTGGGGGGGAGGGGCGGTGGGAGTGTACAAAATCATTTGTGCTCAAAGTTTTACAGTTCTCAAGACTGGGCAGAGGCTGGAGTTTATGCATTTCTTTCTTTTTCTTTTTCTTTTTTTCTTAAGTTTGAGAGAGTGAGAGTGAGAGACAGAGCACCCGAGAGAACACAAATGGGGGAGGGTCAGAGAGAAGGAGAGACCAAATCCAGGCAGGCTCAGCAATATCAGTGCAGAGCCCAAGGCGGGGCTTGAACTCACTGACTGTGAGATCATGACTGGAGCAGAGATCAGGAGTTGGACACCTAACCCACTGTGTCACCCAGGTGCCCCGGAGTTTCTCCATTTCTAACAAGCTCCCAGTGGTTTGGTGTTCTCTTAGCCCATGGCTCACACTCTGAGAAGCAAGAATCTAAAAAACCATACAAATCAAAGATATTAATATATCTGAGGGCTTTGGGCTTTGAAGCTTCAGCAGCCTTTGACAAGCATTAATTAGCAGGTTCCCTTTGCATTATTTGGAAAGGAATTGACAATCCATAATATGCACAGTACCAAGAGAATCCAAGAAAGCATCTAGAAAGCTGATGTGGATACACAGTAAAGCCACTTGGGGAGGTTTAAAAAGATCTGATGCCTGTTCACACCCCCAGGTCCATTACATCAGAATCTCTGGGCTTGGACCCTGGCAACAATATGTCTTAAAGGTACGGGATGATTCTGTGGTAGGGTCCCCTCCCTAAAGAAAGAAAAAAAAAATCTCAAGGCAACCTGGCTATACGTGAAAGTGACAACATCCCTCGCGACCTTGTACCAGGAGACTTAATCAGACTGCATGTTTGTGTGTTACCATATATGGGAGACAAAGAAGTAGAAAATGCATAAAAAACGATGCCACATGGCGTTCAAGGCTCCGTTCTTTGGGTATGAGCCCAATTGAGCAGCGCTTGCATGAATCAAGTTGCTTCCTGGAAAGAAAAGGCTCCATGTCAGGACTCTTTGCATGAGAATCCTGCTACAATTCCAAACCACAGTCAAGGTTGAGAACCATCCCCCAAGAGCTTGGTGTCGGGTTAGGAAGACCAGCACTCACACCTTTAGGAGAACTTCCCAGAACCAGGCTGCTCTTGATAATGTCTGGTGAATGTGGAAAAGAGACTTCAGGTGGCAAGGGTCAGGGACTGTTTGGACGTGAATGTGGGGCGTTCTGGCTCCCCCCAGCACAAGGTGGAAATTTGGATAAAGAGGTGATTTCAGGGAGGATCAGGTCCCTGAACCAAGATGTAACCAGAGGAAAGGTGAATAGTAGGTGTGGGGAAACAGGCAGGAGCAGTCTGATCTGTTTTGCTCACCTGATTCAATGTCTTCTTGCCCAATACACTTACTTCTCAAAAGCACTGTGCTTTTCACATGGATGACTATGTTAAAATTAAATATAACTATTTCACTGGGGGTTCAGGGGCACGTGGAAATCAGTGCTTGTTTTCCCAGAGCCAGACATATCTGGGGTGATGGAGAGCCGGGGGGCTGGTAGGGAAGGTGAGCTGCAGGGAAAAGGCTGTAGGGGCTTGTGTGTGTAGGGGGTAGATTAAATCCGAAGGTCCAGACTGAACACTACTCCTCAGCCCTGGCTACCTTCCCTCCATTTTCAGTTGCTTATGTCCCATGGGGCAAGTGGGCAGGTATATATTTGTGAGTTTATGTTTGGGAGGGGAGGGGAAGGATTCTCTTTTTTTTAAATGTATATTTATTTTTGAGAGAGAGAGAGAAAGCAGGGGAGGGGTAGAGAGAGAGAGGGAGACACAATCCAAAGCAGGCTCCAGGCTCTGAGCTGTCAGCACAGACCCAACACGGGGCTCAAACTCACGAACTGTGAGATCATGACCTGAGCTGAAGTTGGACGTTTAAGACTGAGCCACCCAGGCGCCCCTGTCTTGTTCTGGTTTGACCCCTCAAATCCTCCTTTTCTAGGTTTAAATGAGAAGGGTCTCTTGAGAGGTTAGTTTGTATTTAAAGCACTTACCATAAAGGATGGTCATGGGAGGGATCCCTGGATTTGCAGGGGTGGTGGTGGATGGAATCCTTTCAAGGATGGTCCAGGCCAACCCAACAAACTAGGTGAAAGTAGGAGTCAGTTCTTCTCATAATTCAGTAAGAGTATAAGGAGTGATGGGGTGTGTGTGGTACTGGAGACAGCTGGCCAGAGGGCCTCTTTCAAAAAGTGACATTTGGGCAGACACCTGGGAGAAATAAGAAAGTAGGTCTTGTTGACCTTTAACATAAGTTTTTATCAGCAAAAACGGATTTCTTCGGGAATAGTAGAGACTTGCAACTCCATGACACAGAAACTGTGGCAAAGCCATAGGCAAGCCCAACAAACAAAGGAAAAGAATGTTATCGTGCGGAGAAGAAGGAGGAGGAAGGAGGATTATGTTGAAGGAAAGTCCACTGGAGAAAAGCAAGGGTTCAGAGCAACCATATTTCTCATTGGCTGAGTTGCAAGGGTAGTCAATTTCCTGTAGGAGATGCAATATACATCTTTTCCTGTTGGGGACTGACATGGATGATTCGTTCCTCTTGTGGATTCTGTTGGGAGTCTGTAACTGACCATTTTTCCTGTAATTGATGCTGAGTGGTATGGCCCCCTCTTCCAGCCAGCTGACTACTTTAGTGAGGTTTCCTTTTATTAATTTTCCACAGTCTTATGAATATTGGAGGAAGAACACTCCAGGCAGAGGAAATAGCAACTACATACAAGGGCCCAGCAGTGGGGAAGGGACTGTTATGTTCCAGGGACAATAAGAAAGCAAGTGTGGCCAGAACAGCGTAAGTGGGGAGGGGTAGGAGACGGAATCAGAAGGCGGAGAGATGATAGAAATGCATGCTGTGTCCTGGCAGGTCACCATGAGAACTTTTGAATTCTACCAAGAGAAACTGGAATCCGCTGGCGGGTTTTAAAAAGTGGAGTAACATGATCTGATTTATATTGCCCTGACTGTTTTGGGACAATAGATTGTAGAGGACTCAGAGTTCCACCAGGGAGATTAGGATGCTATTGCAAGAATCCAGGCAGGATAATGGTGGGTGGAACCAGCTGGTAGCAGTAGAGGGGTGAGTAGAGGGGTGAGGAGTTGCCACACATCAGATATAGCTGAAGGCAGAGCTAAGAGGATTTCGTGAACAACCGGACGTGGGATGAAAGAGAAAGTCAAAGATGACTCCAAGATTTGGGGCCCAAACAACTAACTGCACGTGAATTTTGCCCTAGAGGGGACAGAAAATGATGGGGTAGAGGAAGGGCTATAATGTGCTACAACATTTACAGTGAATGAACCAGAAGTATAAATATCCACTTGGGATGCATCAAAACAATGCTGGGGTGAAAAACAAGCTTCCAAATGGTACACTGAATAGGATGTAATTTTCATAAATTTTTAAGACATGTACACCAGTATTGTTTGGAGCTCCGTACATACGTAGTAAAGTGTGAAAACACACATCGAGTGATAAACAGTATGCAGCCAGAGCTGAGCACCATCTGCTTGCTTTACCCTTTAAAAAGTCCTATTGCAAGAAACTGAACAGAGGACCATTGGGGAGGGGAAGGGGGAAAAATAGTTGGGGAGAGGGATGGTTTGCCTCCTCCCTCTGGCCTCTTACCTACTCACACTCTGCCTCTCTCTCCCTCTCTCAAAAATAAACATTAACAATTTAAAAAAAAGGACCAAAGATTTGACGAGTAACATTTCTTGTTAGGAAATAACTCCCTCAGGGCTGGTCTGGCCGTAATTAGAATGGGAGTGGGTTGGACCCAAGTCCCTGGAAATTCATCTCTAGATGTGTTTGTAGGGCAGCTGCCCACAGAGCTTTGCCCCCAGGACAGGATGCTTCTCCCTACACTCTTCAACCCACAGGACGTGCCACTTCTGCTTTTTTTTATTTTGTTTTGTTTTCAATGTTTTTTATTTACTTTTGAGAGAGAGAGACAGCTTGAGCAGGGGAGGGTCAGAGGGAGAGGGAGACACAGAATCCGAAGCAGGCTCCAGGCTCTGAGTTGTCAGCACAGAGCCCGACATGGGGCTCGAACCCACAAATTGTGAGATCATGACCTGAGCTGAAGCTCGACACTTAACCGACTGAGCCACCCAGGCACCCCACCTTTTTTAAATAAAAAAAATGAAAAAAAATTTTTTTTTAGTGTGGCTTCTGCTTCTTACTCCAAATACTCCTTAGCACAGATCAAATCAGTTAAAATCTTGATCCTACCCCTAACTTTATAGGAGGAAAATAGAGTTCTGGGGAGATGATGTTACAAGACAGTACTCAGGGGCAGCTTTAAAAAAATTTTTTTTAATGTTTTTTTATTTTTGAGAGAGAGACAGCGTGAGCAAGGGAGCATCAGAGAGAGAGGGAGACACAGAATCTGAAAACAGACTCCAGGCTCTGAGCTAGCTGTCAGCACAGAGCTCGATGCAGGGCTTGAACCCATGAACCGTGAGATCATGACCTGAGCTGAAGTTGGGTGCTCAGTGACTGAGCCACCCAGGAGCCCCTAAAGGGCAGCTTTTTGATAGAAAAGAGCTCTAAGGAAGCCTCCAGAGCTGGACCACCCCTTTGCCACAAAACCTTGGGCTGGTCTCTTCCTTCTGTTTCTCCATCTGTACACTGTAGGGACTACCCTAGACTTGGTAGACACAGGCCCTACCGTTCCATCATCAGAACCAAACCTAGAGCCCACATCTCTGTACTGTTATTCCATCCTCCATTAGATCAATGAATTGGATATTCCAGGAAAGCAGAGAAATGTTGGTCTTGTTGTTCACTCCGGTTTCCTTAGCAGCTAAGATAGTGCCTGGCACTCGAAAATAGATCTTGGGGGCACCTGGGTGGCTCAGTCAGTTGAGCGTCTGACTTTGGCTCTGGTCATGAACTCGCAGTTCGTGAGTTCGAGCCCCACGCCAGGCTCTGTGCTGACATCTCAGAGCCTGGAGCCTGCTTAGGATTCTGTGTCTCTCTCTCTCTCTGTTCCTCCCCCATTCATACTCTGTCTCTCTCTCTCTCAAAAATAAAAATAAATTAAAAAAATAATAGACCATGGATGCCGTGACAACTGTATGCAAAGTTAAAAGACCAACAAACTATGAGGAAAAAACCATTTAACCAGAGCCTAACCTGATGCAGTTTTATCAGAGCCGAACTGACCCAGGAGAAAGAAATACAGCAGGCCCCCTTATCTGTGGTTTTGCTTTCTGCAGTTTCAATTACCAACAGTCAACCACGAGCCATGAGAAGACGATCCTCCTGAAATGTCATCAGATGGTGAATAGAAAACCTCACGCTACATCACATACCTGCATCACTGACCTCACTTCATCCCGTCATAGGCATTGTCTCATCCCGTGTCATCACGAGCAGAAGGGAGAATACGGTGCAGTAAGATATTTTGAAAGAAAGAGATCACATGCATGTAACTTTTATTATAGAATGGTGCTTAAGCATCCTATTTTACTGTCAGTCATTATTTTTTTTAATTTAATTTTTTTTTTTGAGAGACAGAGACAGTGTGAGTAGGAAGGGTCAGAGAGAGAGGGAGATACAGAATTGTAAGCAGGCTCCAGGCTCTGAGCTGTCAGCACAGAGCCTGATGCAGGGCTTGAACCCACGAACCGTGAGATCATGACCTGAGCCGAAGCTGGACACTTAGCCGACTGAGCCACCCAGGGGCCCCACTGTCAGTCATTGTTGCTAATCTCTTACTGTGCCTAATTTACAAATTAGGCTTTATCATAAGTATGTCTGTGTTGGAAAAAAACACAGTATATATAGAGTTCAACATTCCCCATGGTTTCAAGTATCCACCAGGAGTCTTGGAGCGTATCTCCTGCGAATAAGGAGGGACTACCACACCTAACTCCAGCAGGCTCTAGGTTTCCATGTAGGAGAATGGAAATACTTCCCTAGGACCCGCTGTAGCTGTCCTGTGCCATCTACGGAGGTTGGGGAGGGTTGGGATGTGCTAAGAAGCACGTGTGAAGTCCACAGTCCAGAGGAACAGGCTTCAATAAAGGAATCACACTTAACCATAGGACTATAGAACCCTGTCTCCTGTCAACGCACACATATTACTGAGTTTTACCACCATGTTACTAAAGGACTATTACAGCCATTCCTTTTACCCAGTACATCATGTCCTGCCATCAAGAAAAAATGATAAGCTGTTCTAAATGGCAGAAGTCCAAGTCTGAAGAGACAAAATGAGCGTCAGGATCAGACTCCGATATGGTAGGGATGTTGGAATGATCAGAGTGGGAATTTAAAATGACGATGAGGGGCGCCTGGGTGGCTCAGTCGGTTAAACGTCTGGCTTCAACTCAGGTCATGATCTCGCGGTTTGTGGGTTCGAGCCCTGCGTTGGGCTCTGTGCTGACAGCTAGCTCAGGGCCTGGAGACTGTCTTCGGATTCTGTGTCTCCTTCTTTCTCTAACCCTCCCCTGCTCATGCTTATTCTCTTTCTCTCTCTCTCTCTCTCTCTCTCTCTATCTATCTCAAAAATAAATAAAACATTAAAAAATGATGATGATTAATATGGTAAGGACCCTAATGGATAAAGTAGACAGCATGCAAGAACAGACAGACAATGGAAGCAGAGAAATAGAAATTCTAGGAAGGTATAAAAAAGAAAAACTGGAGATAAGAAACATTGTAATAGAAATGAAGAATGTCTCTGAAGAACTCACTAGGAGACTGGACACAGCTGGGGAAAGAATCTCTGAGCTTGAGGATTTCTCAAGAGAAATTTTCTGAACCGAAAAGCAAAGGAGAGAGACTGAAAATAATGGAACAGAATATTCAAGAACCTTGTGACAACAAAAAATGAGGCATAACATAGGCATAATGCGAATACAAGGAGAAGAGAGAAACCAGGTAAATATCTGAAACTATAGTGGTGAGAATTTCCCCCAAACTAATGTCAGGCACCAAACCACAGAACTGGGAGACCCAGGGAACACCAAGCAGGACAGACGAAAAACAAAAACAAACAAAAATCACACAACGACAACAACAGCAAAAACCCTACATGTAGATATCACATTAAAATTGCAGAAAAGGAAAAGTAAAGAAAAAAATCTTGATACATCACAGGAAAAATGTAACCTATCAAAGACCAAAGATAAGAATTACACCTGACTTCTCCTCAGAAACCAGGCCAAGAAGAAGAGAGTGGAGTGTAATTATTTCAAGGGTTGGGGAGAGGAAACCACTACCACCATAAAATATGATCTCCTGTGAAATTATCCTTCACAAATGAAAGGAGAAATTAACATAAGACAAACATAAATTGAGGGACTTTTTGCAAGTATATCTGCTCTAGAAAGAAGGAAAATGATATAGATCAGAAACTCAGATTTATATAAAGAAAGGTCGAACATCAAAGGAATGATGAAGTTAAAATTAAAACATTTTTCTCATTCTTAATTGACCTAATAGATAGGTTTGTTCAAAAAAATAGTAACATGACATTCAATTATATATGCTTATGTACAAGTAAAATGAATGACCCCAATGATGTAGTGGGTGGGAGGGAGGAATTGGGATTATTTTATTATAAGGTACTCACACTGCTCATGGAGTAGTATAGAATTATTTGAAACTGGACTTGTGTTTGGTTGAAAATGTATACTTCAAACTCTAAGACAATCACTAAGAAAAGTAAAAAAAAAAAAAAAAGGAAGCATAACTCATCTACTAAGAAAGAGAAAATGGAATCATAAAATGCTCAGTTAAAACCACAAAAGACAAAAACAAGTGGAAGGGAAAAATAGGAACAAGAACAAAAAAGGCAACAAATAAGATAGATATTAATCTGACCATATCAATAGCCACTTGAAATACAATGGTCAAAATACATCAAGAAAAGATATTGTCATAGGGCCACCTGGATGACTCAGTCGGTTGGGCATCCAACTTTGGCTCAGGTCATGATCTTACAGTTCATGGGTTCGAGCCCTGTGTTGGGCTCTGTGCTGGCTTGCTTTGAATTCTGTGTCTCCCTCTCTCTCTGCCCCTTCCCAGCTCGCTCTCTGTCTCTCTGTCTCTCTCAAAACTAAATAAACATTAAAAAATTAAAATGAAAAGAAAAGACATTGTCACAGGGGATCAAAAGACAAGACCAAACCATATGTTATCTACAAGAGACCCACTTTGAATATAAAGACATGTGTACATTAAAAGTAAATAGATGGAGAAAGCTATTCCATGCTAACATGAATCCAAAGAAAACAAGAGTAGCTGTATTACTTTCAGACAGAGCTGACCTCAGAGCAAGGAAAGTTATCAGAGATAGAGAGGGCGATTACATAGGATACAGGCGTCCTTCTTCAAGAAGACGAAACAATCCTAACGTATATGTATCTAACAAGAGAGCATCAAAATACATGAGGCAAACACTGATAGGGCCACAGGAAGGATAGACGAATCCACTGTTATAGCTAGAGACTTCAACACCTATGTATCAGAAATAGAACCAGCAGGCAGGAAAACAGTAAGGACGTAATTGGACTCAACAATAATCATCAATCAACCGGATATAATGGACACCTATAGACTGCTTCATCCACCAGCAGCAAATACACATTCTCCCCCAGCTCATAGGGAGCATTTACCAAGATAGACAGCCTGGGGTGTAAAACACAACTTCACAAATTTAAAAGAATAGAAATTATACAATGTCTGCCTCAGACCATGATGGAATTAAACTAGAAATCAACAACACAAAGCTGGAAATCCCACAATACTTGCAGATTCAACAATGCACTTCTAATTAACATATGGGTCAACGAAGAAATCTCAAGAGAAATGAAAATATTTTTAGGTAAGTGAAAGTAAAAACAAAACTTAGCAAAATTAGGGGGATGCAGTGAAAGCAGTGATTAGAGGAAATTTATAGCATTGAATGCATATATTAGAAAACAAGAAAAATCTAAGATCAATAATCTAGCCTTCTATTTTAGGAAACTGGAAAAAGAAGAGCAAATTAAATATAAAGTAAGCAGAAGACAAGAAATAAAAATCAGAGTGTAAATCAAGGAACTGCAAACAGAAAATGAATAGAGAAAATCAACTAAACCAACAAATTAATTCTTTGGAATGATCACTAAAATTGGTAAGCTTCTAGCCAGGCTAACTAAGAAGAAAAGAGACAGGACACAAATTACTAACATCAGAAATGAAGGCGTGGACATCAATATAGTCTCCTTGTATATTAAAAGGATAATAAGGGCATACGGTGAACAACTCTGTGCCCACAACTGTGATAACTTACACGAAATGAACAATTTCCATAAGAGACACACAAGAAAAAATTGACAATTTGAATAGGCCTATGTCTATTACGGAAACTGACTTGGTCTTTAATAGCTTTCTAAAACACACAAGGTGCAGATGGGTTCACTGGTGAGTTTTTACCAAACATTTAAAGTAGAAATATACCAATTCTCTAAAATCTCTTTCAGAAGATAGAAGCAGAGTGAATACTTCCTAACTCATTCTCGAAGTCCAGCATTATCCTAATACATTACCAGATCAATACATTACAAGAAAAGTATCAATGAATATCTCTCATGAACATAAAACCAGATCAATACATTACAAGAAAAGTATCGATGAATAGCTCTCATGAACATAAATACAAAAAATGCTTTAAAAAATTGCAAATTCAATCCAATAATGTATACAAAGAAGTATACACCACAAACAAATGGGATTTATCCTGGGCATATAAGGTAGTTCAACATTCAAAAATCAGTCCATGTAATTCATCACAGTAGATTAAAGAACAAAGTTATATAAGCATATCAATAGATAGAGAAAAAGCACTTGACAAAATCCAAAACCCGCTCCTGATAAAAACCCTCCGTAAAGAAGGCATAGAGGGGAACTTCCTCAATTTGACAAAAAAAAATCTATTAAAAGACTCCCAAATAGATGAGCATGTCATATGCTCTCCATTCTGTTACACTTGTCTGTATGTCTGTTTTTCATGCAAGCACTATCCTATTTTGATCACTATATGTTTGTAATATAGCTTGAAATCAGGGAGTGTGATACCTTCAGCTTGGTTCCTTTTCCTTCGGATTGCTTTGGCTACTCAGGGTCTTTTGTGGTTTCATACAAATTTTAGTTTAGTTTTATCTGTATCTGTGAAAAATGCCATTGGAGTTTTGATAGGAATTTCAGTGAACCTGTAGATTGCTTTGGGGAACATGGACATTTTCACAGTATTTGTTCTTCCAACATAAGAACATAGGGTTTCTTTCCATTTATTTGTGTCTTCTTCAATCTCTGGCATCAATGTCATATAGTTTTCAGGACACAGACCTTTTGCCTCCTTGGTTAAATTTATTCCTAAATATTTTATTGTTTTTTGATGCTACTGTGAATGGGATTGCTTTCTTTTTTCTATTATCAGTCTTTTATGTCTACAAAGTTTATAATGCTCTTCTTTTATTCATTATTCTAATAAACTGAGTATGTTTTTTCCTTTTCTGCATGATATTGTATCCTGTGATGTTACTGAATTCATTTATTAGTCTTAGCAGTTCTTGGTGGAGTCTTTATGTTTTTTTATATCATGTCATCTGCAAAGATAATTTTCCTTCTTCCTTTCTGATTTGGATGCCTTTTATTTCTTTTTCTTACCTAATTGCTTTGGCTAGGGCTTCCAGTACTATGTTGAATAGAAATGGTGTGAGGGGCATCCTTGTCTTGTTCTTGATTTTAGAAAAAAGGCCTTTAACTTTACACCATTGAGAATGATGTTGGCTGTGAGCTTGTCATATGTGGCCTTTGTTACATTGAGGAATGGTCCTTCTAGACCTCATTTGTGAAGAGTTTTTATCATGAAGGAATGTTGAATTTTGCCAAATGCTAAACATATTTATTTCCAATAAGATATAATCTGGAAGAAGGAGGTGCCTGTCTGGCTCAGTCAGAGAAATATGCAAATCTTATCTTGGGGTTGTGGGTTCAAGCCCCATGTTGGGTATAGAGATTACTTAAATACAAAAAACTTAAAATATATTTATTATATTATATTAAGTAAATAAACTAATGTATATACATACATATATATATATATATATATATATATATATATATATATATATATAACCTGAGGGAGGTGCACATCACTTTTGCTTACATCCCATTGGCCACGACTCAGGACTGCACTTAACTACAAGGGTGGCTGGGAAATGTAGTCTTTCTTATGGATGGCTTTATATCTTATTAAACGCTGGCGATTCTATCCCTAAAAAAGAAAACAGAATGGATTTGAGCGTTCAACTAGCAGTGTCTGCCATAACATATTGACGGGAAAAGACTTGAAAAACTGGTAACCGTATTTCTCTAGGAACAGGGTACCGGTGGCTGAAGATACAGATGGGAGGAAAATGTCCCCTTTAAACCCTCGTTTGTTCTGTGTGAATGCACTGACTAGTTACACGTTTTAAACAACGTACTGAAAATAGCACTACCCTGTGTGCTTAGTAAACCTCAGCAGCTGGTTCACTGATCAGAAGTTCTTGCGCCCCCACCCCCACCCCCTCAGAGAGGGTGATAGATGTGGTGCGAAAGGCGGGCCACGTCAAACTGTACAGCATTCACATGGCGTGAGCAGCAGGGGAAGCCCCGCTGGCCTGCATGGGCAGAGGCCTGGAGAGGAATGCAAATGCGGACAGACACGTGGGACATCTGCTCTTCTGGAACCAGTAGACCCAGTTGGCACCAAGCCTTCCTTATACCCTTCCTTATGCCCTTCCTGACTGTGCTAGGCTTGCTTGGGGAAGAGAAGGCCAATTCTGCGGCCAAGCCCTTCCCCGGAGTTGCTCATGCGCAGGAGGAGGAGACCAGCACCCTTTGAACTGGAGGGGGTGGGGAGCTGGCCCAGCTTCTAGGGTAGGTGGTGCTGTTTGCCCTTTGAAGCAAGGAGCTGTTGAATCTTCTGCCAGGCACAGGTCTCAGCTGCCCTTATCTGGCTCTCATCTCCTCCTCAGCCTTCAGGACTCAAGAGGACATTGGAGTCAACCTCAGGCTTGCATGGGGTGAGGGCTGCAGGGGCCGCCAGCAGTGAACCCGTCAACCAAGCGCGCGGGGCCGGCCCCTCCCACTGGCCCCAGCTGGGCCAGGTGGCACAGCACAGGACAGACACCCTCCATCCCCTGTGCACACAGTGTGGGTCTTGCCCCCTTGACTGGCCCCCAGCACCCCAAGGGGCTCCCCACAGCTGCTCTTTAAAGCCCAAGGGGCTCTGTGCACAAAGAGAAACATGTCTAACTCTGCACCTGTCTAATGTGCAATGTAGGAAAATGGAAACAGTTAGCACTTCCCTAAATATTCACACATAGGCACACCTCAGAGATACTGTGGGTTTGGTTCCATGCAACTGCAGTAAAGCAAATATCACAACAGAGCAAGTCAAATGAATTTTTTGGTTTCCCGGTACATATGAAAGTTATGTTTACAAAACAGTCTATTAATTAAGTCTATTAAGGACCTTGAGAGCTTGTTTGGAGGTTCTAGCAGGGGAGCGCAGCTACTCGCATACCCTTGACAGAAGAACTGTCCTCCTCTATCGGGGATGGTGGTCCTCTTCAACAGAGCACGCAGCTCCGGGAGGGATGCACATGGAGCGGTGAGGGAGGAAGGGGACACCCGCCTAGCCAGCCAGATCAGTCGAATCAACCCTGGCGATCAATGGGGAGATAGATGTCGCAGCCAAATCACCCTCACATCCACTTAAGTCTATTAAGAGTCTAACAACATTACGTCTAAAAAAACCTATGTATGTACCTTAATCAAAAAACACTTTATGACACACCTGGGTGACTCAGTCGGTTAAGCATTTGACTCTTCGTTTCAGCTCAGGTCATGATCTCACGACTTTGTGGGTTCAAGCCTGGCATTGGGCTCTGTACTGGCAGTGTGGAGCCAGCTTGGGATTCTCTCTCTCTCTCTCTCTCTCTCTCTCTGTCCCTCCTCAACTTGCACTGTCTCTCTCTAAACAAATACACACACACACAAAAAAAAGGAATGCATGGAATTGAAAAGATCCTCACTTTATTAAGAATTAAGAGAATTATTAAACAAATACTTTATATCATTTGAGCTTTCAGCTGGGTGTAATCTTTTTGCTGGTGGAGGGCTGTGATCTGTGTGGATGGCTGAGACTGAGTGGGGTGGTGATGGTTGAAGGCTGGGGGGTTGGTGATTTCTTTTTTTCTTTCAATCTTTTCTTAAAATTTTTAAATGTTTATGTTTGAGAGAGAGAGAGAGAGAAAGAGAATTTGTGAGCAGGGGAGAGGCAGAGAGAACCTGAGACAGAATCCGAAGCAGGCTCCAGGCTCCAAGCTGTCCGCACAGAGCCCAACACAGGGCTTGAACCCATAAACCGTGAGATCATGACCTGAGTTGAAGCCGGACACCTAACCGACTCAGTCACCCAGGCGCCCCTGTGCCAATTTCTTAATATAAGACAACAATGCAATTTGTTGCATCGATGGGCCCTTCCTTTCATTTGAACACGCAGGGGCCACTGTAGGGTTATTAATTGGCCTGATTTCAGTATCGTTGGGTCTCGGGGAACAGGCAGACCTGAGGAGAGGCAGAGAGACGGGGCAATGGTAGTTAGGGGAGCAGTCAGAAAACCCACAACATGGATGAACGGAGTTCGCTATCTTGTCTTGGCGTGCTTCATGGCGCCCCACAAGATTACAACAGTGACATCTAAGATCACTGATCCCAGATCCACATGACAAATATAATAATAATGAAAAAACCTGAAATACTGTGAGAATTACCAAACATCACACAGAGACGTGAGGGCACAAAGGCTGTTGGGAAAAAGGCACTGATAGACTTTCTTAGTGCAAGGCTGCTGCAAACCTTCAGTTTGTAAAAAGTGAAGTGTCCACGGAGCGTCACAGAGCAAAGCACAGACGAAGCATGCCTGCATTATTTCTGCAATGAACACGTTGAATTTTTATCAGGTCAACAAAATAGATTTCCCCGAACGCTTAAACATTATGTGTAATCAATTATACTCTTCCTAATTCTAACGATTCAGAGTCTCATAAATGTTTCAAGCGCCTTTAAAAAAATCAACGAGTAAGAATATAGTAATCACAAAATCCGGATCTGCATACTCACACTAAGACTGGTTACAAAATGCTAATGCGCACATCTAAATTTGTTTTACTTTATTATCTGGAGTCAGCAGCCCTAGCGGCAGACCGGATAGACATGTGCCGTGTGCCACCCATCACTGCCCTCTCCTGGGGATCTCAGAGAGCTGGCATGCTACCCTCCCGTGGGAGGTGCCTCGCCACGTCTCTGGGCCACAAATCGTCCATCCTGGACACAGTGACTGGACCTGGGTGATGGGTCCCAGACTCTAAGTCATGTCCTCACGGGCTGACTGGCGCAAAAGTTCTGCCCAATAAAGGATGTGGGTGGTGGCAGGGCAACTAGCTGGTGCACCAGAGTGTGGGGGCAGAAGTCACAGGTTCACAGAGGAGGCAGAGGGCAGGAGCCCTGGGCAAGCTGGGGACCAGCTGGGCAGAAGCAGCCACAGCAGCAGAAACAAGGCAGGACACGAGCGGCATAGGAGGAATGACGCTCTGGGAGTCAGTGACGTGGATGCACCACCACACGTATCCTGAAGAGCCTGGCTAGGGGACCAGCCTTACTGGTATTCTACCTCCCGCATGTTTTTCACACAGGCAAAGGAAAGGGGCGGGAGATCATCCTAGCCAAGGTAATGGCATGTGTGGAGACCAAGGACGCACGAGACACGGAAGTGTATTCAGAAATTTGTGTGCAGAAAGTGAGGGGAAGCAGGATGGGGTAGCGGGAGAAAATGAACTGAGGCCATTCCAAGGGATGCCTCAAATGACCCCATGGGGAGGCAGGGGCTGGAGTCACTCGTCAGTTGTCTGGAAATGAGGAAAGGGGACTTTGGAGAGCCTTGGGTCCTAAAGCCCTGCCTGAGGCAGCTTCCTTCTGCCAGGAGCAATTACCTCCTGAGCTCTCAGATTCCAACACCTGATCCTGAAGGGTGGTCCATGCGGCCACCATTATCCTATAGGTGGCAGGCTGGTCAATGGGTGAGGGTGGCCTGTGGTCTGAGATGTGGTTACAGTGTCCAGACATGGCCAGCCTCTGTAGAACAGTCAGTGAAAAGAACTTCTCATGGTTTTGGGGAGAGGGCTGATGGAATCAGATTTTCATTCGAGACTGCGGCGGGGGCTCAGGAGAGAGCGCAAGATTGGCAAGAAAGATGAAGTGTGGCCGGTGCATGTAAGATCTAAAGACACAGGCATGGCTGGACCTCACAGAGCCCGTGGAGGTGAGGAGGTGGGTGGGGGTCGGGGAAAGGGCTTAGCTCAGAGTCTGGGGAGAGCAGCAACCCTTACAGGGAGGGGGATCAGGACACTCTAAAGAGGTGGGTGTGTAGTACATGGTCTTTCCTGGGGGGTGGGGGGTAAATAGGAGAGCCAGGAGAACGAAAGCTCCAGAAAGGAAGGTGACATAACAGACTGAAAAGCCCTCCTCTTCCTCCCTCATCACAAACACACCCAGCAGTGGCTTGATAAACTGAGTTCAGCCAACTGCCCCTAGATGGCAGTGTGCGCACATAGCAGGAGCTGCCCAGCCAAATTCCCCAGGGACAGCGCAGGTCTCCCAAGGGACCAGCAGAAGCCAGCCCCCACACCCCCAGCTGTGAGAGGGACCAGGAGAGGCATCCATGATACCCGCTGCATCCACCTATGCTCTGTTTTGTTGCAGGTGTGTGTGTGGGTGCCTCTCTGTCCTCTGGGGGGGGCAGGGCCTGAGCACAGCCCCCCAAATCCCTGTGTTCATAACTGTATCCTCTGCATGTGGGGACTGAAGCTGGAGCAGCCAGTGTATGACCCCAAGCTGGCTCTGTGGATGACAGCTTCCTCGGGAAGGCAAGCCAGAGTGGACCTGCCAAGCGGACCTGGGACCCGAATGGCACTGTGGAACTCTGACCGGCCTCACCCTGCTCACCTTTAGACTTTTCATTATGTCAGAGTTTTTCAACAAGTATAGAAACAAACATCAAAAAAAACCTGGTTAAAGCAGTGTAATTGGGTTGCTGTTACAGGAGCTGAACACAAGCGTTAATCAAAACAGTGCTCAGGGTCACCTGGGTGGCTCGGTTGGTTAAGTGTCCGATGACAGCTCAGCCATGATCTCACAGTTCATGAGTTCGAGCCCCGCATCAGGCTCTGTGCTGACAGCTCAGAGCCTCGAGCCTGCTTCAGATTCTGTGACTCCCGCTCCTCCCCGACTCGTGCTCTCTCTCTCACACACAAAAATAAAACAAACATTAAAAAAAAAACAAAAAACAAAAAACAGTGCCCAGGGGCGGCTGGGTGGCTCAGTCAGTTGAGCATCCCGCTTTAGGTTTTCAGCTCAGGTCATGATCTCATGACCTAGGTCAGAAGACTAGACATGGTTTGTGAGTTTGAGCCCTGTGTGGGGCTCTGCACTAACAGCGTGAAGCCTGCTTGGGATTCTCTCTCCCCCCGCCTCTCTGCCCCTCGCCTGTGTGCGCTCTAAGTAAATAAGTGTTAAAAAAAAAAAAAAACTGTTAAAAAAAAACCAGTACCCAAATGTATACCTTCTGCTTAGATATCTCTCCTAAACCCCAAACAGCAAATTGAACCTCTTGCCTCTGTCCTGGGACACTTCAATGGAAGAGGTCCAAGTTGCCACCTGTCACCACACATGCACAGGGTCACTTGGATTCCTTCTCAGTGAACAGCATGCCTATCTACGAAGCCAGGAGACAGTGTTTATTTCTTGTCTTCCCATCTAGTTAGGTCGCCCCTCGATTCTACCTCCTGCATGTACTTTCAACATGGTCATCTCTTCCCATTAGCACATCATCAACTTCCTGAGCCATTGCAATAGTGTCCTTCCTGACTGTTCTTTGCTCCAATCTTGCTCTCTCCAACGCATTCTTCTAACAACTACCTTCGTAGAGACCCCCCCATTCGTAGAGACCCCCCCCCAAAGCTCAGACATAACAATGTTACTATTCTACGTAAAACCTGGGGGGACTGCTTATGGCCTAAGGAACACTGGCCATACAGAACTCTGCCAGGCATTGTGAGGTCTGTTTCACACATACCATCTTTTCTTTGGCACACAGATGTTGCTTCATGGACCACAGGGATGTGCAATTGACCCAGACCTGGTCCAAGAATGGAATCTTCCCTCATTCACTAAACTGATCATTCCAGGAGTGGGCATATGACCAGAACTGGACTAGTCAGAGACTAGTTTCTTGGGATTCGTTCATACCAACCTAGGGTATAGAGTCAGCTGGAGTTATGTAAACTGAGCACTAGGAAAAACAGACTGGATTGGGGGGGGGTCTCCTGGTCTGGATGGCCCACGGAATCAGCCCCTAGTTTCCAGAGTCGCTCTGGTTTCAAGCTCTGTTTTTCATTCCGTGAGCAACCTGAGTATCCTCCCAGTAACCCCCTCCTTAGACCTATGCCAGTTCTTGTGGGATTTTCTTCCATCAAAAACATGCTAATGTGAAGCTCCTCAGCAGTCTGGTCTTAGTGAGACATCATTCTCAGCTAACAGATGTTTTACAAACGCTATTTCACTTGATTCTTACTGTAAGCTCACGAGATGGGTTTTACTGTTCTCTTGACTTTACAAAAAAGAAATCCAAGGTTCAGATATGCATTTTGCTCAACATCAAGAGGCTGAGAATAGGGAGAACTTGAACACCAAGTCCCTCTTTTTTTTAATTTTTAAAAATCTTTAAATATTTATTTTTGAGAGAGAGAGAGAGAGCAGGGGAGGGGAAGAGAGAGAGGGAGACACAGAATCTGAAGCAGGCTCCAGGCTCTGAGCCGTCAGCATAGAGCCTGACGCGGAGCTCGAACCAACAAAACATGAGATTGTGACCTGAGCTGAAGGTGGACGCTTGACGGACTGAGCCACCCAGGTGCCCCAATTTTTAAAATGTTTGTATTTATTTTTGAGAGAGAGACAGAGAGAGAGAGTGAGAGAGAGCGCACACAAGTGTGAGTGTGGGCAGGTCAGAGAATGGAGGAGACAGAATCCTAAGCAGGCTCCAAGCTGTCAGCACAGAGCCCGATGTAGGGCTCGAACTCACAAGCCAGGAGATGATGACCTGAGCTGAAGTCAGATCCTTAACCAACTGAGCCACCCAGGCGCCCCACCAAGTCCCTCTTCTATTGGAGCTCCTTCCTCCCTATTCCTCACCCTCTGGTGTGTACACAGAGAGGTGCAGCAGTGTGGAGCCCAGGATGAGCAAACGCAGCACTGGGACCAAAATTGGAATTGGACCAAGACAGAGTGGCAAGGAAGACATCAGAGGACAATAAAGACCAAGCTCTGCCACTGAAAATTTTATTTACAGTCACTACAGCTCCAGAAAAAGGGAAGAAACTCTCAGCTTTTTTCTTCCCACCCCCGTACTGGTTTTTGTTCCCATAATCCACACCTCAGGCTTGCAGTCTGCACTATAATTCAGCTAGATACTTGGTAATTACAGCTGTGGGGCCTGGCCTGGAAACTAAGTCACTGGTTACAGTACAGCCAGCCCTTTTATGAGTTGAGACTGTTCATCTCTTCTTTTTATTTTTGATTTTGTTTTTTTTTTAAGACTTTTAAAAAATGTTTATTTTTGAGGGAAAGAATGCAAGTCGGGGAGGGGCGGGGGGGGACAGAGGATCTGAAGTGGGCTCTGTGCTGACAGCAGGGTCCAACGTGGGGCTTGAACTCACAAACTGTGAGGTCAAGAACTGAGCAGAAGTGGGACATTCAACCAAATGAACCACCCGAGTGCCCCTTCTTTTTGTTTTTTAGAAAAGAACGATAAAATGGGGCTGCTCTAAGTATCCCCGAGGCTCTGGAACCACCCCTATTGCTATACAAATGGGTCAGGCAAAGCTTAGTGGGTCTCCCATGGCAGCTGGGAATGGCATAAGTAACTGTCAGGTGAGGCCCAGCGGGGGTGCTGGAAACCATGGTGGCCGTGTGGACATTTCCTTCACCCTCTTCATACCCTGCTGTGGCGTGGCCAACCGGTCCACAGGAGAGCGGTCTCCCAGAGACTGCTCGGATTGGCAGGACCCCCGCCATCTAGTCCGTGGTACATAATGGCAGCTTTACCCTCCCCTTCCTTCTTGTTCTAAGCTCACACCTCTTTCACATCCAGAACCCAGCAGACATCATCAGGTGTGAACGACTATCTTTTCAAGGGCAGCTTTACTGGAAACATCTCTGCCTCTAACCCCCACGCGATAATGGTGGAGGCATCCCTCTATCAGGGGTGTGTCTCCATTAGTGCCTACATCCCATCTCCCTTTCTTTAGAACCCTCCCTCCTGCCTTCTGTCCTGGATCACTCCTATCCCTCTGTCAACGTGTTCTAGTAACTTCTACATTTCAACAAAACACTCTGTATTCTAACAAAAGTGAAAACTTGATATGGTTAGAAGCATCTGAAAACGGGATTAAACAGGACAGAAATTTCTTCCTTTGATAGACAAGGTCAAGAGGCAGGTATTCCAAAAAAGGTATGGCGGCTCCCTAAACATGAGGAACCCAGATTTATTCTAACCTGTTGCACTAACATCCTCAAATGTGCCTTCCACACCAAAGTCTAATACGGCTGCTTGAGCTCCAGAGGTATATTTAGATATTCCAGGGAGCAGGAAAGGACAAGGGCTGAGGAGGAAGCACCACTTCCTTTTAAAGCTGGTTCTCAGGTGGTGCACATGGATAACTCCACTTACTGCTGGTTGGCTGGAACTAAGTCATGTGACCATTCCTAGCTGCAAGGGAGTCAGAGAAACTTGCTTTTATTCTGGGGAGCCATGTAGCCAGGGGGAGAATGGCTGTTAGGGTCATCTAGCAATCTCTGCCGAAGCCTCCTGTGATTGCACATCCGTTTCGAGACTCCTCCCAGTTCTCTAGTTCCCTGTTAGACAGGCTGCTCCAACATGATAGTGGTTTGGCTCCCACCCCACCATTCCATGAACACTCTCCTTATCACATTCACCAATAACCCTCGTGTTGCCAGAGTCAATGGATCCTTCCCTGTCCTCATCTTATCTGAGTTCTAAGTTGCGCCTAACACAGCTGACTACTCTGTTCTAGAAACTCTTTCCTTTCTTCATCTCTGGGCTATAGCAGTCTCCTGGTTCTCCTCTGGCCTCTTCAGCCTCTTTTTCTGTCTTCTTTCCTGCTTTGACTCTTCTGACTCTTCTTGGTTCCTCTTGAACCCTCGTTTCATCAGCAACTACCTGCTCACTCTAGGTGACATCCTCAGATCCCACAGCCTTTATTGTCTTTAAAATGAACCCCATCTCCAGCCCTCACCTGTCTTCTGAGCTCCTAATGACTTGACAATTGAATTGATCTCTGACCGGCATCTCCAACCCAACATGACTAAAACAGAATTCTTGATGCTTCTCCCTGAGCTGTAGTCCCTTTCCTTTAGGCTACCTGCAATCAATGAGGCACTGTCAACTGACTTACTCCAGCCAGAAACTGAAAAGTCATCTTTGGTTTTTCCCTTTCCTCCCCTCTCCCCTCCCGCCTCCCGCCCCCCATCCCCCATCCCCTATCAGTCCTACCAATGTATCCTGTTGAGTCCACGTCCAAAATAGCTTCTCTCAACTACTCATCTTAGTGTGGCCACAATTTGGTCTAAACCACCATTATCTTTGGCCTGGGCTGCCACAACAGTCTAATTGTCTCTGCGATTTTATTTCTGCCTGCCACCCACCCAATGTATTCCTCATGCAGCAGGAAATCAGAACATGTTAGTCTTCTGCATAAAACCCTTCCATGGTTTAATAAAAAGCCTCCATCCCTAGACACAGCCTCACATGCCCTGCCCACCTCCCTACTTCCTCCTGGGCCTTCTTCCCAGGCTTGCTCTTCTGACCAGTCGGTTTTCTTTCAGCTCCTTCTCATGTCCAGAGCTTACTTTTGTCCAGAGGTTACCTTTTTCAGGGCCTCAGTACATACTGCTCTCAACCTGGGGTGTGTCAGCATAGCTTGTCCCCAGGCTGTCCCCTCATTCATTTGACTTCAACATCCCTTCCTCAAGGACACAAAGATACTCCCATTCTCTATCCCAGCTCCCTGCTTTTTGTTTCAGCATTTATCTCAACTTGTAACTGTCCTCCCCACTAAAGAAAGCTTTATGGAGCAAGTGGCCTCAGATGTCTCTTCACTGCTCTATCCTCAGGGTCAAGATAGGGCCTGCACAGGCACTCGATCAGGCACTCACTATCTGCTTAAGGGTGACTGAATGGACAGGTTCCCCAAAGATGTCCCTGAGCTGCCTAGAATGTCACAAGCAGGCTGTCTCCCCCTTAATAAAAACAACTAGGAATAGACAGAACACTCTTGGTTGCAAGATCTCCTCCTGAAACAGGACTCAACCTGTGGTTTGCTTGTACTAAAATGTGGTTTATCTAGGTCCCTGGCCCAGTTCTGATAGATGTGACTTTGCATGGTGCCCACCTAGCCCTCTTCTGCTTGGATGACTTTATGAATCAGTGGTGTGTCTGTGCCTCATTTCTGAGAGGTGGGAGGAGACCACTGAGGTCAGCCTTTCTAACACCAGCACCCAGCCAGCAGTGTGACCACTCCTCTGCAATCCATCCCCCCTCTGCCTCCTTCCTCAACACTGCTCTCAGCCATCTCCCCAGGACAGATCTTAGTAACAAATCTCAGCAGGCGGTCCAAAGAAAGCTTGGTATTTTTAGCACCAAGACTAGAAGGAGCAGGTCTTTGCTGCCCAGTGTGCAAAGAAATGCAAAATGTTAACTTACTACCCTTCTCTTGAAGTCCCCCGCCCCCCTGCAGCCACCCAAGTCAGGGAGGAGGGAGGAGCACCTCCTATTTTCTTTCTTTTCTTTTTTTTTTTTTTTTAAATGTAAGCTGTATGCAGAACGTGGGGCTTGAAGTTACGACCCCCAAGATCAAGAGTCACATGCTCTATGGACTGAGCCAGCCAGGCGCCCCGCCTATTTTCAATACGGCCATTTTTCTTAATCCTGCGCTCACCCCTACCCGGTCACCCCCTTACCCCTTGAGAGATGTTGCCTTCCCTCTGCCCCAGCCATGCGGGTTTCTCCCGGGCCTAGGGCCAGCCCAGTAGGAGGCTAGGCAGGGGGTGCCAACGCGGAGCACCTTGGTGAGGCGGTCGAGGTGGCCCCAAAATGGGACAATGGGACAATCTAGTGACCAGGCCCCGCCGCCGCTCCGGCAGCGCGGGCGGAAAGGCTCGGCGATCTGGGGGAGGGGCAAACCGGGGCCCGGCGAGGCGGGGGAAGGGGGCGGGGCCCTCCGGGGACCGGGGCGGAGCTAGGGCGGGGCCGAGGAGCGCGGGGCGGTGCTGCGCGGCGCAGGGAAGCAGCGCTTTTTTCTCCGCTACCGCCCGGCGCCGCGCCCCCGGCCCCGCCCCTCCGCGCCCCGCCCCCATCTCTTGGACGGCCCGAGTCGCGCCCTCCCACCCCGCGCCTCCGAACTTGCTCTAACTTCCTCGGCCGAGCCCGGCCGAGCCACCGCCGCCGCCGCCGCCGCCGCCGCCGCCGCCGCCGCCGCCACCGCCACCGCCGCCACCGCCGCTGCCACCTCCGCCGCCGCCGCCGCTGCCGCGCCCGGGTGAGTGGAGCGCGGAGCCCCTGCTGGAGCCGGGCCCTACCCCGTTCATTGTCTGAGGCTTACCCCCCGCACACCCTCTGAGGGCCCTCTGGGGACTAGGACTGCTCCCCAGGTTCGGGCTCGGCCCCTCCGGCTTCCTCGCCGTTGCCCCGGAGGCGGCCCCACAGGCGGCGCTGGCTTTGTCTGCCCAGATCGCCCGCGAGGGGCTAGAGGCCTTGGCCCGGACCCCGCTAAGCCGAACTCCGGCGCCGGGCGGAGTGAGAGCCGCAGCGGGCGACCAGCCTGGCGCTGGGGCTTCAGTAGCCTTTGCCCTGTCCGCGTTCCCGGACGGGTGCGCGCCGGAGTCGCGCGGGGGTGGCAGAGCTCGGGGAGAGGAGGTCTGGACCGCCGCCTTTAGGGGCTCTGCCTCCTGTCCCCCGCAACGAACCCAGGGAGGGGCACTCCCTTCGGCTCGGCCAGGGACCCTCGGTACCTCAGACTCCGGCCAAGGGTAGAGTGTGGGTGCAGACCTGGGAGGGCCGTTCCCTCCCCTGCCCTGCTGTGGGTGTGCACCGAGTCGCTCACCCGGGCGGTCCGCCCCATTCTGCCCGGCACAGGTTTGGGGCGGCCCAAGTTTGAGTAGGTGGTGACCCAGCTTCTTCGCGTTCGCCGTTTTAGGTTGTGTTTGGGAGCAGAGCCGAACTCCTGACCTAACTGAAGCTTCGGTGGAGTTGGCTGGTCTCGCTCCGCTCCTCCTGCTTGGCGGGGAGGGCGGCTGCGGATGGGTGGGAAGTGTGTATGTGTGTGTAGGGGTGATTATTCTGGTGGGTAGGAAGTGTGTGTTTGTGTGTAGCGGTGGTGGTGCAGGTGGGTAGGAAGTGTGTGCGTGTGTGTATGTGTGTGTATGTGTGTGCGCTGGGTGGGGGGGACCTCTGGCACACGTGTGAAGTTGGTCTGCCAGGAGCGATCCCTGCTGTGGGGAGTCAGGGGGAGGGCGATGGCCCCAATACTGGCGTGGCCTCTGGCTGCCAGGGCTGTGTGTATAAACAAGTTCAGCAGCTGTCCCTGGGTGCTGGTGTCTGGGGGGCATCAAGTCATCCTGAGACATGAGTGCAGGGCTTTACACTGGAGCCTCCTCTGCTGTGCTCACTCCAGTGATCTGCTCCCTAGAGGTCTTCCTTCCTGGATGGGGGTGGCTTGGGCTGATAGGAGTGGGTGTAGCTGCCAGCCAAATCCTCAAAAGTAGGCTTCCTCCTCCCGTTTGACCTCAAAGAAGGGGAAGTTAGTGTCTGCTGAGTGCTTGGGCCACCCTTCCCTATTTGTGATGGGAAACCTGGGGTTTAGGCCATCGGAACCCACCCAGCACCCCTGTAACCCTTCTACATTCAGCTAGCCCTCTGGTTGGCAGAGGCATGCCTTCTTCCAGGGATTGTCCTGGGAACCTCAGAATGCAGCACATACTCCTCCGTCTTGGCCCCATATACCCTCTAGCTCCTCAGCTGTCTCTACCCTGTCCCAGTCTGATGATCCCCTAATGTTTGGGACATAGACCACCAGTGGGATTTTTCCCCTCCTCTCCTACCGCATCACCCTTTGTTCCCACCTTCAGTTGGAGAACCTCTTGATGTCTCCATCCCCATGTCTTTGAACTGCACTGCTTGGACCGCCGAATGTGACTTTCAGATCATTTAACAAAGCACGATAAGAGTCTGTGGGATGCCAGAGGTGGCCAAGTGCCATTGGTAGGCACTGTTCCAGGCTCACAACTCCCTGAGTGGCTCTAGGCCCCGTGTGGTCTTACAGCCCAGCCTGGACGTAGGTAGCAGGTGCTCAGTATTGTTTTATTGATTTGTGCTTGATCTGTCTAAGCAGTATTATTATTATTCAGGCAAGCAGGAGGGCAAACCCTGCTTCTGGAGGTGGCGGCCTGGAGGAAGAGAAGGCATGGAGGGGAAGGGGCTGCAGAGGGTGGGCCGCCTAGGGAAGTTTCCTCCTTTATCAGGTGGTCAGCTGTGCTGATCTCTGAGGACAGGCAAGGGTGCTTCTCTTCCCATGTTTGAGAATGGGAAGACAGAGCTCATGCCCTGTTTCGGAGGGGAGGGGACTCCTGCCCTGCAAATCATGGTGATAGTGGAAGCCAGGGAGTTCTGGGCTTCCAGAAACATTTCCTGAGGCCTCACTTGGGTCACTGTGCGCTCAGCTCAGAGATTTGACTGACTTTCCATTTGGCCATGCCCACAGCGTGCCATTGTGCCAGTCCTGGGCAGCCCGTGCTAGATTTAAAACCTAGTGGGGGTTACAGACAAGTTCACAGGCAATTCTGTGGAAGGTTTAAGAGCGTAGTGACAGTGAGAGTACTGAGACTGACTCTTGGTAGACATGTGCACCAGGCTCTATCCTGAACCCTTTACTTGCTTCAACACATTTAACCCTTGACAGGACACAGTGTGGAAGATAATGTACGTCCCATAGGACAGATGAGGAAACTGCGTTCTAGAGAGGTCACAGAGTACTTGCTTAAGGTCTCAATGTGAGCAGGGTTTCTCATTTCTAATTTGGACAGTGCCTTCAGATCAAAGTTGGTTAGTACACTGCACGAGCCTGGCCCATAGTGGAACTACTACGTCCTTCAGTGCAGCTGCCCTTTAGCCTCTGCTTCTGAAAGCATCTCATCTGTCTGGGCACGTAGCAGGCACCCCTGAACCCTGTTGAGTGACTGGTGAGGTAGCTCTGGTCTCGGGCGACTGGGCAGACCAGCACTGCCGTGCAGAGAAGATTGGGGAGTGAGTCACGGCCTCTATCTGTCTAGATGGATCAGGGTTTGCTGTGGTAACAATCCCCAAATCTCAGAGGCTTAAAGCAGCGGAGGTTATTTATTGCTCACACCGCATCCATCACAAATCTGCTTTCTGTTGTTCTCACTGTGGAACTCATGCTGATTAATTGGAACATTCCTGGTCACTTGGACAGGGGGACAGAGTGCATGACCCGTCTCACCCAGGCTCTTACAGCTTCACCCAGAAGCGATGTTTCACTGGCCGCAGCAGCCACGTGGCCCTACTTACACCTACAAGGTGGGGTGGGGAAGAGGACTGGGAATATTCGGTGAACGGCACTAAATGCTTACCATTGTGCCATCCTCTGTGATTTCTTCCCAAGGCATGGGTCTGAGTGTCACCAGAAACAGTGATTATGAATTAAAGAAACAGTGTTTAGCCTAAGGATGAATTGGAGTGCCCCACTTGAAGGGCAGAAGTAGGGCGAACCAGAAAGCATGTTAGGGTGGCAACAGGTAGCCTGCTGAGGCAGCCTGCTCGTCTGACCCTGGGCGACTTACTTGGGTTCCTTGGGTCTTCATTTATTCATTCATGGGCCCAAGGACTAGTGAGTTCCAGGCCAAGGATTGCTTCGAAGCGTATATTCAGCTCCTACCCCAGTGGTAGGGGCTGTGCACTGGGATGATGATCCTTGTTTTCTGCTACTGGGTCCTACTGGCCTTTAAAGAGGACTGTTAGAGTCCGTGCGAGGGAAAGTTGGCTCCTGGTCCCCATCACTGCCCTGGCACTTCAGACCTTGGACTTCTTGTAGTTCTTGGACTTCTTGGACTTCCCCAAGTGGCTAGTAGGAGCAGCCACCTTTTCTAGAAGCAGGAGCAGGTAGAGGAACCCTTCTAGGTCTTCACTTTCCTCTGCCATTTCTGAGACTCTGGGGCTGAGCTTGGAGGCCTATTGGTGTGGAGAAAGGAAAGGCAGTGAGTTCCTAAGGGGTGGGATTGCATGGGGAACAAGCTGGATTGGGTGTGGGACTGGGGTGGTTCTGTGGCCTGTTGAAGGGGGCCGAGCCCCTCTGTTCACTGCAGTTTTCAACTCAGGCCACCCTTGCAGGATGTTAAAGAGCCATACCACACTGTGGAACTAGCTTTTGTGCTTTGTCACCTGCTTGGTCTCTGGTGACTTCCAGCAGGGCCCAGAAACACTGGTGGAGGTGTGAGACCTCCAGTTCTTCTGCATTGGGTTAACTTACTATCCTTAGTTCTCCTTCTTCCTTTTCCAGAGCCTCTGCTTTCCCACCTGGAATAGAGGGGAGAGGTCATGGTGCATTACAACAGTGGGCTGACTCTTGGCTGGCCGTCACAGTTCCCAGGGCACTGCATAGACCCGTGCTCTGTGACTCTTCTGTCCAGGTGAATGCCACCTGGGTTGTCGTCTCCTCCATTTTAGCGGCATCCTCTCTGAATCTGTGTGGGGTTTTCCTGCTTGTCTCCATGCCCATTTTCTCCCTCACGGCATATGCCTTTGGTTCAGACAAGGGCAGGCGCCTGTGTGGGAATGCATAGGCTCTGGTTGGTGAGACATGTTCAGTGCCTCTGCCAGTTAAGCATTAAGACGAATAACCTTGTCTGGCGTGTAGGGTGGACAGTGGGGTGGCCAGCTTTCAGGTTGTGTCTGCTTTGTAGCCAAGCAACCCAGACAAGTCTTTGATATCTTTTTTTTTTCTTTTCTCCCCTTCCTGGACTTGATTTTCTCATCTGGAAGGAGAGAAGGGTCTGCCCTTCCTGTCTCTCACGGGGTTACTGTAAAGCTCAAGCACACACTTCAGGTCCGAGAAGTGGAACGTTAGGCCTGACACTCTGGTTTGGGGCTCAGCAGAGTCCTCACCAGCAGCAGATGCCAGGAACCCCACTTCCTCTGCTCTCAGGCTTGGTGGGGTTGGGTGGGGCCAGGCCAGGCTCTGCTGTGCTGTGGTTTTTTTCTCTTGGGGGCCTGATAAGCTGAGCTGAAGTGGGCCTGGGCCGGCTGGTATCAAAGTCTTCACTTCTTGAGGTCTGTCTGCTTTCCTTAAGGAGCAGCCAGGGAGAAGGCTTAGAATCCTGGTGTCTATCCGCTAGATCACTAGAGGGACTGGCTTCTCTCTCCTGGGGGTCTGTCAGCCTGTGCTGTGTGGCCGAGAGCTACGGCAGTTGGCCCTAAAGTGGTCTGCAGGACCCTGGGTTAGAGGTGAGTGCCCTTATTGCTGCCCGAGACTGTGTTTCCTGGAATCTGGGAGAGCTGAGGCTAGCCTTTCCCGCAGGGCTATGGTTTGCGGGGGAGAGGTGGACCAGGACAGGGGCTAGGCAGGGCTTGAGCCTGAGGAGAGAGGTTTGGTGACCCCTCTGGGTTTTCCCTGACCACGCGGACCAGCTGCTGGTGCCTGCACAGCTACTCTGCAGGCCCCAGAGAGCTTTTAAAAGAGATGCTTTGAGGAGTTCCTAGTGGTGACAAGGCAGGAGAGAGTCCATAGCAGCAGCTGGAATTAACCGAGTGTCCTCTGATTCTCTTTCATCTACGTCCCGAAGTCTGAGTGGTATGTGGGAAGCCTGAGAGGCCGGAGGGCCCCAGCATATGCCAGGATGCACGGTCCCCAGGCAGGGTCTTGTACTTCCGGCCTCAGAAGCCCATCGGGGTGCCTGAGGAAACCTGGGCTTATCCGAAAGTTGGCGATAAGGAAAAGAGTCACCTCAGCTTCAGATTTGGGCCTCCCGGTCGTTGCCTGGTGCTCCAAGGAGAGGCTCTGGTTGTCTACTGAGTGACCGTTGCCTTGAAGAGACCTCCCTAATGTCTGGCCAGCTTGCAGATTGGCTGTCTTACTTTAGCCCTTTGCCCGCAGGCCAGGCAGACGGGTCTGTCCCTGGAGCTTGGTGGGGGAGGCCCGCCCTGAGCCCCAGAGCAAGTGGTTCCCACATTTTGGGACCAGGAAGACCTGGAGCTCCATGTTATTGAAGAAATAATTATTCTGACACTTGTTAAGACAGTAAAGCAGACTTGATGTAGGACTGTTGCAGTAGACAGAAGGACTTGTGCCTTAGGGGTGGCTGATGGACCTCAGGATTCTGCTGAAGGCAGGCTAGGGAGGTCAGCTGTTAGCCGAGGGTTGTTGGAAGATGAGGAAATGGTCAGACGTGGAGGGCCAGGGATTCTGGCCAAACAGACTCAGCATGATTCTTGCTGAAACTGGACTCCGCAAGGATGCAGATGGAAGCTCAAGGTCAGGCCTGGTTGAGCCTGACTCAGTCTGGTCGCGGAGAGACTGAGTGTCAGTGTCCGAGGCTGGCAGCAGCCCGCACACGGTTCTGCTCCTGGTTCCTGCCCTGGCCTGAGCACACCGCTCTTTGCACTTGCTGCTCAGGAGCCGTGGCCCTCCTTGTTTCTAGAAACCCGAGTCCTCGTCTTGTCAGCATCTGCTGGCTCCTCACTGTCAGCCTGTTGGAATGCCCCTGAGCACCCAGGAAATAATGTAGACCTGGGGGCTGGGCTCCCTGAAGCCCCTCACCACTGGGTCTGTTGCCGGACCTGTTGGGTGCCAGACCACAGCCCCTTGGCTCCCCAACAACCCTTGGTTTGACCCTTGTTTTCTTGGCCTTCGTACCTTGTATTTCTTGCTCTCTTCATCCTGGGCAAACGAGTCTGACAACTTTGTGCATCACCCTCCTCTGGGCCTAGGGACTGGCTGCCTCATTTGTCTGAGCTGGGCCCAGGGACGTGCTTGAATTGGGGTGGGGGATGGGGGTCTCCTCCCACTGCCCAGACTGTGTACTTGGGGCCTTCTGGGTGAGCCCCCAGCCTTCTGTTTAAGTAAGGCCTTCCCATCCCTGCACCCAGACAACCGGGTGTGGCACTCCTTGCTTTCTCTCTGCCCCTTCTCTCTACTTGGTCAGTCCTCAACACTGATGACCTTGTTTGGTGTGTCCTCTATTTCTGGGGCAACTTTTTAGGAAGAAGGCCACCTGCTGTTGTGAGTAAGAAGGGTGTGTGTGAGGAAAACCTCTTGGCTGTGGGTTGGGGGCCTTCCTCCCTCCTGAATGCTCCAGGTTAGAAGCTGCTGCCACAGTCCATGTCTCCTCTTCTGGCGAAATGTAAGTAATGGTATAAATATGGATACATTTTGAGGGAGCATGTTGACAACAGAGGCCGTGGTGGTAACAGTGGGGCTTTCATTCCTCAGGGAGCAAGGAGGAGGATGTGGTGTGTACCCCGGTTTGATGTGTTGAGGATCAGTGCTTCCTTGGGGCTGAGAGCCTTGCCTACTCATGCCAGAAGATGGTTGGAGAGGGGCTGGTCTTGGTCTGATGGAGGGTTCTAGCATCCTGGGCAAGAGCTGCCGAGGGGTTGCTCCCGGCTCATTGAGAGGAGCAAGGACTTATTTCCCGGCAGTTGAGGTTTGAGGGCTCCAAGTGCCAGCCTGATGCTGCTGGTTGTGAAATCTCATTTGTCCTCTCTGGTTGGGGGGCTCCCAGAGGAACACTGAGCAGCCATCGGAGAGTGTCTTATGGGATAGGGGAGCCAAATATATATCCTTCCCCTCTGTCCAGCCTTCTTTCTCTGTGGTTTGGGTAGTCCGGGAACTTGAGGTCAACAGGAGAGCTTCGCTGTGGTGGCACTAAGTGGGGGGCCCAGTCTGCTAGGTAGAAAGGGCTCCATTCATGAACCACTCCCTGGCTTCCAGATGGTCTCACCCAGATGGTCTGGCCAGTAGGCATTGTGTCTTTCCCTTCAGAAGCAGGAGAGACTGGGATGGTTATTATATTATTCCTCAGGGGGAAAATCACTTGGAGGAAATACATCAGTGCTTCTGAGTGCAGAGTATTTATTGACATGCAGTTAAAGGAGGCTTTTAAACAACATGTATGTATCCCCCTCGTAAGGAATAAATATACGAGCCCATCTCACGACTCCATTTTGCAGTTCCTGTTTCCTGAAAGGTCTGTGTGTGTGTATATATATATATATATATATATATATATATATATATATATGGGGTTTAGTAGCTAAGGGATTGGGATTTTGAGCTGGGATTTTGGATAAACTGTTTTTAGCCTGTTCTTGGAGTTGGGCCAGGCCTAGAAATCTGTTGAAATAGCTTTCTTTAACTGTTAAAATTAGGATGGGTTCATACCACCAGGATATTGAGCCTCGCTGATGGCTGGGGAGGGGGCCCCTGGAGAAGGGTCCCTGCTGGAGGCCTGGGGTGCCTGAGGGTCAGCCTCCCCCCTGGACACAAGCCTGAAGCTTGGGGACTTAGGGTCTCACCGAAGAGTGGACATGCCTATAGGTGGCCCTCCTTGTGAAATAACCTCTGCACTCCTTCCTGCTTTGTCAGACTCTGTTCTTGGTCTTCCTGGGAAAGCTGGGAAGGGTGTGGGGAACTGGGGAGGAGCAGGGAGCAGGGAGCAGGGAGCTCTCCGAGGTGGGGCTGCTCTTTCTTGATTACTGACACTGGTGCCCCTCCCCCCACTTTGCTCCCAGCCCCTCATTCTAGGGAGATACCAGAAAGCTGCTTGCTCACTGAGAGCTACAGGAGCGATAGTGTGTGTGTGTGTGTGTGTGTGTGTGTGTGTGGGGCCGCAAACTTCAGGGATTTTCACCTTAAGTTTAACTTTTTAGTTAAGATGTATACATGATAAAAAACGCCTAAAGATGTCAGTGAAAATTAGCATTTCCATGCCTGTCCGCTTCTGCTCTGTTCCCTTGAGGCCGGATGTCTGTAGGCTGGGCGTCTCCGGCCTCCTCCCTCGGTTATGCCCTTGCTGGTACGCGAATTCCTCTGTTCTTTACTTAGTGATATTTACTCTAAAGCGTAGCTTGGGATTGTTCCATTTCAGCGCACAGCTCAGTCCATTCTTTTTACCAGCGACCTGATCTTCCGCTGCGTGGCAAACCATGTTTCACTTTGTCAGCCTCCTTTCGATGGACGTTGAGGTACCAGTTTTGGCTTCTAGAAGCCAAGCTGCAGGAATGCCTTGCACATGCTCATAGGTCTGTAATAGACCATTGGAAGAGGAGTGTAGGCACTGGGTGCTTAACAAGAAAAGAAGGGTGTTGTTTTGATTCCAGCGAGGGAGAAGGAAAGTTGAGTTTTTCTTTTGGAGGGAGGGACCGTGTTATTTACTTCTTCAGGCAGAGCCTGGGGCTGGAGGGGAGACTGTGGAGCTGGTGTCCTGCTTCCCCCTGCAGTCTGGTTTGGTTCAGCTCAGGTTATCCAGCCTCCAAGGAGCACCTGTTGTTTGTGGCCCTTGGCTGGGCCCAGTGTGCACCCAAAAGTGTGATATAAGAGTTCCAAGAAGGCAGCCAGAGCCACATAAGGTCTGGGGAGGGAGGAGAGGCTTTGAATGTGTGGGTTTGAACAGGCCCAGGAGTGTGTGGGACTTGGACAGGGGGCTGGGGGCGTGATCCTAGAGTCTTGGCTGAGAAACCAGCGGGGGGCTGGGCATTTGCTTTCTCCCTCAGTTTCAGGGGTTGCTGTGAAGTTCAGGGCCCCTGTGGTGGCCTCCTTGGGGTTTCTGTGGCCCTGGGATCCCCGTCTCCTACCTGCTCTGCGGCCCCAGCTTCCTCCATTCTGTGATTTTAAAAGCCCCTGTGTAAGGCACCGTGTAAATAATAGATGGGCTTTCTCTTTGGAGCAGGTGCCTTCCTTCTAGAGAAGAAGCAGAGGGTGGGGGGTAAGGGCAGCTGAGTGTTTCCTTCTGGTTTGGGTTGGGGACAGGGAGGAATATGAGAGACGGGGCACGTGGGAGCCATTGCCTGGCATCCTCCTGGGAGTTCTGGGAGCTCTGTTTCTCGATCCCCATGGCCACCGTATGCCTCTGAAGTGACCACAATCTTTCCCTTTGTGGCTCTGGCTGGCAGATAGCCCCCCTAAATAGAAAGGTGACTGATGTGACCCTGACCTGGTGGGTTGGATGCCTGTGCCCTGGCCCCGCCTCTCTCACTGTTGCCACTACTTGCTGCCCCTATGAGAAGTCCAGAGCTTTCCATGCCCACAGCTCTGTTGTATGGGGCTCGAGGGCCTGGGCAGCACAGAAGTTTCTATTGTGTCCGGGTTGCTGCTAGGGCTGACCTGTAGGGCTGAGGAGGTGTGGCCTGGGGCCTGACAGTGGAGCTATTCACAGGCTCTGCCCCGGTTTCCTGCTGCCTCCCATTGTGGATTTTTTTGAGCAGGGGAGGAGAGGAGGGGAGGGAGTGGCCAGGGGTGCTATTGTTCCTGGCAGCAGGAGCCCATTAGGCTCACAGAAGTCTCTTGGTAGATCGATTTTAGCCACTCCAGGACCCCTCTTGTGTTTTATGATGCGGGCTGAGCTGCCCTGCCTGGACTCTGCCCCTTCCCAGCACCCTCCCTTCCTGGAAGTCTGGACAGGCCCTGCCCTTCGTGGATGCCTCTATCAGGATCTCCGTTTGCCTCTCGAAAGTTCTCCATGCTGTGCTTGGACCGTCCCCCCTGGGAAGAGTTCTGAGCAGCTGGGCACGGCGCGGGAGTGCCCTGTGGCTGTCCTGTCAGCCACCTGCCTGCTGCCTCTGGGAGTGGGTCCTGCCTGAGCTCTCCTGGCCCAGCTGTGCCCTTGGGTGAGGGTTTAGGTACTCGCCTGGGATGCTGTCAGTCCCCAAGGCTCCACTCTCCTTTGTACCCCAGTGCTCAGTGCAGTGTCCCCTGTTCTTCCCTCGAGTACTCAGATGCAGAAAAGCCTGCTTGCTGGCCAGCTGGCCTGGAGCCTTCACGCTGCCTGAACCACGGCCATTTTCCTTTGTTCTGCCATCTCCGGACTCTTGAATCTCAGGCAGGCTGCAGGCTGAGCAGGCACCCGGCGGCAGACGGTGGGTGCGTGGGACCAGCGGAAACCCTTACGACATGAATCTTCCCACTGAGCCAAAGGCATTCAATCCCCTGGCTGCTCAGTTCCTGCAGCTGTCCTCCTGTCCCCCCAGGGGTGTTGAGATCTCTCTGTGGTTAGCGAAGGTCACCTCCTCTTAACTGGATCAGAATCATGGTGACTTGTACAGTGGGGACTGAGAGATGTCCCACCCATTTGTGGCCCCTGCAGGTGTGAGAAAGGGGGCGGAGAACACACAGCGCCTTGGAAACACTAGCCCCCTGGTCTTTGGCAGAAACAGCTCCTCCCTGGTACCAAGTGTGGTCCTCCCGGTGTTCCATGATGAAGTCTGGGGAGGAAGAGCTCTGGCATTTAGTGGCAGGGTGGTTGAGAGTTTCTTTTTATTTTGGTCTTTGTATGGTTGTGGGGGCTTTTCTCCCAACTGATGGGGACGCATCCCTTGCCCGTGTGTCTCACCTCCTCCAGTTTTTGGTTGGCACAATGCGCTTCCTCCTGCGGGGTCAGTCTCACCCATGTGTGGAATTACAGGCAAAGCTGAGGGCTACTCCCTAGCACCTTTTCCTGGAGTTGTGCTGTAAAGATGCAGGTCTGATTCAAGTTTCCCCTCTGACTTCGGAGGCCTAGGTGTCCGCTTCTCAGAATCATTAGACAATAGAAGGGCACACATTGCCCAAGGCGGGAGGGACAACCCTTGTAACACTCAATCAGGAAAGGCCAGTTAACACCTTTAACATTTCTAAGGGCAGGCCTAAGGATAGAAGCTACACCCTATGTGAGGGTCCTGGGTCCACTCTGTAATTGGTGAAAGTTACTGCCAGTGATGTTATGCTATAATGATTGGACCTCTGTACCTGCGTCACAATTTCCTGTAACTCCCCCTTCCCAAACCCATAAAGGCCCTACCCTCCCTTTGTTCGGGGCTCTCCGCATGGATCCACTGTGTTGGTGAAGTTTGTGAGCCAGAGCTTATAAGCCTGTAATAAAACCGCCCTTTGCTTTTGCACGCGTGACTCGGTCTCCCTGGTAGTCTCTAGTTTTTGGGGCGATATTGGAAACTTGGGTATAACAGTGCCCGCCCCAAACCAGAAATCTCCTGCTTTCTAAACCGCAGCCAGAATCTGTAATAGTCACCTGTCTCAGAAGTAGAGTTGTTTTGCATGAGCACTAGTAACTTTCTCTATTTTTCTTTTTTTTATTAACGTGTTTTATTTATTTTTGAGAGAGAGAGACAGCGTGAACAGGGGAGGGTCAGAGAGAGAGGGAGACACAGAATCTGAAGACAGGCTCCAGGCTGTCAGCTAGCCTTTGATGCAAGGCTCGAACCCACAAACTGCGAGATCATGACCCGAGCTGAAGCCGGACGCTCAACCGACTAAGCCACCCAGGTGCCCTTCTTTTTTTTCTTTTATTTAGCATTTTATTTTACCCTTTCAAAACCTGTCTATCTTTGAGATCAGCCTGGCTGATTGTAGGGGAGGAAAAATATGCACCCCCCCCCCAGCCCTTCTTGAATCTTGGCTGAGACCTCCTGTAATTAAAGACAGATTAACAGGAGAAAAACAAGTTTAGTAACATGTCCACCTCCTGCATGCATGAGAGAGCCAGGAAAACTTCCCAAAATGGTCTAAGCCATCACCTTTTCAACTTAAGACACAAGAAAGATGATTGGGGCTGGGGTGTGTGTGTGTGTGTGTGTGTGTGTGTGTGTGTGTGTGTAAGGACCTGGAAAAGGGGTAAGGTTGTTATGTAGATTTCAGTTTGTGTCTCCTTTATCTTCCTGGTGCTGAGAGGAAACCACCCTTCCAAATGGAGATTTCTCTTGTAAATGTAAATTTCCCTTTGGTAACTTCTAGGCCAGTTTTCAGAGCTTCTCCCGTGCCTGCTGTTTTAAAAAAAATAACCAGATCCAGATGATCCTTATGCCAAAGAGGCAAGTTTTGGGGTTGCAGACCCTGCTTGGCTTCTCTCTCATTTGCCAAATCTCACACGTTAGGAGGTGAGTTCCAGCCCTGGAGAGGGTTACGCTTTGGGGTATCATTTCAGCAAAAGTCATACAAGACTCAGAAAAAAGAGCGGTGTTTACTTTCAAATGCATTGAAACACAGGCGCTGCTTTACCGGTAGCTGGACCCAGGCAGGGTTGGGAAGGCTCAGGATTGAGGCACAGTGCTCTGGAGAAAGCACGTGGAGGTAGAAGGCTGGGGTTGAGTCCCACCTGTGCCACTGGCTCTTTCCGAGGTGGCCTTTGCAATTCATTTCCAAGGGCGCCTGTCTCTGAAAAATGGAAGGGTTGCACAGATGAACTTTGGAAACTTTCTAGCTGTGCCTTTTTGAATTCTTTGAATCTGATTCCAGAATGGCTGTTCACTACCTAGAGAGCCCCTCTTGCCAGCTCAGAATCTTTTGGGGGAAGAAGTGTTATCAGATGGGATTCACGGAGGCCATTTCTTTCTTAAGGTTCTTGAGGGGGTCACCTCCACTGAAGTCCATCGTTTTTCACCTGGAAACCCACTCACCCTGAGACCTACCGTATACTGTCAGTTCTTAGGGGCTGGGTGTGGCGGGGCGCGAGTGAGTAAGTAACTTGTCTCCTGGAAGGGCCACATCCCTTCCATGAAAGAGGAGTTGCAGGGGGGAGGGGAGGAGAAAAATAAAGCTCTTCATTTTACCTTCCCTCAAAGTGAGGCCAGGCTGTTAAAAGTGAAAAACAGGGGTGCCTGGGTGGCTCAGTTGAGCTTCCGACTTCAGCTCTGGTCGTGATCTCAATTCAGGTTCTGTGCTGACAGCTTAGAGCCTGGAGCCTGCTTCAGAGCCTGCGTCTCTCTTTTTCTCTCTCTCTCTCTGCCCCACCCTTGCTCGCTCTCAAAAATAAACATTAACAAAATTAAAAATAAAAGCAAAAACAAAACCCTTGGGATAGAGACACCTTCTGTACGTAAATATCCCCTTTTCTCTTCTGGAGGGGGCAGAGAGGTTTAAATTTTGTCTCTTATGTTGCTGTAGATTCCAGAAGTCTACACCATCCTTTCTCTGGTGCCCCCTTAGGGTTGGTTTCTGGCCCCTTATCTGCCTTTCCCCACCCAGCCACCATCCCCTGGGCCTCTTGTGCCTGCCGGCTCAGTGGCTTTCCTCCCATTGTCTGCCACGCCTGGATCAGCCTGTGTCACTGCTGTAGGCTCTGTGTTTATGCCTTGCGTCACAGGAGGTCTTGGAAGATGCCCAAGAGTCAGTGAGTCCAGCTTCACCAAGTCATTTGGTTAAAGTAGCTTGCACAGCTGTGAAATGGGAATAAAAATAACCTGTGCGGACCCTGTGCAATGCACCAAAATACCTCAGAAATCGCAGAATTAACGCACTGCTCTGAGAACACGGATTACATCCCCAGAAATGTATTCACAATAAAATAAAGGCGGGGGGGGGGGCTCTCCTCCCAGGACTTGGCTTTTCTGTCGGGCTTCTCACACCCTCTCTGTTTAAAGCACAGCCCCCAGGCCTGTGGGCAGCACCTGGAAGCTTGTTAAGAGGCAGCCTTGACATTTTAACCAAATTCCCAGGTGATTTGCATACACTTTCAAGTTTGAGAAGCCCTAGCTCAGACACCTTTGTTCTGCCTGCCTGTTGCTCTAGCACCTTCCTTCGTCTGTTTTGTGGTTTTGCAGACCTCGCCCTCTTGCCCTCCTGAAAGTTGTCGGCTTGAAACAAGTCTGGCAGCTCAGACACCTCCTCCGCTCTCGCTCGTGCCCTCTGGGGTGTGCAGTTTCCAGAGGTATCCCTGGGTGCTTGGGGTGGGGGGTGCGGCGGGGGGTGTCTCTGAGGTAGGGCTGGGGCCCCAGAAAGCCCCCTCCCTTCGGCTGGCAGCTGCGGGCACCTCCCCCAAGCCTACCGGCGAGGTCATCTTTGGGGCACAGAGCCCAGGGGGTAATTGGAGCCCTCCTTTGTGAAAGGGTGGCAGGGAGCCTCTCTCAGCCATCTGGTGCCACTCGCCCCGCCCCGTCTGTCCCAGCTGGACGGCAGGACCAGAATCACATTGTAAATGTTGTTTTCTTGTAGAAACACAAAACCTCCCTTAGAAAGATGTTTTGGTGTACATCGAAGTTAAAAGCAGTACTTCAGAAAGGGGACTATACATTTATTTTCTGTAGCAAAGTTCGATCTGGCCTCCCTGATGTCACTAGGGTTGCCTGCCCACCTCCTGTGTTCTGGCAGGGTGTGTGGGGGTGAGTGAGGCGGGGCTGGGGGAGAATGGGCTCCCTGCACAGCTCCCCTCTACCCCAGGCCTTCCGGGGACTCTGAGTAGGGACTGAGCCACCGCTAATCTCCTGGCAGACCCCTCAGCCTTTTCAGCAGTGTCCCACCATTGATTTGCATTTTTTTAAAATCTCTCTTCCCATCCCCTCCGTTCCTTTCCTCTTTCTGTTTTCAATGCACAACGTTTTATTTTTTTCTAGCAGGCTTCACTTTTCTTAGCTTGTTTGGGAAGTTTGTTTTCTTTGCTCTTTGAACCTTTCTCCCCCGGCTGTTTGCATTGCTGGGAGGAGGCCAGAAGCCAGGCTCTGCCCTGGCCTCAGAGAGTTCCCTGCCTGGAGCAGGATTGCGGGGTGCTCCCAGTGCTGTCCTTGGAGAGAAGTGGGCAGGTTGTCTTAAAACACCGTCTACTGGAGAGGACTGTGCAGTTTAGCGTAGAGGGATTTTTTTTTAACGTTTTAGAAACACAATCTTTATGTGTTTCAGGCATGGAAATTTGGAGGAAAAGGAGTCTGTGTGTAATTCTGAGTTCAGCATCATGCTTTGTTGGGGGAAAGCTAGGTGGGGGTGGGGCAGACTGCACGGAGAACATTTCAGGTCTGCATTGGACACGCAGCTCAAATCTTCGCACTGCACTGTAGCAGCTCCTGGAAGAGCGGCGGACACTCCGTTATGGGAGCAGAGCGATTGGGGCCGCTCATCACTTGGAACATCTGTGGTGTGCAGGGCCCCGCCTGTTTCCCCTTGGCAGGGACAGCCACTTTGGCGTGTCATGGTGCTGTCTGCAGGGCCTGGAGAGCTGGGGACGCACCTGGGGCGGTGTGGATAATCGCCTCGGAGAGAGTTGTGGGCGAGAGACAGTTGGTGGCCTCTGTGTTGGATTGCAATGTGGTGTCCCCATCTCCGGGCAAGTTGGTGACCGTCTAGATGTGGGGCCCTCATGTCATTCGCGATTAAACCATCAGCTTTGTAGAGGCTTCCCTGACCAGCTTCCCACCTTGTCCTTCCTTCCTGTGCCCCAGCCTGCCCTCCAGCTCCTACCTGACTCACTGCGCCCTTGGTAGGAGGAAGTGTGGCCCAAGTCCTGAGTCAGGCACCTGCCTCACTGTGAGCACTTCATCCCCATAGCCTCATCCGGGGTGCCCTGCACACAGCAGGTGTCCAGACGTGTAGAATCAAGTCCGAGGTGTTCTGTTTCCCACAGCAAAAGCCCTGTCACTGGGACGGACTGACCTAGCGAGTTTGTGCGCTGAAGGATTGCTTGCCACCTCATCCTCAGTCTAGGGAGCCCTGGCCTCAGACCCTGAGAATTGCGGAGGGGACAGAGGGCCCAGCATGTTGGCCTCCTGGGTTCTTGTTCTTGCCCACGTTGAAGATGTCTTCGTGAACTGGGCCCAGATGCTCCACATCTTGTGTGCAACCAGCTTCTAGGTCTAGGCATTTCAAGTGCAGTTAGGGTATCAGAAATAGGCCTGCCGTGATGATCGGGGCGGGGCAGAGGGAGGGCAGGGGACAGGCACCCCCAGCCCCCCATCCTGTGAGCTGCAGCTTCACCTTCCCCAGCAGAGGGCAGAGCAGCTGAGAAGCCAGGAAGGTGCCAGGCCTCTCACACCCAGCTTTCTGAGAAAAAGTGAGGGGCAGCAGCTGTGGGTGACTAAGTCCTGCCTCACCTGTGGGGGTGGGGGGGAGCCCTGCACAGCCTCCGTGGTGCTAGTGCAGTTGGATGAGCACCTGATGAATCATGTTCAAGATCTCGGGGCCGCAGGCTTGCTTTCTGTCCTAGTGTCCTAGAGCTTTGTTTCTTTTTCGTTGTTGGGTTTTTTTTTTGTTTGTTTGTTTTTTGTTTGAGAAAAATGGCCACAAGCTCTACTCTTTGACTTGAGGCTGGTTATTTTGTGGAATCTCCTTTAATTTGATTTTCTTGGATTCTTCCTTATGATTGGACTCATGCATTCCTATCAGGAACACCAGACATGAGGTGTCATCCTCAGTGCATCCCCTCAGGCGGGATGGATGTTGGCTTGACTCATGACTGGTGATGAAAAAAGTGATGACTTCGTTAACGAGGCGGTATCTGCTGGGTTTCTCCACTGCTGAGTAACTGTTATGTTCTCTGTAATTAATAAGTGTCCTATGGGGAGATGCTTTGAGATGATGTAAACATGCTGTTTCTCATCAAACTTCTATCAGCTGATTTTAGAGCCCGGTACTGTCTTGAATGTTTGTATCCCCCAGATTCACATATTGAAATCTAATGCCTGATTTGACAGGCCTTTGGGAGGAACTTAGGTCATGAGGGGGAGCCCTCAGGAAGAGGATTAGCACCTTTAAAAGAGACACCGCAGAGCTCCCTTGCTCCTTCCCCTATGTAGGGGACACTGGAAAAGGTATCAGCTTTGAACCAGGAAGAAGGCCCTTACTTGACCATCCTGGTGCCTTGATCTTAGACTGCCAGAACCATGAGAAATAAATTTCTGTTCTTTATAAGCTGCCCAGCCCTGTTGTAGCAGCTGGAACAGACCAAAACAGAACCCACTGATGCTCCTTGATGGAAGATTCTTGACGGATCCTTCCATCATGGTTGCCAAATGGTGATATTTTACCTCCGTTAGTTCCTTCTACATTTATCCTTTGGCATTCTGCTAAAGAAGAGCTTTCTTGTGGCACGTGGCTGGCTCACTTGGTCAAACAAGTGACTCGAGCTCTTGGGTTTGTGAGTTCGAGCCCCACATTGAATGGTGAGGTTATTTAAAAATAAAACCTTAAAAAAAACAGTGCTTTCTCTTCTCCTTCATTTGTTAATGTATCCTTTATTTATAGAAGAGTGGGCTCAAGGATTCTTATTTTGTTCAATGAGTTAAACATCTCTTACTATTCTCATTTATCCTGATGCTTAGATTCTTCCAGATTTTGCCAGTGAGGGTTCCTCCAAACTGACTGCTGTGAAGGACAGCTCTTAAAAATGTGACTTTCCAGATCTGCCACAGTTTTACTGAACTAGCCTCCATGGGCAGTTCGGACAAAGCTCCTTGAGTGATGCTGATGTTCTTTGGAACTTGGGATCAGCTGGATGAGACCCATGATTTTTCAAGTGTGCTCCTCACGGAGCCTCCTCTTTCCTCCCAGACACCTGAGACCAGTGACCTGCTCTGCCTGCCTTCATGCTGGGTTTCTGGGTCAGGATTTCTTTGAACAGCAGCTCCTGTAGCTTAAAAAGTAATAAAAATAGTAAGTTTGAAAATCACTGGATTAGGTGACCTCCATTCCGGGCCCAGCACTCCTCCCGCTGAGCCCTCGCCTCCCTGCTTCCCTCCTTTGACCCACTTCTGTCCCTCCCTCTGCTTCCTTCCCAGCGACAGCACTGATGTAGACAAAGGTCTCCTCTCACCAGATCAGCAAGGAGGCCCCTGGCGCTCCTTAGACTCAGCAGGTTTGGGGTTGTGGGTTTTCGTGGTGGAAACTCATCATGGTGTTTGCTAAGTTCAGGGTTTCATACAGGAAACTAGGCACTTAGAACCCTAGGCCCATGGGGGAGGCTGCTGGGGCTCAGAGCTGGTAGCTGAGGCTTTCCTGGACCGCCACATGCAGGCCATCCCTTGGGCCTCTGGTCTCTGAACTCTGGGAACCTTCCTTTCCCACACCTGTGTGCCAGGGGCTCAGTGCTTGTGACGCCATAAGGGCCACCTGGCCCACCCTTACCCCTGTGTGACTTCATAGTGTCTTCCCCTGAGGGAGTCAGACTTCTGGATACCTTTGAGTGGCTGCTACCACCATGTCCGGTTTGCACTGTTTCTGGCAGAGCCTGGCCATGAGGAGTTGGGTCCTAAGGGGAATGGGCTAGAGTAGGACAGAGACAGTTCTGACTCTGAGGGTGACTCAGACGTTGAGAGCCTGTGGAGCAGAGCCTTCCCTTATTGGGTGTCTGTGCCTCAGCCCTGAGGCCCCAGCATCATTCCTGTGGGCAGTGAGGCAGCCTACTCTGGCCTGCCTTCGTGACCCCCCTCTCACCGGACCTGTTCCCCTTCCCTACTCCCCATTCCTGTTCTCAGCTCGTCGCCTTGGGCCTCCCTGTTTCTTAGGCCTGAGAATGTTCCTCAGCACCCAGTGGGCTCCCTTGCTTGGGTGGTAGGAATGTCCAAGGCTTAAGGTGTGCTACTTGGAGATGCAGCCAGGTCCCCAGCTCCCTTGGGAATATGGCTGCCCTTCCCTGGGATGGGTCTGTGACTGGCCCAGGGCCAGTGCTGGGAGCCTTGAAAGCCAGGTGGAAAGGTTGACTTTTGGTGAATGGCTGACTGGAGAATGAGTGAGAGAGGAGACGACAAGGGTGGGGGGTGGGTGGGGCAGTGTGGGGAGGGAAGGTTTCTAGCTCAGGTTATGGGTGAACTGTGCTGAGTACAGCATAGTTCAGCGGAGATCTCTGCTTAGGGTTTCCCATGGCCCACATCTAGGTGTTGGCAGGATTGCATTCCTTCTGGAAGCCCTGGGGAATAATGCACTCCCAGGCGCATTCCAGGTATTGGCAGAATTCAGCTCCTGACTGTTGTAGGACTGAGGCCCTGCTGCTTTGCTGTCAGCCAGGGCCTACCCTCCTCTCCTGCTCCATGCCCGTGGCTCCTGGATCTCAGATCCAGCATGATGTACTGTGTCCATCTCATGCTGGGAAACTTCCAGATGACTTCTGCCCTCAGCTGGTAGAAAGCTCTGCTTTTGAGGCCTCACATAATTCCATTGGACCCACTCTGATAATTTCACTATTTTAAGGTCAATTGATCAGTCAGTCTTAGTTACGTCTGCGAAATTTCTTTTGCTATTGTGATAAGTTACGCTTCCTGGTTTTTCACTTTGCTCAGTCAAAAGATGGCAACTAAAATTTTTTTGAAGTGTTCCTAGACATCTGGGTAAAACTGGTGGATTGAGTGGACACACTTCATTCTACTTTTTCACAGAACCTCACAAAAATTAAGACAAATTAAGACGAAGGGGATTTTTTAAAAGGAATCAGTATGAGAATGGGGAAACGGGAAAGGAAACAACAACAAGAAAAAATTTGCAAGCCAGGAATAGATGGATGAGTGACCCAGTTTAAAATAGAGAAGTTGGGGGGGGGGGGCATCTGGGTGGCTCAGTTGGTTAAGTGCTGACTCTTGATTTTGGCTCAGGTCATGATCTCATGGTTCGTGAATTTGAGCCCTGAGCTGGGCTTTTTTGCTGATAGTGTTGGGCCTGCTTGGGATTCTCTCTCTCTCCCTCTCTCTCTCCCCCTCCCCAGTTCACACTGGCATGTATGTTCTCTCTCTCTCAAAAATAAATAAACATTAAAAAAAAATAAAAAGTAATTAGAGAAGTTGGTGTCACCACAGTGTCGTTTTTGGGTGTAGTGCAGATGAGCATCCGATTGGCTAAATGTAAGAATTATTTGAAAGCAGCTGACGTGGTTGGGTTATGTACCTGAATTGCTTTCCATCGTCCATGATGCTCGGTGATGCCCTCTTCCCTCTAGCTGGACACTGGAGATTAATTCTGCAGAAGGAAAAACCAGGGGCCTGTGAGACTCACGGTATTTCTGCAGATGCATATGGAGACCGTATTCATTCCCTAGCCTTCTACTTCCATTTGGCTTCTCAAACACTGACAACAACCAGCCCCCAGACATCCAGGTAGGAGCTTAAAAGAGACCTCACAGGGGAACCTGACTGGCCTACAAGGAAAGAATTAACAAGGTCAACAACAAGGATTTCCCAGTAAGTGGCCCAGCCCATCACCTTCACCTTCACAAAAACTCACCTGCCCCAGGACTCAACACTTCCACTTAGTTTTTAGGCATTTACTCTGCCTCGTGAGGATTACTGAATTATGAGGGTTACGAAGGATTACTAACGTCTGAACAAGTTGCCTAATGTGAAAGGAAACAGAACAAATAGAAAAAAAAAAAGCAACTTGGAAGAAACATGCTATTTAGAGGGAAGAACACTGAAAAAAATTAGACATTTTCTCAGAGAGCAGAGAAATTTTGTATCCATGAAGTAGGAACAGGATACTACAAAAAATGCATTGAAAACAAAATTATTGAAAGTTTAAAAAATAAAGGCAGGACAGAAAGTACAATTAGAGGATAAAGTTGAAGGAGTCTTCCAGAAAATGAAAAAGATGAAGAGATGGATAATAGAGCGAAGGATCAGGCAGGGTTCCCATATCCACTAATAGGAGTTAGAGAGAGAGAGAGAGAGAGAACAGAGGGGAAAAAAGTACGATTGGGAAATCATCAAGAAAAAAAATGTCCTAGGTGGATATTGCTTTCCATATTGGAAGGACTCAGTAGATGTTGATCCACGTGGGTGAAGATGAACCCTGACCAGTACCCTGAAATTTCAGTATGCTGGGAAGACAGGGATGATCCTACAACTTTACCTGGAGAAAGAAACACATCAACACACAGATGGGGAATCTGAGCGCCTTCATGGCTTCGCAGTACACTGGAATGTGGATGTAGGGCGACGCCTTTGTCATTCCCTGTGAAACTGATTCCCAGTTCTGTCCACAAACTCAAGAGTGAAGGTGGGATAAACATGTTTTCAAACCTGTAGGGTCTGCAAACTTGCCTTTTGCACTGAAAGGTTTCTCCACCAAGGGGAGCAAAGACTGGATCTCTCATGGGCTGTGTCCAGATTGAGGAAAAGGGAATTCCAGCTCGAAGTAGCCCCATGAGCTCCAGGAGAGTTTTCTTCTGGAAGAAGACATACAAATAGAACGTCTGCTGTAAAGAAACTTAGGGAAAGGAGACTTGGCCAACCAGCATTGAATTTGGGGTTGAATGTTTATAAATTTATAGGAAACAAAAATAAGAGAATATTTAACTCCAGAGAACAAAAAGTTGTGCAGGAAAAGTGATTATGATTTAGACAGCTCACCCTGGTGGCAGAAGTTGTCATGATAATGTAAACTCTGAAAGTCACTTTAGCTGTTGCTAGAGTTTAATAACTGTAATTGGAGTTGAGATGCAGGAAAGGAGAAGACTGAGGGAGTTGGGGTGGGGTACAGATGGTTTCTATGGGAGTAACTGGAGTGGGGCGCATGGGTGGCTCTGTCGGTTAAACAGCTCAGGCCATGATCTCATGATTCGTGAGTTCGAGTCGGTATAGGCTCTCTGCTGACAGCGTGGAGCCTGCCTAGTTTCCCCCTCAGTGCCCTTCGCCCATGTGTGTGCGCACGCACGCAGTGCATCCGTGCTTGTTCTCTCACACAAAAAGAAACATTAAAAAAAAAAGTTACATCCTCACCTTCCAGGGTAGGAGGTAGGTAGATAGTACCTAAAACTGAAAAGCCAAGGACTAGTAACCCAAGCATGTTATATGCAGAAATTTCTAAGAGCCGTTTGGGGTGTAGCTATCAAGATCAGCTGCAAAGTTGAAAGGGTCCCCTGGAAGGGGGAAGAGCCTAAGATCTGCTTTTTTTCAACACAACGTTTACCTAAGGTAGTTGCTTCTTAGGTTACGTGCAGGCCTGATTTTGGGAAAAAAAAAAAAAAAACAACAACAAACCTGAAACCACAAACCTAGAATTCATGGGGCACAAAAGGGGAGGTATATTTTCATGAAGCTCAGCTGTGCACGTGAGTAGGCGCGCACTGGCTTGATACTGTTCATGTGTTTCTTACTGGACATGTGAAAACCATTGTCTGATGGTTTCTCAGTACCCGTTCACTCCTCATGCTTCTGAATTGCTCAGCTATTTTACAGTGGAGCATGTGCTACTTTTTCAAATTAAAAACAAACGGGGAGAGGGAGAAGGAAGGAGTCTTACAGGTGACATAATCCCAGTGTAGACAAGCCCTGTCTCCAAGGACTGGAGAGGTCCTCCCGCACCCTTCCACCCGGCAATGGCCAATGTACATTTATAATGCAGAAGTGGTAGTGGCTAAGTGCAGCAGTGAAATGTTTCTAGAAAATCACTTAGAAGTCCACCACCCCATGCAACCGTTTCCATTCTTTTATATTCCATTTTGGCCTCCAACCACATGCTTACAAATTGTTCCGTAATTGCAAGCCATGATGTTCAGATTTCATACTTAATGCATATTCTTTTTCTTTCGTTTATTTTCTGGAGGCAAATTCTTCATCATGACTTTATTGGATTAAGGGTATGACTTTTTTTTTATTTTTTATTTTTTTGGTTTTGAGTGTCTCTAACAATATTGCTTACCAAAGAGTGGTAACCGTTTACTGCCAGCAAGGTATGAACTTGCCATCCTCACCACGGGCTTGCCAGCAGTAGCTATGTGGTTATTTTGTCAAATTAAAAAGTGTAACGGTAGATAGCATCTCTGGATTGTCCTTAGGATTCATTTCCAGTGATGTTGGCCATTTTCTCATCTGTTAATTATGTTGTCCTTCCCTTTCATTTAAGGTCTGTCTCTTTTGTCATGGTGTCTAAAACGAGTCTTTTAAGCATGGATTTTTATATATTGTAGATTTTTATCCTTTGTCATAATTGCTGCAGCTGCCGAAAACAGCATTTGTTTCATTTTTAAAAATGTATTTTAATGTTTATTTATTTTTGAGACAGAGAGAGAGACAGAGTGAGATCAGGGGAGGAGCAGAGAGAGGGAGACACAGAATCTGAAGCAGGCTCCAGGCTCTGAGCTGTCAGCACAGAGCCCAATGTAGGGCTCGAACCCACAAATCGTGCGATCATGACCTGAGCTGAAGTCAGTGCTTAACTGATTGAGCCACACAGGTGCCTCCATTTGTGTTTCACTTTTTACACTAATGTTACTTTCAATTGCATGGGAATTTGAAAACTGTTTCAAATTGATATTATTGTACTTTGTATTTTTTCCTGGTGGCTCTATAGTGAAGGAGATGACCTGAAATACCCTGTTCTGTTTGTGTGTGTGCTTGCAGCCTTTAATATGTAAATTTTTAAAATGTTTGTTTATTTTTGAGACAGTGGAGTGAGGTAGGGGCAGAGATAGAGGGAGACACAGAATCTGAAGACAGGCTTTGGGTTCTGAGCTGTCAGTGCAGAGCCCAATGTGGGGCTCGAACTCACAAATCATGAGATCACGACCTGAGCTAAAGTCGGACGCTTAACTGACTGAGCCACCCAGGCACCCCACAACCTTTAATATTTAGACTTATTTAGCTCTCAGACTGCTAGGCTATCTCAACACTAACCTTTCCCCCATTGTTTTGAGAAGTTGCTGTTTTGACCAACAGCATGCCTCCTATTTGCCATGTAAATGCTCTATTCTGTTTTACTATGTTCTGGAGTTGAAGCAGTTTGAGGACTTGGAATTAAATTTTTCTGATGATTGTTTTCTATGTAGAAAACACAGAATGTCTCTTGGAGATTCTTTTCTGTTTTAGTGATAATTAGTATTTCTGAAAAGTTTATCTTTTAGGATATTTTGTTATTTTGTTAAAATTTGTGTGTGTGTGTGTGTGTGTGTGTTTTAAGGTAAATGGTCTTGGTTTTTTGTTGTTTTTTTTTTTAATTTTATTTTTCAATAATGTCTACACCCAACATGGGACATGGGGCTCAAACCTACAATCCCAAGATCAGGAGTTGCATGCGCTATGGACTGAGCCAGCAGGCGTCCCTAAAAGTTGTTGGTTTTAATTGAGTTCCTTAGTTGGTAGAGAGCTAAGTTCTGCTTTCCTCTGATGTGATTTGGTTGAGCAAATAAGCTGAGCTGTCAGGGACCACGGTCACTTCGGGGTCATTGTGGCTGCGTGTTGGGTCAGCTCTGGGCTTTAGTTTTGGCACCAGTGCCTTTGTCACCTTCTCGGGGTGCTTTGTCAGCATGGGTAACACTCGGGTAGTTAAGGCTTTGAGGCTGTGAGGCTGCTGAATCAGACCCACTTCCTTCTCCAAACTGAGGGTCCCAGGGCCTTGCGTTGGAGGGCGTGGCTTAGACTGGGGTCCACCCAGATCTTTCCTGCTTCACCTGCTTCAGTTTACATTCTGGGATCTTTGGTGACCGCGACCTTTGAGACCTGCTTCCACAGCAGAGCAGATCGCAGTGTGAGAGCCTTTCCTCCCTGCTCTTTAGGCTCCCTGGGGGCGGGGAAGTGGGGTCACTCTCCCCGCCTCGTGGTTACTTGAGCGCCTTTTCTTCCCATGGGGAGGAATAAACAAGTGGGTGACAAAAGAATGAAATGTTTCCCCTCAACAGTTTCCTCTTTTGTGAGTTGGATGGAGAAATGGTGTCACTGGGACATCCCCACCCCTAGACCTCACAGGGTTATCTTGGGCCAGCAAGTGTGGTGCAATGCCCGGTATGTGTGCTCTGGGTTGTGCAGGGCAGGCATTGAGGGGACATGTCCGAGTGTGCTGCACGCTGTCATGGGTGATTAGGGGATTCCTGGTCCTTTCCTGGTGTGGACCTGGCTAGTGCGGATCTAAGTGTCTGAGCCTCCAGGAGGATATGGGCTTGGAGTTGATGTATGTCATGGTTGTGGAGACTCTCTGGGTGTGGGATTGGACCCTGATGTCTGTGAAAGCAGAGCTTTTTTTGGTTGGTTGTGGTCTTTGGAGGGTGAGGCCTTTGGGGCCACGTGAAAGAGGGTGGAACCTGTGGTGAGGGAGGCCAGGTGCCCTGCAGACAACTCTCCCTTCCAGGGCCTGCATGCCCATGAAATTCCTATGGCCTTTCTGTGTCCTTCAGGCTTAACTGGCCCTGTTTCAGCTCTGGGTAATCCTTTCCCAAAGGCCCCAAACAGAGGGCCAGGGTGAGGCTGCCAATACTGTGGAAGACATGCAGACATGTGCTAATTGGCTGGTTTCTTTGTGGAGGTAGAAGGGGGACTGGCTTTGTTTACTGCTTCAAGCTTTCGAGCGAGAGCCTGACCATGGTTAGGTTAAATGCTGTCCAAGAAGAACCCTCTAGGACTTTGGGTGCCATGCCTGAGTAGTCCTCCCCAGTCTCTGGGCTTCAGTCCCATGGAGCGTATGGCTATCCACTTTCCAGGCGTCTCTAGACACCACAAAGAGGGGGCCGTGCTGGACAGCTCTAAGGAGCAGGCTTGTCTTGTCTATAAAAAGAAACAGGGTTTCTACCACTTCGAACACTTTGCTGCTTTCTGGGGCATTTCCAGCCAAGTTGCCTGTTTATCTATGAGAAACTTACCTGAGTTCTAGGTTAAAAAAAAGGTTTTGGTTTTTTTCCCCTATATGCATGAAGCCAGTTATATGTAGTTGGATAAAAACCTAGTGTTTGGGGGGTTTTGTAACCTGTGAAACACAAATAGGTGAGTGTTGGTTCCCTTTTAGTTCATTGCCTACCAAGAGCCGTCGCTACCATAGCCCTAGTCTGTGTCCCGTGTCCCTACAGCTAGCAGGGTCCTTCTGCCTTTGTAGGGTCCCCAGAGGGACTGCAGTCCTTGGTGCCCAGGCTGATGCTTAGTACATCAGTCAAGTTAGATGTTGTCAAACATGCGGATCCTGGGCCCCAGCCCGGACCCACTTCTCAGAACCCGCAGGGCAGAGAGCCTGAGATCTGTGTTTAGCATACGTGTCAGTTTGAGCTGAGGATGCTGAGGCCTTGAGAGGGCAGGAACTTGCCGAGGGCCAGGTCGTGTTGCTGAAGGAAGGGCTCTCAGGCTTGAGAGCCCCCGGTAGTCTCCTTGGAGCTGCCCTGCACGGCCCGCACTGCGATCAGGCCTCCTGTGTGCCCTGGCCCCAGCGGTGTCCTTCGACACCTGGGATCACCTTCATCCTCATCCTCTGAGGGGAGTTTTGTGATAGAGCTCTTCTGACTGTGGGGAGGGGGGGACAGGGGGGAGGAGCTGCTGGGTCACTGCCGCATTCCTGGCTGGGTTTTGAGGTCCCACAGGCCAGACTGGCCCATCACTCCCAGAGGGAGGAGGGTGAGCCAATGGTGGTGTCCAGGCTTCGGCGCCTGTTGATTCTTCCCTGTGGGCAGAAGGGTTGAGCCGGCACAGCACCCATTTCCAGAGGGCTGTGGTTTTCATGTCCCTGCTTGGCACCACTTTCTCAGAACATTACGAACTCCGTGGCCAGGCCACTGAGGCTGCCACTCAGGAAGGGAGTTGGCAGTAGCCGGAATCTTTCTGGCAGTTGTGAGTGGGTTGTGTCCTCACTGCTAGAGTGGCCTTGTTTGTTTTTGCCTTGGGCCCTGTTATAATTTGCCCCTCTTCTTACCCCAGGAAGTGGGAGGTGAATGGGGGCCTGGGGGTGCGCATTCCCCTGTGAACCTGAGATCCTGCCACCTGAGGATCAGCCTGAGGTGCCCGCCTGCCCCCCCACCACTCAGCAGTCAGTCTCTGCTTTGGCAGCAAGGGGTGGTGGGGGAGTTAGGGGCCCACCTGGATGGCTTTCGGGTTCAAGAAGGAAAGTCGGAAAGGCGGACCAGGTCCTCAGATTTCCCTTTTGAGGGTACCCTCCCTTTTGTAGGCTTCTCTGAGTGGCTTTGGGGGATGAACACAGATGAAAAAGAGTGCTTCCCACTTCACCCTCTGCGCATTTCACAGAGCATTCTGGAGTCTGAGCTTTTACCCATGCCTCTGGAGGCCAAAACGGTGGTGGTGGGAGAGTTGGAGGGCAGGCTAAGCAGGGGAGGGAGGGGAGAGGGGCATGGGGTGAATGCCAGCTGCTGTAGGCTCCTGGGTCTCTCCGCCTTCCTCACGCCTGTGAGGACAGAGCTTGGAAGGTCATCTCAGAAAATGTTAGATGAACGGATATGGAGTCTTAATTCTGACTTTTCTTTACTGGCCTCCATTAAATGATCATGCGTGCCTTTCATCTCTTCTTTCCAGATGTGCCTCTCAGTGCCTCCTTCCCCCCCCCACCCCCATTTCTGTGGTGACTCTACTCCTGGCCCCTCTGCCCTGGGTGGTGGTGGGTGGAGAGGACGTGGACTGTGGACCCCACTCTCCTGGGTTCAGATCCTGGGCCCTTTTGGGTTTTTTTGTCTCATCCTCGGGCAAAGTCCCACAACCTTCCTTCCTCACTCCTGTTTCCTCTGCCAGGAAGTAGAGCCGTCAACACCCAAGGGACGGATGAGGGGACAGATGTTTGGGAAGTCCTGGAATTCAGGGGACGCTTTAAACCTCGGCATTCTCCGTTCTTTCTGAAATCTCTTCTTTTGGCTGTTTTTGGAGAGTTGAAGGAGCATGGTTTGTGCCCAGCCTGTCACTGGCAGGGAGCGTAAACTGAGGCCTGGGCTTGTGCACGAACACAGGAAGATGGTCTGGGGAGGTTTCTGGAGGCTGTGTGTGAACTTCCCCTCTGCTCTTTCTTTGGGAGCAGGTTTGGGGGAGATGTCGCTGCACATGACCCTGTCATCTCATCGCTCCCCCGTTTGTCCACAGAGCCTGCCTCTTGGAAGATGCACTATTACAGATACTCTAATGCTGAGGTCAGCTGCTGGTACAAGTACCTCCTCTTCAGCTACAACATCGTCTTCTGGGTGAGTCACTGAGAGCGGCCACTCCGTCTTTGGTTCAGTAGATCATGATTCTTCGCCACCTGCTGCTTTGCCAGGCCCCCGGTGAGGCTATGCAGGAGAAGGCAGGCAGGGCTCATGAGCCCGCCCCCCCTCCTGGCAGAAGCAGCGACAAGTCCATTATAATATAAGTACAGTGATAGGGAAGGCCAAGGTGATTGAAAACCAGGTTAATGGGCCCCTACCCAAGCCTCGGAGGTTTAGGAACGTTTGAAGCTCTGGCCCACATGCACATCTGTCTTCCCACTTCTTGCCTGGGGATGTTCCCCATGAGACATGGGCAGCAGGGCAGGTAGTGCACTTTTGACTATGGGCCAGGGCTTCTTCTAGGCTTTTGGAGGCAAGAGTGGACAAAGACAATAAAGCCCTGTTTCTTGTCATGCTTGCATGTAACCAGTAATGGCAGTAGCCTACTGAGCAACAGAGTGGGGATAAGCTGGTGGTTAGGGAAGGGCATTCTGAGGAGGTGACCTAAGGGCGAGACCAGAGTACAGTGAAGAAGCAGCTGGTGGGGGTTCTGCGAAGAAAGCTACAGGCAGGAAGAGCAGCATCTGTAAAGGCCCTGAGGCAGGAATGCACTTGGCCGCAGCAAGGGACTTGGGGCTTGTGTTTGCGGCTTAGTGAGTACAGGGGAGAAGGGGACACGAGTGGGGACAGAGACATGAAGGAACCAGGGCGTGTAGGACCTTATAATTCTCAGTAGATAGTTGGGATTCTTTTCTACTTTTAGTAACTCTTAGGTTCTAAACTGGGTCTGATTTTGGAATGATTCTGCAGAGTGAGGGGATGGATGGTAGTCCCGTGTTCTGTGATAGAATTTTGGGACGGAAGTGTGAGCATGGTCTCTTTGCCACATGGAGATGTTCATTTCCTAGGTGTGTGGCCATCCTAGAGATGAAGGACTTCACTACCATCAGATAGAGGCTAGATGGGGTCATTGAGGGAGAGTATGCTGACCAAGAAGAGGGAGGGGTATGAAGATCAAGTCCTGGGATGCTAGAGGGGACCTTGCAGAGGAGAGTTGGCTCCAGAGTCGGCTGTGAGTGGGGGGGCTGAGGGAAGAACAGGAGACTGTATTCTAGAAGCCTCTCAGGTAGAGAGGACCAGTCAGCTGTGCCACAAGGGGTGATGTAGGATGAGGACAGAAAATTGGCATTGGCTTTGACAAAGTGGAGGTTGCTGGTGACCCAGACCAGACCTGCCGTGTGCTCCGGGGGATAGCAACCCACCTGGAGTTGGCCAAGGAGCCAGTGGGATGTGAGGCAGTGGAGACCGTGACTCGTGACAGACCTTTCAAGGGCTCTGCCTTAAAAGAAGAGCAGAAAAACAGAGCACTGGCTGGAGATGGTCAAGGCATTAAGAGAGGTATCCTAGCACGTGTGTGTCGCCAGCAGGCTTGGTGCAGGAAGAAGCAGACACCGAGTCTGTGCAGGTGGGTGAGGGATGTGATTGTGCACCTTAAGCAAGCATTGCTTATCGGTATCTGTGTGGGGGCAGGTGGAGAGGAAAGGACAGAACGAGTGGTCGTAATGCCACGTTTTGCCTCTCCTGTGGATTTTGGCATGCCCTGTTTGGACTCGAACTCTTGAGAACAAAGTAGACTTATGTAAGACTTCCCAGCTTTCACCCTTGATATTATAGCCTCATCTCCTGATGGCTTATCTCAAAGTTTTGGGGTATTTTTTTTTTTTTGTCCTGAAGAAACAGGGTGGGATTAGTGGCTTGGCTGTTTACCCCACATCTTTTTCTGTGCTCTGACAGCCTGTCGCCAGCAACTTCATCATTTTCCTTGAAAGAAGGCAATACAGGACATTTGATGTGGTTCATTGGGCTTCTCCTAATGGGAGTATCATGGCTTCCTGGACGGGCAGGGTTCCCGGCCCCGCCCCACCTGGTGGCCCCGCCCATGGAGCAGGTGAATGGTGGAGGCCCATGTGGCAGGCAGGCAGTCTGACACCTGGGACACTAGTACGCCCTCCTGTCAGTGTTGTTCTCTCCCACCCTCAGGCTGTGCTTGCTACTTCTGGCACCTTGACCTCCGAAGGTCATCCTGAATTATTCCGCTAGAGTGAAACTTGTCACTGCTCTGGCCGAGGGCCTGCTAATGCCCTGTTTGCTCACACTCTTCCCAGAACAGAATCTTTGCTCTTAGGAAGCTTTGCCACCTTGCCCAGTAACACCTTGGCAGCCCCAGATTCGAATAGGGTTCGTGAATCCACAGTTGTAGCAAGTCGGCTTGGTCAGAGGGCGCTACAGCATTATGGGCGCTCTGCCGATTAACGACAGTCTGTTTCTCAGTGAGCAGGCACTGGGGCTGAACAGGAGAGGACAGAAAGGAACCGCCAGGAAGACGACGCACGAGAGAGCTTGGCTGGGGAAGAGAGGGTGGCCCAACGCCTCCCTGCTGGGTCCCTGGCAGTGTGATTTACTGTCTTCTGCACAGGAGTGTGAGTGTGGGGTGAAGCCTGAGAAGTGGGGTGCAGAGCCCTCAGGGAAGGGCACAGTGGGTGCAGCGGGAGGCACCAGGTGCCAGTCTGGACTTTCAGCTGCACTGAGCGATGCTGTGTAGTCTTCGCGTTGTCATTGTGAAGTATCGATGGCACAGCCCTGTGGCCTGCCTCCCGAGGTTGCTGAAGGTGTATAAATCCTATGCCAAACTTTGCCTCCTCCAAGAAGTATTCTTTTTTAAATAGAGAAAATACCAAAATCGAACAGCCTAACAAACCCTCCATGTTCCCATCACCTGGCTTCAACAGTTAACCAACTCATTAGCCAGTCTTCTGTAGTTTATATCCCCCTCCTGTCACCCTCAATTATTTTGAAGCAAAGCATAGGTTGTTTTGCCCAGAGAGTTTTTGTATTTATTTTGTTTTGATGAATTCACAGTGAACAGCGGGACAGGACTGCGGCTTTGCTGGCAGACCTGGGCCCCACAGGCAGGTTCAGACATGCAGAAGCGACCTGTCATTTCTTTGACCAGTTAGTTCTAGGTGCTGGAACCAACACAAGGTCTTATTGGGCACTTGGCCCCATTCAGAATTATCTGTGTGCTAACACACACCTGTCACCTTCTAACAGGGTTTTTTTTTTGTTTTTGGTTTGTTTTGGTTTGTTTGTTTTTTTTTAAGCTTCCTCCCAGCAGTTTGGGACTGAGATTTTTTTTCAAGGGACTGTTCACATTCACTTGGGGTGAGAAATTCGTATGGAGCTGATGTGTGTGTACAGAGTGAGCGTGGGGCCGGGCCTCGTGCGCTTCTCCTCACAGGGCGGTCCGGGAAACAGTCCGCCAGACAGCACAGCATTGTGAAGGCACTAGCACCTTCTCCTTAAAAAAAAAAATTGTATGTAGGGTATCTGGGTGGCTCAGTTGGTTGAGTGTCCAACTTTGGCTCAGGTCATGATCTTGCTCACAGGTTCGAGGCCCGCAAGGCTCTGTGCTGATGGCTCAGAGCCTGCAGCCTGCTTCAGATTCTGTGTCTCCCTCTCCTCGGCACCTCCCCTGCTCACGCTCTGTCTCTCTCTCTCTCAAAAGAAATAAATGTTAAAAAAATTTTTTTTAAATGTATGTGTGTATGTATGTATGTATACCCAATATGGGGGTCTAACTCATGACCCCAAGATCAAGAGTCACACGTTCTACTGACTGAGCCAGCCAGTAAGGTGCCCCTCTACCTTTTTTTTTTTTAAATTGTAGTCATTCTTTGGTTGTATTAGCGAGACCTGTTTCAAGTGCAGAATATCACTTTGACTTAAGAAAATGCAAATCAAAACCGCAAGGAGATACCAATTTACACCCATTAGGATAGCTGTTATTAAAACACACACACTCACATGCCAAAACCAGATGTCGGAGAGGATGTAGAGAAATTGGAAGTCTCGTGCATCATCGGTGGGAACATAAAATGGTGCAGCCGTTCTGGAAATCAGTATGGAGGCTCCTCAGAGTGTCAACAATAGATGTACCGTACGACCCAGCAATTCGACCCTTGGAATAGACCCGAAAGAATTGAAAGCAGGGTCTCAGAGAGATGTTTGCACACTTGTGTTCATAGCTGCATTCTTCACAACAGCTGAAAGATAGAAGCGACCTGAGTGTCTCCTGACAGATGAATACATCAACAAAGTGTGCTCCTAATGTGCAATGGAATATTTTTCAGCCTTAAAAAGGAAGGAAATTCTGACGCATGCTACCACATGGGTGAGTTTGAGGACATAATGTCAAATGAAATAAGCCCATCACAAAAGGACAAATACTGTAGGATTCCACTTACGTGCGGGACCTTGTAGTCAGAGGCATGGGGACAGAAAGAAGAATGCTGGTGGCCAGGGGCCGGGGAGGGGAGAGTGGGGCATTCATGTCATTAGGTACGGAGTGCCAGTTTCGCAAGATGGAGGCAGTGCACAGTGCACAACACTGTGTACTGAGCGCCGCTGAGCCATGCTCTCACAAATGGTTATGGCATTTACCTTTCATATGGTGTATACTTTCCCACAGTTCGTCTCCTCTGCCCTGCAGAGGAAGGGCAGCTGGGACAGGTATACCCTGGAGGCAGCACCGGGTAGAGCCCTTTTCTTTGTTCTCACCCCACCTGATTCCAAAAAGAATTTGAGCCCTCTTGGTTTTGCTGAGTGAATCCTCTGGAGAGATAGAGATGATGTCTGCGGCCCCAGGATTGCTTCCCACTGCAGCATCGAGTTCAGTCTGTAGAGGTTTAGATAAAGCCCTTGCCTGGATCTATTTCAGAGATGGATTAAAAGTGGAGAACCAAGGCCCCTTGTGGCACAGACAATAAGCCTGTGTTACACGGACCGGAGAGCCCCCTGCCACTGGCCGCCTTAGAGACCTGGGCAGGTCTGGGCTGCAGCCTCCCTGCTTGGAAGGGCGAGAATTGACTTCCGAGCCCAATGGGCAGTTAGAGGAGGAGAGTCATGGGCACCTGTACTCTGTGACCAGCGTGGCTTCAGGAGCCTGCCTTCAAAGTGACAAAGGCTTCCTGGGAGGAGGCTGAACATGTAATTTATGGCTCGAGTCGGGAAACTTCTAAGAGTGAAAGAGAGCTTAGTAACAGTTCTACCAGAAGAACTGATGTATCCCAGGACTGTTAGGCACACCAGGACATGCGATCACCTGCCCGAGAGAGGCAACACGAGTCTGCTGTGGAAGGACCAAACTGTCCGCTCCCTCCCCCTGCCCCCAGTGTCTTTGTGGGTGGAGGGTTGTCTTCTCTGTGTCAGGACTTGACTGTGCTCCTCCTTTGATAGCAGGCTCCCCACATCCTGCGTGAGCTAATGTCTCTGGATCTCTCTGACTGATGGAGAATTGCCCTTATTTGAGCAGAACTCTGTCCATGTAACACCAGACCCCAAGGCCTGATCCCCGGTCTCAGGGTGGTTTCTCCGCTTCTATCTCCAGGTAATTAGGTACAATCAGAAAGGGAAGTCCAGGGGTGCCTGGGTGGCTCATTCACATAAATGTCTGACTTTGGCTCAGGTCATGGTCTCAGTTTGTGGGTTCAAATCCTGCATCGGGCTTTGTGCTGACAGTGTGGAACCTGCTTGGGATATTCTCTCTCTCTCTGCCCCTCTTCCACTTGTACTTTCTCTCTCTTTCAAAAATAAATAAACTTTTAAAAAAGGGAAAGTCTAGTGTTTTAATAATATGTTCAGTGTATTTTCGTTTTCACTGCTGAGAAGTGGTGCCCTTTTTCTCTTCACGTTTTATTTAACAAACTTGTAATTGCATGGAAATTCTAGAAGCTTACCCAAGGTACCCCCGCTTCACCGAGTTCCCTCCTTAGGCCCGTCCTGTCTGCAGTCGCATGCAGTCTCCCATCTTTGTGAGAGCATCTTTGAAGTCATGAGGTCTGCATTTTCACATCAGCATCACCTAGCCTAGATCATTCTGGGTCGCCGCCGAGTCTTCCCGATTGTATTTTTGGAAATTCCCATATTGGACATTTCGGTTGTTTCCAATTTTTTTTTTTTTAACTATCCTAGATAAGGATGCAGTGATTAGTTGGGTGTAATACAGATTCCTCCCTTTGGGCAGGACAGGGAAATTATTTGCTGGGGTAGATTCCCAGGAGTGAGACTAAATGGGTCAGAAGGTGTGTACGCTGTTTTAACCTGACTGACATATTTACACAGGCAAAATTGCTTCTCTAGAAAGGGCTGCCCCAACTCATAGGAAATAGACTGCGTTATCTCTTGGCACATGGGGTATGTGAGTGTGTATTTTTCTACATTGGCACTTGCCAAGTCAGAGGGCAAGATTGTTTAATCTGAGATTCCACTAGAACACCCTGATGCTTCCTCCCCATGGGGCTCAGCTCCTGATCTCATCCGAGCACGTGGGAGGCTGGGGCCACAGCAGGGATTTCCGAGGAAGGGCTGTTCACGGGGCCCCGCGATTGTTGCCCAGTGCGTATGGCCCCTGATCCCTGCGTGCTCACTGGGTAGTGTCCAATCTGGGTAGCTGGTGGTGTGTGTAACTGCTCTGTCTGTCTTGTGTGCGGAGTGCTCTCTTCCTATCTTGGTTGTGCCTTTTTCTTTTTTTTTCCCCAGAAACACTTTTTCAAATATCACCTCTATTGAGCTGTAAATGCTCACTTCAAGTACAGTTCCGTGAGTTGACGGCTGTATACTCCATGTAACCGCCATCCCCCCAGTGAAGACAGAAAACCTTGCCAGCACTTGAGAAACTTTCCTGTTGTCCCCTTCTGCCATTCCCTTGTGCCGCTTCCTCAGGCCGCCGTCTGTCTGCTTCCTGCCACTCTTAGGACGGACTCTCTCTCACCTGACTTCTTGTAGTTTTTTTAAGTCATGTTTCTCCGTTCTCTTTTTAGTTTCATCGATATCTTTAAAGATTTTTAAAACTATTTTATTAAAAAATTTTTTAAATGTTTGTTTATTTTTGAGAGACAGACTGCAAGTGGGGGAGGGGCAGAGAGAGAAGGAGACATAGAATCTGAAGACAGGCTCCAGGCTCTGAGCTGTCAGCACAGAGCCCAACACGGGACTCCAACCCACGAACCGTGGTCGGACGCTTAAGCCACCCAGGCTCCCCTTTAAAAATTATTTTAAATTTTACCTTTGAAAATTGTAGTAAAACACACATAACAATGTATAATTGGAATCACTTTTCCATGCACAGCGGTATTAAGGACATTCACATCGCTCTTCAACCATGCCCGCCATCTGTCTCCAGTCTATTTCATTGATTTCTGCTGCTGTCTTTATTATTTCCTCGCTTCTACCTACTTTAAGATTACTTTGGGGTTTTGTTTTTTTTCCTAGCTGCTTAAGGTAGAAGATTAGATCACTGATTTTAGATCTTCTTTCCTAGTATAGGTATTTGATGCTGTCTGTTTTCTGCATCCCACGTATTTTGATAGGTTTTTATTTCATTTGGTTAAAATACCTTGTATATGCATAATCTGTGTGTAATGTGTCCTGTCTTCCCCCACCTGGCTCACTTCAACAGTTTCTCTGTATTCCTGGATTTCAGTTTTATTATGATAGGGGCTGGTGTGCTTTTCTTTATTTTTTCTGTTTGAGATTCATTGGGCTTTTGCGATTTGTGGGTTTATAGCTGTCATCAGATTTAGGACTACTTTGACCATGATTTCTTCAAATATACACCTCTCCCTTTTTTCTTCTCAGGCCCCTTAGAGTCTCACGGGTCGCTGAGGCTCTGTTCAGTTCTCCCCCAGCCCCTGCCCCTGAGTTTGAGTAAGTTCTATTCCGTTGTCTTCAACTTGACTCATCTTTTTTTCCATAGCGTCTAATCGCTGTTAAATCCATCGAGTGAATTCTTTATGCCTAGTGTTATACTTTCTATTTCTAATAGTTCCATTTGGATCTTCTGCTTTCTGTTTCTTTTCCTAATTATGTTTATGTTTCCCTTTAAGTCCCTGAAAGTATATACAATATCTGTGTTATTTTAAAAAAATTATTAAAGATTTTTTAAAAGTTTTTATTTAATTTGAGAGAGAGCAAGAGAGGAAGAAAAGCAGGCTCTGCACCACCAGCCCAGAGCTGCACACAGGGCTTGAACCCAGGAACCATGAGATCATGACCTGAGCTGAAATCACAAGTTGGATGCTTAACTGAGCCACCCAGGTGCCCCTACAATATCTGTTTTAAAGTCTTAGCTAATTCCATCTTCTCGGTCATGTTTGTGGCTTTTTCTAGTTACTGAATATTTGTCCTTGTTAGAGAGCACATTTATTTTCCTTTCTTCCCTGTCTGGTACCTTTTCTTTTTTCTTAAGGTGGGCTCCACACCTGCCATGGGGCTTGAACTCACAACCCTGAGATCAAGAGTAGCAAGCTGTACCGACTGGCCAGCCAGGCCCTCCTTTCTAGTAGCCTTTGATTGGATGCTAGATGCAGTTTTTCCACGTAAGCAATCCTCTCTTGGTCAGCTCAGCCTGCCCTAACAAAATACCATAGACTTGCTGACTTAAATGACGGAAGTTTAATCTCTCACATTTCTGGAGGCTGGGAGTCTGGGTTTGGGGTGACAGCCTGGTTGGGTTCTGGGGACGCTCTCTCACTGGCTTCCAGATGACTGCCTTCTTGCTGTGTCTACAGGGCAGAGAGAGCTCTGGTCTCTCTTCCTCTTATAAGGATACTAATCACGGAGACCCCATCCTCATGACCTCATCTAACCGTAATTATCTCCCGAAGGCCCACCTCCAAGCACCATCACATTGGGAATTAGGGCAGCAACATTGGAATTTGGGGGACACAGACATTCAATCCATAACACCCCCTTAACAGTGTAGTATCTTCTGAGTTTGGCATTTTTTGTTAAATATTGTGTGTGAGATTCATTCACGCCATTGTAGGGAGTCGCAGACCATTGATTCTCACTGTTGTATAATATTCCATTGTGGGACTGTATCATTTGTGATTTTTCACAGTTTTCAGGTTACTATGACCTGCACAGGTAATACAAAAACAGTACCAGGTTGGAGACACAAATTATAGGGATGCTCTAGGGTTCGTGTGGCCGAGCAAAAGGAAATCCTGCCTTTCGTCTTGATGTCCAGATGGTTCTAGTGTGATAGATAGTCTAGTGCAGGACTTGGCAGACTGCGGCTTGCAGGCCTGGCTCCCTGCCTGTTTTTGCACATACAACTTTATTGGAACACAGCCCTGCCCATTCGTTCACGTATTATCTATGGCTGCTTTCCTGCTATAAAAGCGAGTTGAGTAGTTGAAACAGAGATCATCCAGCACAAAGCTGAAAATATTTACTATCTGGCCTTTTACAGAAATGTCAACTGCTGGCCTTAGTGTTTTGGTTTTCTGCCTACTGTTAATCACTGAACTGTGCCAGCAACGGCAGAGCCTTGGGAGAAGGTGAGGCTGAGGCTGGCTTGGGGTTCCTCCTCTCTGTTGCCTGGAGAGCTGCCTATAACCTCTTTTGGATGACTCTGCCCTTCCTCCTTCCTTCCTTTCAAAGGCCTTGACACAGTCTGATTCCTGGGCGGGGCTTGGTGGGGGTGGGCTGTCTGTTATCAGGAAACTCAGAGACATCTGTGGAAACTGCCCCCAGAGTCCTGGGTAGTCCTTACTTCTCTTCACTGGGGCCCCTAGCATGTGTTTACTGGCTGTGCTGGGAAGGGCACACGTGCTTCTTATTTTCAGAACCGCCCTTCCGGCAAGAGGAAAAGCTGGTGTGTGATAGCTGTGTGACCCTGTGTGAGGCACCATCCTGCCCTGGGCCCTGCTTCCCTCTGTAATGAGGAAGCTGGCCTCCCGCTTCCCTTCCGGCTCCCACACCTTCCAGACTCCCTCTGAGAAGTGGCTTAGTTTAGACTCTCGGCGCATGGGACTGCTTGAAAGTGGCATCTCTGCACTGCTGAGGGTTCAGAGAGGCTACAGTCTTGAGGGGGTAAGGCTTCCTAACCCCACAGCTAATCCTGAGACTCACCCTCAGCAGCCTGGGCTCCCTGGGTGAGGTTGGGTCTAGCGTGTATGTCCTCTGGCGTTCTTCCTGGCCAATAATTTGTATCGTTAAGTGTTTCAAGTGACCGCGAGGATCTCTGGCTTCTCAGAACTCACCGGCTCTAGAGTCAGAATCTGTTCTGGAAAGCGCCAGAACCACCATGGGGGTCTCCACTTTTCATGATCTATGATGGCAAAGCTTAGGCAGTGGGAGGTGTACAGGCCTTTGAAGACTATCGGCCTCCTGACTGCTCGGTTTTGCAGATGGGCAAACTGAGGTCCAAGAGAGGGATAGCTTGCTCAAAGCCACAGGCCGAATTAGAAACAGAGCTTGAGATTCTCTTATGGCTTCTGCTGTCTATCCTGTTCTCTTTCCATCATTCTTTCTTATTTTGCTTAAAAAGCCTTCTGAGACCCTGTTTCCCTAAACTCTGATTCACTGTTGTCTCCTGAGACCCAATAAAGCAGATGCCTCTGGAAGGGAGGCCTTTGTCTCAGCACAGAGTCTCGAGCTGAGAGTTACTGGGCCTTGGGGGCAGAGAGTCTTCAGCCCGGCAAATGCCGGTGGCATCCAGAAGGCCCCTCAATGCCTCTGCTCGGCCCTCTGCCCTCCCCCGCAGGAGGGCCAGGCTCAGTTGGACTGGCTGCACACACTGGGGTAAGCATGTCACGTGTGGTCCTTAGAACCCTCCTGTGACCCGGGAGGGGTTGTCCCCATTTTGCAGAGGAAGTCATAGGCACATAGGAGCTCCTGGGCTTGGCGTGAAGTCCTGTCTCCCGGAAGTTGCAGAGTAGAGACTAGAACCAGGACCAGCCGACTTGTGCTGTTTATTGAACACAGGTCTGGTCTGCTTTGAGTTTGGCTTCCTCTGGGGTTTCCTTCTGGATTTTTCCCTGGGACTCCTGCAGGCATCCCTGTGAATGTCAGCCCCTGACAGCCAGGGGATTTGCAAGAACCAGAGGCCAAGTGGGGCAGAGCCTGAAAGGGTTGCGTTGGGCCTGAGCTCACTGCACCGAGGCCTCTGGGGCCCGCAAGAATTGCCCAAGTCCGTTGACACACACCGAAATGCAGTCTTGCAAGAGGCTAAGGCCTCTTATTTGTGGGTGATCAGGAGCTGCTTTTGAGCTGCTTGGTGTTGGAACCCTCTTCCCGTCCAGCGGCGTCTGGCCAGGTGTCTACACCTCCACTGGCACTTGAACGTGCACGGGTGAGGTGCCATGGGCTTGCTCACGCGGTAAATGGATTCTGCGTGGCTTCCCGCCGGGAGTGTCCCAAGAGGTCCCCTCACCTGTTCCTTAGTGGGGAGCCTTTGCCTAGGGTGGAGAGGTCAGTAGTACTTACAGTGGCTCCCAGGGAGGCCCTGCTCCTTGCCACCCACTCTAGTTGGGGACACAAGATGATCCTTACCGCCTGAGGAGACGGGTGGTTGGCTTCAGAGTCGCACAGCCCAGAGCCCCTTCCGCAGAACTCCCGCGCCTTCGGGCCCCTGTGCCCAGATGGAGGGCTCTGGCTGCTGCTTGCTCCTTCTGGCCTGGGTGGCCGCCCTGTGGGTGGGGGGATAATGTTGTTGGCAGGAGGGTCAGAGATGCCCAGGTTTGGTTCTGACTCTGCCACCAGCCAGCTGTGTGTTTTTGGGCAAAAAACCGATTGTTCTGCCTCTGAGCTTTCTGGTTTGAAAAATGGGGTAATAGTCCCAGCGGTGTGCAGTGTGGAAGGGGCCCTTTAAGTGTATTAAGCGTGTAACACAGGAAGAGTGGCCCTACTTGGCATGGTGACTGCAGCAGTGTATATACCTCACGGTCTAAGGCCGGCCTCCCTTTGGGCTTAGCAGGAATTAGGCCCCATCCTTTGAGAGGGAATTTGATCGGATCATAAAAGAGAGATAAAGAAGGGTTAGTCCGAGTCTGGAAAGTGCCCAGCTGAACTGTCATCCCCAGATGGTTGGCAGCCAGGGACAATAGCCCTGGCCCCACGGGCCATCTGCCCCGGAGAGACCCAGGGAAGAGGCCCCATTGGGAGCCGGGTGAAGCTGGCAGGTGTCCTGGTCTGGCTCTTTCACGGGGCTGTCAGGTGAGCTCCCAGACAGGCCACTTCCCCTGTCTGGTCATCCCTCAGTCTCCTCATCTCTAGAAGGACTATTGGCCCCCAGAGTTCCTGCCTGGGGCCAGTGTTCACGGAACCCATGATTTGACATGTGATCCCACCACCCTGCCGGTTCCTGTCTTTCTGGTGCAAGTTAACTTTAGTTCTTTCTTTAAAACAGAATGGAACAAACCATGAGCCCTTTTCTTAGTTCCCAGTCATTGTGAAAGAAGTGAATCTGTGCCTCAGTGGGAGGGAGCTGGCCGAGACTCAGCCAGGGGCCTTCGAGGCCCGGCGTCTCTCACCTTTGCCCGTGGTGCCAGGTGGTAGATAGGCTTTTGTGGAAAGCGTCTGGCAGGGGCATAGGGAAGGGCAAGCCTCCAGGCCCTGTCCCGATCCTAATGTCTCCATAGGGATTGATCATGGACTTGGGCCAGGCTGGGCTTTGACTTGACTCTCATTTGCTCTGAATGCATTTGGAGGGAATTAGACCCCAGAGCATGTCTGGGAGGAGGCCAGGAGGCCATAGGCAAGGATGGCGCTGGTCTTGAGCCCCGGTGACTCACTCAGTTGTGCCCAGTCTGTACCTCAAATAGCCAAGTCCTTCTCCAAGTTCTTGGGATACAACTCTGAGCAAAACAGAAGGCAGCTCAGGGCTTAAGTGGAAGAGGCACAGTAGACAGACGTACAGCCCGTGTGGTCTAGGGGACATACCACGAAGAAAGTCAAGCAGGAAGGGAGGTCAGGACTGAAGGATGGAGAGCTGTCCCCCGAGGATGGTGAAGGGCGGTGTCTCTGAGGAGGTGAAGTGAGGAAACCTGAGTGAAGTGAGGGAGGATGTGTGACAGGGACATGGAGGAACATTCTAGGCTGAGCGAAGGGATGAGTTTGGCGGGTTCCAGAAACAATAACAGTGCCAGGGTGGCCTGGAGAGTAGAGTCATGTGGGCCAAAGCCTGACTGCCTAGGTCCTTGTGGGTCATGGCAAGGAGTCTGAAACTTATTCTAAGTGTAAAAGGAAGTAACTTGGAGGGTTTTGAGGAGGGCAGTTACCTGATCTAAATTTTTAAAGGATTGTTCTAGGTGCTTAGGGACCTGTGAGGAGGCCCCTGCAGGATCAGACCTGCAGGGGTGGAGCATGGGCAGGCGGAAGCAGAGAGTCAGGGAGAAAGCCAGTCATATAAACTGTGTATTTTGAAGGTGGCACCAAGAGAGGCCAGGGTGAATGGGAGTCGGGGAGAAAGGGGCACCAAGCATGAGGTGTGGGTCTTCTGACCTAACCACGGAGTAGGTGGCTGTGGTACCATTTAATGAGAAGGGGAAGAGTTGGCAGGGGCTGGGGCTGGGAGAGCAAGGCTCCATTTGGGGGCGTGTTAGGACTGAAATGTTGTCACCCGTCATATGTGGACAAGTCAGGTGGACGTAAGGTATTTGATCCGGAAGCAGCTATGGCTAGAGATTGGGATTTGCGGGTTAGCTGTGTAGAGATGGTGTTTCAGGCCACGTGAATTATGGCCTCATCTAGACACAGGGGTGGGCAAGGGGTCCCTGATTGAGGCCAGCGTGGAAGGGGATAAGCCAGCGGGGGAGACTGAGGAATGACAGCGCTTCATTCCCCCACCCCCGACACACGCTGTGTGCCTTAAGGCAGGAGGGAACAACCATCTCTGTCTGGTCAGGTCAAATAAAGCAAAAAATAAAAAATAAAAAGACTTGACCTCCACCTCTGGCAAGAGGGTAAGTCACTGGGGACCTTGAAGAATGGTGGGGAGGGGAGCCTACAGGGTTCAGTGGTCAGTGATGGGTCACCTTTGGGCTTGCTTGCCCGGCAGCCTAAGACACTCGGGGAGGGAAAGGATGTGCTCACGCACCCCATCAAGAAGAACAAAGGCCTCCAGCAACTAGCTGATTCAGTGGGAGGACCGAAAAGTAGAAAACTCAGGGTGGAGCACACGGGACTGTGTGTCAGTCCCTGGGGTGTGAGCCCTCCGGCTTTGCCTGCAAGGCCCCAGAACTTGAGAATGCGCTCGGCCCCTGGGCCCCTAGGATGTATATGCACAGTACTCGTTGAATGACGCGCAGTACTTGTTGAATGACGCGGGATCTAGGCCCTTCTCCACGGCGTGGTGTTTTGATCTTGGCCTTCTCGGGGGCCTGTGTTCTGCTTTGTAAAACAGACAGATCAGGGCCAGGCAGGGCGTCCACACATGGGCCCACAGACTGCTTTGGGAACCAGCAGCGAGGGGTCTGTGAACTCTCTGAAATTCCATCCAGAGTATCAGGCACGTAAGCATTTTCTGAAGGTGGTCTGTGATTCCAAAGAGGTTGAGACCTCCCGGGGCTTTCTTTAAAGGGCCTCTCCTTCCCGCTCCAGCCTCCTGGGGCCGAGGAACAAAGGAGGCCGGAATGCCTTAAAGTGTGAGAATATGCCTTGGAAAGGTGAGTCCTAGACAAACCTAGCCCTGTTGTTTATTACAAGTGGCAGCCGGATGCCAGCATGGTATAAAGTACTTACGCAGAAAAATAGGCAGCTGCATTTTCAGAGACCAGGTGTTTTGTTTCGTATGGAAGATCTTCTCTGGTTTAGGAACCTGTGTGGTATATTGGGGGGAGAAAGGGACTCTTTCTGGGGGGACTGCATTGTTGAGCAAAGACCTATTTTAATTTAGTAACTAATAACCCAGTAACTAATATCACGGGGCACACATGAGCAGAGCATAGGTGCCCCGGGCTCTGCGTGCCCCACGGTGGTGCCCAGTCCTATGGGGAGAGGCTCACCTGCTCCGGGAGCCTGTGAACGCACCCCGGGAGCTGTCGCAGAGGGTGATGTCATCTTATACACTAGATTGTGCGTTGAAATGAGTTGGCGGGCTTTCAGAGGATGGAAGAACAGGGCAGGGCCTGATTGAGGTCTCTGACTGCATAGTCTTTGCAGGACAGACTCTGCTCTGAGATCTTCACCTCTGGTCTCCGGAGCACGGGGGCCACTGGGGTTCAGGTTTGTCCAGATGTTTGGGGAAGGTAGGTGTGGGTTATCCAAAAAGCCTTGCCATCCCTTTGTTCCGGAGTGGAGTTCCTGTTGTCTGCAGGGACGGAGGGCTTGCCTCACCCCTGTTCCGCCAGCATGGATAGGAGCCGGGAGCATCCCTTGACTAGCAGTGTGGATGCTTCTCTAAGAAGCACATTCATGGGGCTGCTTTGGGACCTGACTAACTCTCTCCCTCTCTCCCTCTTTCCCACCTCCCTCCAGTTGGCTGGAGTTGTCTTCCTTGGAGTTGGACTGTGGGCATGGAGCGAAAAGGTAGGTGTCCGTGCTGTGGAGCCCCCGAGGGTCAGGTAGCCCAGACCAGGTTGGTTCAGCGGAAGCTGTTCCTTCCTCCACACTCCGCCCTGACAAACGTTTCTTGCACACGGTTATGGTCTGTAGCCATTAATCCTCACAGAGCCAGCTCTTGGAGATAGTTCCTGGGCTTATGATGAAAACTCCTGGGGTCCTGTGGCTGGCTCTCCTTCCCCATTTTAGGGGTCGCTGCTCGAGGCCAGGGCTGGGCTGGTTGGGTGTTTGAGCTCCATGGAGGGGGGAGCCCACTCTCCTGTTCCCAGAAGCCTCAGACAGCCCAGGGGCTTGTCTGCAGCTGTGTCCAGGGCCAACCTGGGGCTACCTTCTGCTCTTGTCTGTACCTCTGGGAGCCAGCAGGTCCCTGAACACAGTTATGTTTATTCATTCCTGAGGTTCTTGTCCTGAGATCAAGGAGCAGGGCTGTGTTAACACACGCCCCCTGGGCGCCTTGTGGGACAGAGGCAGGTCTTTACATACCTGTTAACCTCCTCACCCTGCCTGTGCAAGAGAGGTGAGGCAGGGAGAGCGGGCTCTTACTGTCTGGAAGGACAGGGGCATTGAAACTGAGGGGGGCATGAATCCCGTGATCTGCGGTACCACTTTCTGCCCCGCGGGGGGCGGGTGAGAGAGCTGGAGAGGACCCTCACTACAGGGAGCGCAGAAGAGGGGAGAGAGAAGGAGCGAGGTGGACCGGGCCAGGCTCCTGCCTGGGAACTAGAGCACCCTCTTGAGGCTCAGGCCTAGGACCCTCTGTTCCTTCAGCGGACCCTCCCTTTGCTTTCCGGAGGAGGAGGCAGGAACGCTTAGATCTCTGGGCTTTCTTGCCATGGCCTTAGGAGCTGAATAGGGCCTGCCTTTGGGTTTGACATCTTCAAGGTGGCCTGTGAACCCCTAAGGGGCAGGAGCTGAGGTGCAATGTCACTTTGCCCTACTGACAAACCCCGTAGCCTGGCGCAAACCATGACTCCTAGTGCCACCGTGTGGCCACTGCTTGCACAGCAGCAGCTCCTCTGGCTGAGTCCCGAGCAGAGAGCCCTGGCTTCGATGCTCTTTTCTTCTTCCTCCTCTGACTCCTGGAGCACTAAGTCCTCTGTCCGTTGTGGTTCACACCAGCCACATGTGACTGGATGTATTTAAATTCGTTAGAATGAAACACGAATGAAAATTCAGTTCCTCAGTTCCACTCAGGTGCTCTATGGCACGGGTGACCAGTGGCTACCATTTTGGATAGTCCAGATGTAGGACACCTCTCATCATCACCAAAGGTTTTATGGCCAGCGCTGCCTTCGTCTGCCTCTGGTGGGTGTTCTCCACGAGTGTGTTCATCCTGAAGCTGTTTTCCTGTCAGAATAGTGGGCTTCTCCATGAACTCAGTGCAGAGTAAGCTGCCAAATGGCCAGAGGCCAGGGTAAGGCTCTGGCCCTAAGGTGCCTTGACCAAAGGCCATAGGGTTCCCCAGGCACCCCTTCCCCACTCCAGGTCTGCCATAGGCACCCTGCAGGCTACAAAAAAAGCGTGAAGTCCGCCTGGTTGGAACTCACAGCCAAGGTGGAGCCCTGGAATGCTCCATGTGAGGGTCCTGGGAGACGAGGTGTGCAGGGATCTCGGGGCAGGGGTCTGTGATCTCTGTGCTCTGGTCTGGCTTTTAGTAGGAGGACTAAGCCTCAGAAGACAGGTCCCTGTCCTCATTTTAGCTCTGGACACAACGTAGCCCCCCTTCCCCCCCGGGGCACCCCTGACTCCCCGAGACTGATGTTGCCATTCTTTCTCTGCCTCTTTCAGGGGGTGCTGTCCGACCTCACCAAAGTGACCCGGCTGCACGGAATCGACCCTGTGGTGCTGGTCCTGATGGTGGGCGTGGTGATGTTCACGCTGGGGTTCGCTGGCTGCGTGGGGGCCCTGCGGGAGAACATCTGCCTGCTCAAGTTTGTGAGTGGCCCCGGATGTGGGGGTGGGAGAGGGGGGCTGGCGGTGCGGGCTCTGCTGGGCAGGCTTATACCGTATCTGGTCGGAGAGGGCCCAGCAGTGCGAGCCGGAGGCAGCCTTCGGGACCCTGCTGTCCACCTAGTGGTAAGATTTCAGGGAACACTCAGGTGAGCCAGCTCCTCGTACTGGAGAAGTTGGTCCGCTCTGGTTTTCAGCTCCTAGAGGGAAGAAGTGGCCAAGCGGGGGGCTCCTCTTCCCCTCCCTCGCTTTTTACTTCCCTCAGAACTTCTCAAGGAATTGTTTTGTTAGCTGCTCACTTTTGCCCTTCTTGGCTAAGATCAAAAGATGTTGCCAGTAAAGTTAGGAAATCATTTCCCTCCTCCAGGGGGTGTGAATATGTTGGGATGTGCAGTGCACAGTCCTCCATTTCCTGGCAGAACCGCGAGTTACTAAGAATTTGATTTTATATTTAGATACAAATTCATGCTGAAATGCGTTTAGTTGAAATTAAATAGCACCTGATGGGGAAAACACATAATCATGTTTTGCAGTATATTATTTGTTGAAATTATTAGATCAAGCATCTCTTCCTTGGGCTTAATTTAAAAAGCAGAACACGTGTTTATTTTCTCCCCTAATTTTGTTGTCTATTAAAAATATTCTGTTTGGTATCTTCCTTCCGTGTGAATGGAGACTGTTTTGGAGGGCCTTCCTCCACATGTGTGTGCGTGTGTGCGCTCACGGGTGTCTCCCTTCTGTCTTATTCTGAGACCTCTGCCCACCGTGGCATGAGCGCAGGGTGACCAGTGATGACCATGGCCGGGGGAGCACTCGCGCTGCAGGCTGGAGGTCTGCCTGATGGGAGGGGCACGTGGCTGCGGTGGACCCTTGCGGGATGCCACCATGGTCGCGGTCAGGGGCGCTGTGCTTCTGGAAAGGTCTTGACACACGCAGAGTAGGTCGTGGGGACATCGACAGCTCTGGAGTTGTAGAGAGTCCTGCCAGGGAGCGCAGGTGTCCTGCGTGAGCGGTGTGCTCTCAAGCACGCCACACGCTCGAGGGAGCCTTCGTGTCCTTGTCCCTGCAGTGTGGGTGACAGGTTAGATTTCGAACAACTCGGATGGTTGCGTGTGCGAGGAGAGTGGTCAGATACTGTGTCTGGGGCCCAGGCTGTGCCCTAACGGAGCTGCTAGCCTGGTGGAGTAGGTTAGCCACTCATTCCCGGAGGGGGTTTCCTGTTGGGGGATGGGAGGCTCCTTCCCGGGAAGTGGGTAACACCATGGCTTGGAGCTTTCTCGTCCTTTCCCTCATCTGACTCTGAGCTGAGCTGCAGGGATGTGGGTAGGGATGCCTATCTCCATATACAGGCGGGCAGGGTTGCCAGCCAGGAACATGGGATTCCCGGGGCTCCAACGCTGGTGTCCTGGTGGCAGGCTGTGGTGCTGGGTCCGACGAGGGTTCGATGAGCACCTGGCCCAGAGGCTGGAGGTGTGCTGACTGTCCTACCCTTGTCCCCACGCAGTTCTGCGGCACCATTGTGCTCATCTTCTTCCTGGAGCTGGCCGTGGCCGTGCTGGCCTTCCTATTCCAGGACTGGGTGAGGGACCGGTTCCGGGAGTTCTTTGAGAGCAACATCAGATCCTACCGGGACGACATTGACCTGCAGAACCTCATCGACTCCCTCCAGAAAGCTGTAAGCACCACCCATGCTGGCCTCCCCAGTAGAGCGTGGGCTTCCCCGGTGTGGCTAGGTTGGGCGGTGCGGGGGGGGTACTGCAGGGAGGCCCTGACAGGGGCTGCCTCTGCCTCTGGTCCATTGAGCTGCGCTTATGGTTGCCTAGTGGTGCAGGCGTGTTCACAGTGTGCTCCTGGCCATCAGCACTGGGCGGGCAGTCCAGCTGCTCCCATCGCCACCCGCCCCCCCCCCCCCCCCGGGACCCAGATCTCTCAAGCCCTGACCACGCAGGCATCTGAAGGTCCCTAGGCGCTGTGGGTACTGAAGGGTGGGGCATCTCCCCCTACCCCCCCTCCTCTGGCCCATGATTCACCGTCTGAGGCTATTCCTGTCCCCTTCCTCCCAGGGACCTTTTCCCCTTCCTGTTTAAGAGGCCAGAGCTGCCTGGAGGAAGCTTCCCCAGATGGAGAGGAATGTAACCTCCCTGGAATATGTCCCCAGGGAAGTGTCTGAGCTGTCCCAAGGCCTTGGCCTTTCCTCTGTCTGGCATTCAGTCCCCTCATGTGCAGCCACACCTGGAGGCTTGGAGCACCGCCATCCCCGCCCTGGGAGGAGCCCACTCCCCACCAGCCTATGCAGGGCCGTTGTTTGATCTGCCTCTGCTCTGCCAGGAAGCCTCGCTTCCTCGGGGACTTCTTATGAAACACTTTGGTTCTGAGAAGAGAATAATAAGAAAGCATTAAAAAATAACCATAGTCTACTCTCATGTTAGCTAAAATCTGTTTACCCCCATGTCATGTGTTCTGGGATCTGGCAAAACCATTGACCAGACACCCTTCCTGTGTCATTAATAGTGACCTGCGTTCATCTGCAAGGTCACCTCCCAGCCATTTCCTACTGTCTGTCCCTCACGGTGCGGTTCTAACGTTGACAAATCACTGCGGGTGTGCAGATGTCTTTCCCGTGTGCAGGGCACTCTCGCTCTGCTCTGGCCTGGAAGGCATCGCCATGTTCGCCACTGCTGTCCTCTTCTCTTGAAAATCAGTTATCCAGAGAGGAGTATTCAGTACATTACGGAACTTCCTCCCGGTGAAATAGTCACGATCATTAAGGCAGCTGTGAGGTGGGGGAGACGGCATTTTATTTTAGACAGAAAGAGAACCGGAATTCCTGGTTGTATGTTTGCTGCAATCACGGCCACACCCACACCAGCCATAAGGACAGAATCTGCTCTTGGTTTGGGATGACGTTGACCTCACCGTACTGTTTTCTGTACGTTCAGTTTTAGTTTTTTAGATGAGTGGTGACAGTCTTTGTAAGAACACCAGATAATGGGGGGCAGTGGGAAGGCGAGGGCAGAGACCCCAGGTCAGGGCCAGACCCCAGTCACAGTTTTGTCCTTGGGAGTAGACATCCAGCAGCTGTTTTTTGTAGAGAGGCACATAAAGGAGCTAGGGCCAGCTTGGAAATTTCCTTGGGAGGAAGACACTCACTGCCCACAAGGAGGGGGTCCCTCGGGAGGTGCCAGGGAACGGCGGCAGAGGGACTGAGTGGCCTCAGGAAAGTGAGGAGTCTGCTCTGGGCTGAGGGGAGGTGAGGAGGGGAAAGGTTTAGGGGGAGGAGAGTCTGGACCTGAGTGCCATGTTCAGGTGGAGGGAAGGGGGAGCCAGTCCTGCGTGTTGGGATCATGGCCAAGGTTTCCTGGTTTCCTTGTTAGAGGGCTACTTGGGTCCCCACGCTGAGCAGCTCTGTGCAGTACGGGGGGTCAGTGGGGCGGGCCTTGATTTCTCTGTGCGGTATATGGATGTGCGCTTAACCTCTCATGCCTGGTACCCTGTGGGCGGCCACAGACCTGGCTCAGAGCCTGTGATGGCTCTCTGCTTTTGTGATCCTAGAACCAGTGCTGCGGTGCATATGGCCCTGAAGACTGGGACCTCAACGTCTACTTCAACTGCAGCGGCGCCAGCTATAGCCGCGAGAAGTGCGGGGTGCCCTTCTCCTGCTGTGTGCCGGACCCCGCGGTGAGTCGGCCTACCCGGGGTGCATGGGGGGCTCCCGACTCTCTCAGGGCTCTGGGTGCTTCTCTTCAGACTGAATGAGTGCCCTGCGCTCCATCCAGGCACCACCGCTCTGAAATCCTCTGTGTAAAATCCCAGGAGCATTTTTGCATGGCCTACCTGGCTCTAGTGTTCTGGGTGAGGCAGGGGAAACCCAGTGGTGTCCCTCCCTCGAGGGGCTGTCGCTCAGGGTGCCTGGATGAAATGCAGTGACTGGGCCGCCCTCTTCCCTGTTCTCTGGAGAAAACACCCAGTGCACGGAAGCCCCACGGGGCGGTGGCAGTACCCCCCACCAGTTTCCATTCCCAGTCCACAGCCCCGGTTCCTGGGGTCCAGAAATGGGGACTCATGGGGTGACCTGTGAAGGAGCACTGAATGTTTGCCTCGGCTGAGCCTGAGCAGAACTGAGCCATTTCCAGCTCTTGGTGCACTGTATGTACTAGTGCGTGGGCTGGGCCTGGGCCCCGGGGCTCCAAGTAGGCAGGGTATCCTTGCTACTGACACCCCAGTCCAGAGATCCTCTGATCAGCTGAGGTTGCATGGCCAGCGCCGGAGGTCCACTGTGACCACGAAACTATTGAGCAAGTGGAACTTTGCTCCCCTACCGCAGGCATTGGCAAACTATGACCCACGGACCAGATCCAGCCTGCTCTGACTTTTCGGATGATCTGTGAGCTGAGAATAGTTTCAGTCATTTTTAAATGGTTGAAAATAAATAGAAGCAGGTTAATATTTTGTGACAGGTGAAAATTGTATGAAACTTAAGTTTCAGTGCCCATAATAAGTGAAGTTTTACTGAAAGACGGCCATGCACATTCCTTTATATATGGTCAATGTTGTCTTTCCTGCTACGAGAGCAGAGGTGAGAAGTTGCTACATAGGCAGGTCTGAACTAATGATCTAGCCCTTCACACATAGTTTGCCAACCTGTGTTCTGGCATGAATGGTACTTGGCATCGGGATTGCAGGACATGAGCTATAATGCAATTTGTGCAGGTGTTCGCTGATGTTTGGCTGTGACTTTTTTAGAGCCTCCTACCACCGGCTTCTCTAGAGAACAAAAATGACCAATTGTTTCCTGCTTTTCTTACAGCAAAAAGTTGTGAACACGCAGTGTGGCTATGATGTCAGGACCCAGGTGAGCGCCTGTGCACACAGCTTTGCGTTTGTGAGGTTTAGTCCCTGTGGTCCAGCTTCCTGATTTAGCACAAGTGCAAATTGGAGTGGGGACACTAAGGGAGGTGCCATCCGAGCTGGGACCAGGCTGAATAGATACTCACCTCCTTAGTTGGTGCCCAGACTCACAGGAATGATGATGGGTGTGATGCCAAGCCCCAGGAGCCACGGTCACAAAACTCAGCAGTTGCTGCATTAGGGGAAGGAGATCAGATGAAAGTTTGGGGGACAAATGCTACATTTTAATGGCTCCTTGGAGTCCCAGAAGGTGTGTGTTACATAGGGGTTCAGGATGAAGCTGTAGGAGCACGTGGCTTGGTTTAACCGCCATGTGGAGGCAGTGGGGACAATCAGGAGGGAGACGGGTCTCCGGGCAGGAGAAAGGCTCAGTCCTCCAGAGCTTTCTTCAGGCCACAGCAGGTGTGCACTTGGATGTGAAGAGAAAAGAGTCTCCCCTTCATCCTCCCTCCCTCCTCCCCACCGCCCAGACCTTGCTCAGTGGCCTTTGGTGATAGGAGTGACTCCTGTTGGCCATGGACACTAGGGATGTGTACCTCCAGTTTGGGAGGCCTGAAGCTCCCTCCACTGCACAGGGATGGGCCTGTGTCCTGCATTGTCCGTTTCAATGCTGTTTGCATGCGGCACCAGGGCTGGGATAATCAGGTACCATAGACGGTGCCTTGAACAACGGAGATTTGTCTTCTCAGAACTCTGGAGGTTAGAAGTCCAAGATCAAGGTGTGAACAAGGTTGCTCAGAAGCCTCTTGTAGGTGGCTGTCTTCTCCTGTTGTGTCCCCACCTGGTCTTCCCTCTCTGTCTTTTGGTGTCCTGATCTCTTTTCATAAGGACACCCAGTCATATTGGATTAGGGCCCACCTAATAACCTCATTTCAGTGTATTACCCCCACTTGTTTTCATATGGCATTTGTTTCTCTCTGACTTATTTCACTTAGCATAATACTCTCTAGCTCCATCCACATTGTTGCGAGTGGCAAGATTTCATTCTTTTTTATGGCTGAGTAATATTTGAACTGTATATGTGTATATAGATAAACACATCTGTCTTTTATACATAACTATCTATCTACATATTTTTTTCCTCAGACCTAGGATTAGGGTTCGGTTTAGGGCCAGAATAACGGTTAGGGTTCGGGTTAGGGACATTCCAAGAGTGTGTGCCTATTTTCTTGCAGTTCAGAGACCTCTTCTGAGAGTTAAGTTTAGGGTTAGGGTTAAGGTTAAGGTTAGGGTTATGGGTTATATGACCTCTTTAAACACCATCTCCAAATGCAGTCACATTCTGAGGAATTGGGGGTTAGGACTTCTATATCTGAATTTTAGCGGGGATGCAGTAGAGCCCCTCCCACCACTAAAATGAATGACTGTTCCATCGGTGGTGCTTTGGGTGAGGCTGTATGTGGGTGGGTAGGGGTGATGGTGGGCTCTGTGTACCGTGGGGACATCCTGGGTGCCTACCAAGCCTCCACAAAGGGGTCCGTACCCCTTTGCTTATGACTGTTCTGCTGGTTCTGGCTTCTGGAGCCAAGCTTACCTGGGTGGGTGGCACACCCTGGGAAGCCACGGTCCACCCCTCCTCCAGCCACCTCCTCTGACTCAGAAGATGCTGAGTGCCCTTCTAGTTTCTCTAAAGGTGCATCTTCCTTTTTGGAGCCCGAAGGCCCCTCCCCGCCCTCCCAGTGTGGGCTCTGGAGGGGTGCCAAGCCAGTCTGTCATTCAGTCTGGGCAGACCCTGATAGGTGTAGGTGAAGCCCACCCCTGGGGAGCCTTCGGTTGGGCAGGGCACAAGACGCACCCTGCCCGGGGAGGGGGCGGAGACCGAGGCAGGCAGGTGAGATTCTCCTGGGGAGTTCTGTTCGTCCTTGGCACCCGCCTTCGAGCACCCTGGCTGCCACCGAGCTTTGCCCTGCCCACCACGGGAGCCCTCTGGGGGCCTGGGGTAGGGACGTCCGGTGTGTGCTGGGCTCAGGTCACTGGTGTTTCCCTGCAGCTGAAGAGCAAGTGGGATGAGTCCATCTTCACAAAAGGGTGCATCCAGGCGCTGGAGGGCTGGCTTCCGCGCAATATTTACATCGTGGCCGGCGTCTTCATCGCCATCTCCCTGCTACAGGTGCGTCCCCCCTGCCCTTTGTGGCTTCCTTTGTCCCTGTGGGCTGTGCCTGTTCCCTTTGAACCAGATTTTAGGCCTGGAAAGACTTTGGTGGCCCTGTGGGGAGTAGGCTGGCTGGCGGCTGCAGGAGAATAGGTGGGGAAAAGCCAAGAGCTCCGCGTATCAGAGGAACCAGGAGTTCCCCGGGGTGCTCAGGGTTTGGGAGGAGACGCTGGCAGCTCCCAGGTGGCCACTGGGACAGCCGCCGCTCCTGTGGGGAAAGTGCATTGCTTAGAAAATGTTTGGCCCTGACACTGCCATGAAGAGGGTGACTGAAGTGGCCCCGGGGCGGCCAGCCATCCGCACACTCCTTCCTCCTTCATTCCGGTAATATGCGTTGAGTGTCTCAAAGGGAAGCTTAGACACAGAAGCATCCAGAAGAGGAAAGACCAAATTTACTTGCAAAACAGGCAAAGAAGTCAGACTTCAGAAGGACTGGCTCATCCACTCCAAACCACAGTGAGAATTTAAAGGGGAAATAGAAAGCAGCATTCTGAAGTTCTCTGAGTTCACATTCGCCTGTCCCTGGTAGAAAAACAGTCTTCCTACATGATTATGCTGGTCACCAACGTCAGATATCAGCACAGCTAAAATCAGGGAGAACATTGTTTGTATTATGAAGCCCAGCTTTACAGGAAATATCAAGATTTATTGTTTTGAATCCAATCCAGTCAGTTGGCTCTGTTATTTTAGGTTTAATGTCGGGTACAGTGTGTCCCAGCTTATGGGATGTGACGTGCATGGTCATGTGGGAGGCAGGGCGAAGTGTTCGTTTTGCTCCCGTGGTACCTGCCGTTGGCCCCTTCTAGGCCCTTGGGATATAGCAAGACAGACCCCAGGGCTCACTTCTTACCGGTGGGGAGGTCTTGTTTTGCCACAGACCCTATTGTTTCTCTCTCTGCCGCCTCCTGAGTGTCTGCAGCGTGGGTGTGGGACTGGCCTGCAGTGCAGAGCCCTCTGGCCACCTTGCCCTCTGCACCCACCCCCTCCCGTCAGGCCCCCAGGCTGACAGCCTCTCCTGGCTTTGGTTTCAGATATTTGGCATCTTTCTGGCGAAGACCCTGATCTCGGACATCGAGGCAGTGAAGGCAGGCCATCACTTCTGAGGGCCAGAGGTGAACGAGCAGAGCTGAGCCACGCTGTGGAGGCCAGAGCCCTTCACTGTTGCCAACTCGATGTCCAGAGGGAGGACGTGGACGCACCCAGCCGGAGCCGGCGCCCTGTCTTCGGTATCAGCGTTGTCATGACCTCCCTGCCTCTGTGTGCTAGTGCTGAAGACTGAGGGGCCCCCCCGTCTAACCTGCACAAACTTGTGACCGAGACACCCCTCCCCCACCTGACACTTCGGGTCTACCCAGGGACAGAGAACATGTCTTTAAGCAGGGGTGGTGACTCTGGGGGACAGAAAGCTTCTGAGGCTGTGAAGAGGACCCAAGTCGGTTCTCCTGGAGACGAGGTGTGTCTGCAGGGCACCCTGGCCTCCCCACTCATGTCATCGGTGCTGGCCTGGAGGGCTGCCGTCTGCTATGAGTGGGACATGGGTGGGGGGGACCAGCAGACACGGACAAGGCTTCTCACAGCGGCAGAAGCATGCCGCCTAAACTGGGGAGGGGGAGGGGCACAAGTGCCCGTGGAGCCTGTGGTGTCTGCACGACTCGGGGATGTTTGCAGGATCCTCAGCCACGTTCAAGTAAGCCTGAGCCATGTGTGGACCAGTGCCACGGAGGGCCTCCTCTGCCGCCCTGAGTCTCAACAGCATTATGCCCAGATGGCACGGGGCATGGGCAGCGTTCTCCTCGGAGAGTCGGCTCTTCTTTTCTTAAAGCGTGTAAATAGTTTATTTATAGGGATAAGAATGTTCTCACACCATTTCTTCATTTCCTCTGGCATTCCCTCTAAGCAGCCTTACGCGGTGTCTG